>CM041779.1:242661667-242921525 GCA_023374045.1 Limonium bicolor
AAACAAATTTAAACAAAAGAAAACACAAAATGTGCTTTAAAGTCGATAAGAGCCAAAAGGTGCTCTAAGCTTGGGATAAACTTGGTTAAGACCTAATGAACTTACCAAGACCTCATTTATACACTAATGAACATATTAAATCAATTACCAAAGAAAACCAAGCTTGAAAACAAGTTAAACACAAAATGTGCTTTAAGGAGTCTTAAAGCACATTTTTGAAAAATTGTCTTGTAAATGAGTTTTGAGTGGCTAGATGTCCATCATTACTCTTAAATATATATGTGTACTATATAATATCACATTTGGATGTCTATATCAATGGGAAATCAAAAATTTCACTTCTATGTGCCTTGTTTTCATGAATAGTGATTTTTATAAGCTATTTTGTAACATATGTTGTATAAGTAATTAAATTGACAAATAAAGACTATAATACCCTCACATTACTATTGGGGGCCGGTTTTTAAGGTTGGTGACACACCACCCTTGTTAGCTTGTTAAGAAAATAAATAAAACTACTTAAGTACCTTTTTACTTTATAAAGTATAAATATCTTCAAAAGCAAATTCTATATCATTCTCTCATTTCTTTCTTGTATTCACACGGCTCCACACCCTTTTCTTTTCTTCCTTCTCTTCCACGGTAATACCACACCACCTCCATTAAACCTCTTCTTTGATCTCTTGTAAAATCTAACTCACTTGTTCAAATAAAAAACAAACACCACCAATCTCTTCCTCTCATCAAGCTCTTCATTTCTATCTTCTTAAAATTCCAAGACCACCATTTCGGTGCCATGGAGTTCCACCATTGAAGGAGCTTGAGCTTGTATTTTTACATATTGTTACTCTCCTTTGCTTCTAGGTAAGGAATCTCAAATAAAAACTTCATTTCCTTCATGTTTTTGTGGTAACCGAAAATACATATTGAAGGAGTTCTTTGTGTGACCTTGTTCTAGCTTCATTCCAACTCTTCATGGACTAGGTGGAGTCCTCTCTTGCTAGATATTCAAACTCTCTTCAAAGAGCAAGGTAAAGCAACTACATTAATGTTTTTGAAACAATGTAAAATTAGGGTTTACAATGAGATGAAGCTTATAGCTTGAATACTCATTATAATGTTTGTATATTGTTTAGAACTTGTCAAAGAATCAAATACCATAACCGGTTTTTTTTAAAGGAAACAAGAAAGAAGTTGTTTGGTAAAGAGGTAAATCTACTAACCTAATGTTGTTTAATGCCTTAGGAGAAATGAGCTTATAATGCTTGTTAAAACTACCTAAAGAGCAAATGGTGAATGACTTAGTAAAGTGTTCTCAAGAGCTTAGTAAAAGGCATATGTGTTGTGAGTGTATTTGCAGGTCAAAGGCAAATATATATGGTGGAAATTCAGTGTTTATGATTTATGCATCTTAAGGGCCTAAGAGCCATGTCATTTAAGGGCCTAAGTGCCATGCAATTTAAATTATGCACTATATTGTGATGTAGTGCTTTGTGAGTGGAGTTTATGTATAATAAGTGCTTGATGGATTTTTAGTGTTCTTGGTTGTTTGTTGGTAAAAACAATGTGTTTTGGTTTAGTAATGTTCTAGGAGAACCTATGTCGAAATTTAGGTAATAAATGAGAAGTTCTAAGAGTTAAAATAAGTTTGATAAGTTAAGAGGTGTTTAGGTTGGTTAAGTGTTGTTCTTGTGTAAGAAACATGCATTAAGGTGATTTAGGATGTCACAAGGACTTAGGCATGAGCTTGATGTTTTAGCATGTACCAAAGTCATTTTGGACTTAGATAAAGACTTAGGCAAACTTTGGTAAAATAAGGAGAAAGTGTAAACTTGGAAAAGAATTTCAAGAGTGACATAAGGAGTTGGTTGTGAGAAATAATGCTTAAAAGATGATGTTAAGGTGAGGAGAAAGCATTTTGGGATAGTAGTTATCATAGGTGAGAAACACCATTTAGAAACCTAGTATAAAATGTTGTAAGTGTTAAGGAATTTTACAAGGAAATAAGTAAAGGCTTAAGGAATTAGAAAATGAGTTTCATAGATGTTGTATGTGGATATAAGGTTACCAAATGTTGTTAGGAAGCATTAAGAGGCTTAAGGAGAAGTTTGGTGAAGATTTGACAAAGTTTGGGTAAGTTTAGAGGACGTCCGACCCAGGGGTCCGACCCAGTTGTGGGTCGGACAGCCTCTGTTAGACGTTAGGAAAATGTTCTGTAATGGTCCGACCCAAAAGGGTGGGTCGGACATGGGTCGGACGGTCATATTTCAAAGGAGGGAAAATGTTTCTGGAATGGTCCGACCCAGTCGAGTGAGTCGGACGTGGGTCGGACGGGCATGTTTATAAGGCGGTAAAATGTTCTGTAATGGTCCGACCCAGAAGGGTGGGTCGGACATGGGTTGGACATGTATGTTCTGAGGTTGATGAAGTTCTCTGTAATGGTCCGACCCAGTCGAGTGAGTCAGACGTGGGTCGGACATGTCTCTGGAATGGTCCGACCCAGAAGGTTGGGTCGGACGTGGGTCGGACAAGGTAAGGTTCTTCAGACCCGAAAACCACTGGAAGGGTCCGACCCAGTTGTGGGTCGGACGGTGGGTCGGACATACCAAAACTTAAAAAAAACAGAAAAGAATGTGACCTATGTAGTTAACCCTAGGGTGTATAATGAAGGTAACCTAGGGTAAGTTAGACATTTAAACATGTCAAATAATCATGTTAAACACTTAGTAATTTGGAGGTTAAGTAAGTTAATTAACCGACATTCTTGAATCATGTATAGGAGTGACCTACGGTGGAAACAAATCAAGGCAAGGACCAAGGTATGGTTTTCTTGCAGTCTGTTGCCTACCGGTTTACACCGGCTTGTGTGTTGTATGTTTTTCTGTGTGTTTATGACGTTATAAGATTTAAACATGTAATGAGTTTACAGTTGTTCATATTATTGTTATGTTATGTTGTGACTCATTTCCCTTGTGTGTGTCTAACATGACTTACCACCTATTGTGTATTGGTTGTTAAGTTCCACTATGAACTTCTAACAAGTGTTAACTGGGAAGTGAGGAATCCGGTTGTCCGGTCATGCATGTAAGTTAAGAGTAGATATCTGAATCAGATTCGACTCTTATGTTGTCAAGATTGTTCTCCTTAATTTGGCGTTCGATCTCCCGCTAGCTTCTTCCAAAGCTTACCTATTCTGACTTATGATCGGTTTAGTGGGAACATGTGTTTGTGTGGTGTGTTCGGTCACTAAATCCGAACCATCTGTGACTTAAGTTACTCGTTCGTCTAACAGAACGGTAATGAGTGTGTCTAACGAGCTTAACATGAGAGTGAATCACTCTCTAGGCTCTTGTGTTATTTGACCCTTGTGGTTTGTTATTGTGGAACGAAGATCCACTGTGTATGTGATGTTGTGCTGTGCACTATTGTCTATGCCACATATTATGTTATGTTATGTTATGTATAAAAAACGAATGCCATGTTATCATGACAATTTGAAATACCCCAAACCTTAGTATGTTGTGTAAGTGTTAAACTATGGTATTTAAAGGCTAAAAAGTGCCTTAGAAACATAAATGAATCATTTAAACCATGGTAAACACAATAAAACACTAAGACATGGTTTGAGCAAAAACATGCTCTAAGCTTGGAGTGAACTTGGTTAGGACCCAAAGAGCCTACCAAGACTTGATAATGTTTAATTATGACTTTATAAGGCTAATTAAGTCCTTAGGAAACTTTGGTAGACAATGAAACCAAACAAAACACAAATAAATACCTTAAGGTCAATAAGAGCAAAAATGTGCTCTAAGCTTGGATAAATGTGTATAGGACCTAATGGTCATACCTATGCCATATTTATATGTTAATGAACATATTAAATCAATTACCAAAGAAAACCAAGCTTGGAAACAAGTTAAAACACAAAATGTGCTTTAAGAAGTCTTAAAGCACGTTTTTGAAAAATTGTCTTGTAAATGAGTTTTGAGTGGCTAAATGTCCATCATTACTCTTTAATTAACATGTGTACTATATAGTATCACATTTGGGTGGCTATATCAATGGGAAATCAAAATTTCACTTCTATGTGCCTTGTTTTTGGTGAATAGTGATTTTTATAACTAGTTTGTAACATATAATGTTATAAGTGAGACAATTGAATAATAAAGTCTAAAGTACCCCTAGGTACTATTTGGGGCCGGTTTTTATGGTGTTGTGACTCACCACCCTTGTTAGTTTACTAAGAAAAGAAAGAATGACTAATTGTATACTATTTGCTTTATAAGGATAAATATCTTAACAAAAGCAAATCTATCTTCATTCTTCCTTCTCTTCTCATTTCACACGGTCCCATTCTCCTTCTTCCTCTCTTCTTCTTGTTCTCTCTCGGTAATGCTACTACCACCATGGAAGTTCCAACTTTGAACACATGTAAAATCTTGCTCACTTGTTCAAATCAAAAACAAACCCACCATTCTCTTAGTTAAGCCAAGCTCTACAATCTTGTCTCTTCAAAACTTCAAAACCTCCATTTCGGTGCCAAGAGAAACCACCATGGGAGGAGCTTGAGCTCACCTTTTCACATATTCATGTTCTCTTTTGCTTCAAGGTAAGGAAACTCAAAGAAAATCCATGTTTCCTCCATGTTTTCATGTTGTCCGAAATTCACCTTACAATGGTGTATTTATCTTGCTTGTTTTAGCTTCATTTGAATCTTCCAAGGGCAAGGAGGAGTCCTCTCTTGATACTCATTCAAGCTCTCTTTCCATTCAAAGGTAAAACAATTACCTTGATGTGTTAAAACAATATATATGTAACTAGGGTTTACAATGAGATAAAGCTTAAAGCTTATATACTCATTTCAATGTTGGTATATTGTTTAGTTGTTGGCAAGGAACCAAATGCCTTACCGGTTTATTACAAGGAAACAAGAAAGAAATTTGTGAGGAAAAGAGGTAAACAAGCTATCTCAATGTGGTTTAATGCCTTAGAGAAATAAGCTTATATGCTTGTTAAAACTACCTAAAGAGCAAATGGTAAATGAGCTAGTAAAATGCTCTCAAGGAGTTTATTAAAGGAATATGTATTGTTGGGTGTATTTGCAGGTCAAGGCATTTATTATGTGGGAAATTCAGTGTTTAAGGTTTATGCAATTTAAGGGCCTAAGAGCCATGCATTTAAGGGCCTAAGTGCCAAGCAATTTAAGTTATGCACTATATTGTGATGTAGTGCTTAATGTGTGAAGTTTGTGTATAAAATGTGTTTGATGGATTTTAGGTGTTATTGAATGAATTAGGTGAAAACCTAAGTGTTTGATGTGGGTATATACTAGAGAAGCTATGGCCAAATTTGGGAAATGTGTAAGAAGTTCTAAGTGTTGTAAGTGAGTTTTGGGTGAAACTAGGAAGGGTTAAAGGTGAAGTGATATGTTTACTTGAGAGGGAACATGTATTAAAGTGACTAAGAGTGATGCAAGGATTTAGGCATTAGTCTTATTTGGAAGTTTTAGAAGTCTATGGGTGTTCTTAAATGTATTTAAGTCTTGGGGAGTTGTTTAAGGTTTAGGTAAGGTTGATGTTCGAGGAATAAATGATGTTTAGGTAAGGTTTTGAGTAAGGAGTTTTAAAAGAAGTTGTGAAAAGGAGATTTAGTTAGTAAGAAAAGAAGTTGAGAGATGATGTTAAGGTGTAGAGGAAACACCTTGGTATTGTGTCATTATAGGTGAAATGCCACCTAGAAATCTTAAGGAGAAAACATTGTAGTGTTAGGATTTTGTGGAGATATAAGTAAAGGTTTAAGGAATTAGGAAAAATAGTTTTGTGAGTGTTTAAGAATATCTTAAGGGTGTGTTTGAAGTGCCAAATGATGTTAGAACACTTAAGAGGCCTTAGGAGAAATTTGGTGAAGATTTGGCAAAGTTTGGGTAAGTTTAGAAGGCGACCGACCCAGGGGCCGACCCAGTTTTTGGGTCGGTCGAGCCTCTGTTAGATGTTAGGAATGTGTTCGGTAATGGTCCGACCCAAAAGGGTGGGTCGGACATGGGTCGGTCGGTCAAATTTCAAAGAAGGAAATGTTCGGGGATGGACCGACCCAGTCGAGTGAGTCGGACGTGGGTCGGACGGGCATGTTTGTAGGAAGTAAAAGGGTTCTGTAATGGACCGACCCAGTTGTGGGTCGGACGGTGGGTCGGTCGGACCAAAAACATGGTTTAAGGTTATGAAATGATATGTGATGATGGGGATTGGTAGGTAATGATGTTATAAGGATGTTAAGGACATGTTAGGTGAGTTTTTAATGACAATAAGTGGGCTAAAAGTTGTATTAAAATGTGAGAGTAAAACAAGTTAAAAATGTTAAGTTATTTAACCAAGTTAAACGGGGAAAGTTTAAGCATTAGACTTTAAACACACATGTACCCCAATGTTAATAAAACACATTCATGTTAACAGTTGTTCGAGAATTGCTCGAGGAACATAAGTGGACGTGGTAAAGTGGACTCCGGTGACAGGTATGGTTTTCTTGCAACCTGTGTCCTACCGGATTACACCGGCTTGTATGCCAATATGTTTTCTGTATGTTTGTTTGCCACCGTAAGATTAAAACATGTAAATGAGTTTATAGTATTCATTTATGTGGCGAATTTTGGCCTCCGATACCATTTAACCTCAAGTAATGTGTTAAACCTTAGCTAACCAAACTAGGAACACATGAGTGATCGGTATACGAGTTAAGGCCCAAACCTTGGGAACGTGCTAACCACGGCTATGTGTGAGTTAGTTGGATATTGTTGTTTTTATGCAGTGTGTGAACCTTCCTTGTGTGTTTAACTCGGTTATGATACCGTATGGTGTGTGGATGTGGTAGGCTCCATAATGGATCCCTAACTACTTATTATAAGTGTATATGTACTAATGGGGGGTGAGGAGTCCGGTTGTTTCCGGCCACGCGTGTGATGACGGGTCGTTATCTTATCCGTTCGGCTCTCTTGGTGTATGTATGGTGGTATTCCAATTTGGTTCTAACTTCCCTTAGCTTTATCCAAAGCTAGTTACTGACTCACGTCGGGCCATAGGGGCATACGTATGTTATTTCGGTGTGTTGGGATTACTATATCCGACTCACCTTGGGTATAAGTAACCGTTCTATATAACCGGACGGTAACGAGGTGGTAACGAGCTTAACATGGGATTGGCAAAATCCCTAGGCTCACATGGTATACTAACTATGATGGAAGGTTCCTTGTGAGAACCGATTTCATGATGTTATTGTAATGTTTATGGTGCTATGCTAGGTAATGTATATATTGGATGTTTAAATGAATGCGATGTCACCATGTGTCCATCGAAACAAGGAAGTGTTGTTATGTTTTTTATGTGCGGAATGAGTTATGTGGTAGGATATGGAATGTGTGGATCATGGAAATGAATCTCAAGTTGTGACAAGAGGCGTTTAAGGATAACCCGATTAATGGGTACTGTCGTTGTTAAGGAAGTAGCTCCGTTTTGAGGAGAGCCACTCTAGGTAAAGGAATCATTGGATGGTTGGTTAAGTGTGGATGTGTTGGTTATTGGTTGAGCCCATTGAGGCGAAATATTATGTGTGATATGTTAATGGTTGTATGCATGATTTAAATATAATCAACTGCATGCTAAGACGACAATTAGTCGTGCGTGGCCCGGTAGCATGTGGGCTGCGGGATTACCATACCAGCAAAGGTGCTGAGCCCCTTGGGGGCCACCCTTTCTCTTCTTTTCCTATTTCAGGTACGAGGAGCTGGAAGCCGTTCGAGAGTAGGACGGGGCAGATGTTTTTACCATGGGTAGCCATTTGAACGGCGTGAGTATGATAGGCGTAGTAAGACCGAAGTGTTTATCGGCAGTAGTTGTAAATACTCGGTACAGGGGGAGTGTATGTATATAATAAATGTTGAAGATGGAATGAAGATTGTATTGTGTAGTTGCTCGGGAATCTAGTCCATCAGACCGATACAAATGTACATGTATTAGCCTTGTTAGCCACGTGGGTGGTTAACGGCGTGTAACACCATTGGAATAAGTAATGTGATGAGTTGAGTTTCCGCTGCAGATTGTTATTATGTGTTTGTTGTTGGATGGGGTGTTACAAAAAGTGGTATCAGAGCGAGTATCGCTCTGATGACTGAATTACCGAGCTTAGGAAGTACCGAGTTAGGATTTTTAAGTACTTTGGGTTAAGGGTTGAGTGATAGCATGAGAGATACGATAGTAGGGAACTACCAGTGAATACTGGAAACTACTATATATCCATCCCACCCCCACAAATCCCTGTTATGTAACTTGGGAAACAAACGCCAAAGAGATGGAGAAAGTCCTCTCTTACTCGGGAATACCCGATCTGGCCTATTATTAAGTACCTTTAAAGGGTACGGATAACCTGTCATACGGTAGATCCCGAAAACTGGGAATCCCAAAGAGGTCTCCATTAACAATGTTAACCGCATTTAATAGTGAAGAATGAAGAATTTTTGTGTATAAGAGAATAGAATTTCCGTCAACCTGGGTCGACATGCCGAGCAGTCGAGAACAACAGCTTGCAACGCACCAACCGTGCAACAGGCAAGAAGTGGATTAATGGATCCGGAGACAGAGTCTACGGACCACATTTGATAAATATACACCAACGTATACCACCGACAAGGGAACTACAACGTAGTGCCCAAATACGTGGAACGGGCTACAAAGAGAATACAATACTAAGAAAAAGGGGTCTCCCAGAATGGGAAACACCTAGTTAATGAATATCACGTGAAACAGTGAGAAGTCACCTAGAGGAGTATCTATCAAGGCAGAAAGATCAGTGAGGGCCAACAAGGCCACTGATGACAGTATGGGTAAAAATAATACCACAACTGGTATGTGTTAAACCGATAGCCAGTTAGCATGGCGCACTTGCCATAGCAAAGTGCTTGCTATAACAGGGCTGTTCGGGAAATTCATACACTACAAAAAATACTGGAAAAGTACAATAAAGTTAAATGTGAATGTCATAACAGTGGAAGGGCCTGTTAGCCTAACCTCTGTAATTGGAAACACACCAGTCAGCAAGAAGCTAGACTTGGCTAAGGTAAAGATGTTGTGAAACCATGGAAATTTTTCTTTCAAACCTAATCTTTCACAAACCCTTTTCTTTCAAAAACCAGATTTTCTTTCAACCAACACTTCTTTCCAACCTTCTTTTAAACCAAACCAGTTAAACCAAGGGCAGTTGTAGATACAACAGTGGACAAACTTTCCCTCGATTAAGTTCGGAAGCAAGGAATGAATATTGTCATGGGACAATATAAGGGAGTTGACAACAGAATACTTCACCTAGGCGCGTGACGGACACTACGAGTGTACCAACTGTGTTGTGGGACGACCGCACTCCGATAGGAGCATGTGGACCTGACAGACCTACTTATAGGTTAGTTGGGTAAGTAGCAATGTATCAGTAAGATACCCCATATATGTATACGAGTAGAGTCCAGAACACGGGAAGTAGTCGACTCCGTCTACGGTCAGCAGTATAAATCAAACAGAAGCTAGAAAATATAAGGAATGCTTGAAGTCAAGGAACGCAGTTAAGTTAACGAGACTAAAGGAATTAGCGAATTCCTTTCAGGAAATGTTTAAGAGTCAGGAGGTGCGAAGTGCACTAACTGCATGTAAAGACAGCTTATATGACTTAAGGATCCCCAGGACAAGCATGATAGCTGGAATGGTGACCCAGCCTAATGAGGACACAGTTAAAGTGCAATGGACGGGATGAAATTCCCAGAATGAGTACCTACATTATTAGGAAATGATGACCTTCACAGAAGAAAAATGATAACCAGTGAAGAACGCAAAAAGGCGTGGCTAACTGAATATACCAGTAGCAACACCCAGGAGAATTCCTTGAAGGGTGTTCGCATCAATAATTGTTGAACGAAATGCATGACAGAAGCACAAGGGTTGAAATTAACACCCAGATTAGACATAAGTTGTCAGGAGACGGACTGACAAACCTAAGGGCATCCCATGAAAGGAAATGTGATGCAACACCCTTGTCATGGATGCCAATACAACCTCTAACCAGGTAATAGTGTACAGAAAAGTACATGTGTGTGGACAGCCTACAATGAGCCCAGCTCAAGGCCAATAAGGCTTATAAGCCATAGGCAAGATATGTTATATAAATTCGATTGATTGTAGAAGTTTATGTTGTATAAGTGGATAAGTGGTAAGCGAACCACTGCATTAAGAGTGGGGATACCACTCGATATTGTGAGACCGCAGAAGCGGTAGTTTTGTGAATCAAGTTCAAGGAATATGTGGAGGATGGACCACGTTGTTATTACCCCAGGGTGATTTAAATAAAATGATATGAAAGGAAGTACTCGTACCAGTTTGTACACAGAGGAATGATAAGTCTGATAGCAATCACCATAGGTGTGTGAAGCTAAATGTGTAGCGAACAACGCACAAGAAACATAAAGGTTCAAAAAAAAATATAGTGGTATAAAAAAAATCAGCCAAATAAGTGGCCAGATAAACCCAGTGTAATGGCGGAAGCTAATATAATAGCGGATGCAGTATAAGTTGATGTTGTATATATTAAGTAAGGATACGGTAGCACAAAGCGACTGTTGCCTGAATATTGTTAGATGATAAAAGGGGGAATGAGCAGAGTTATGAGTTAACCCAGTGGAGCACAACAATAAGCGATAGCAAACAAACCGAGCAGTAAGCCGGTGGCAAGTGTTAAATGATAAGAATTTCAGTGAAAATTCCTATTGCAATCGCATGAGAAATTTGCTGTCAAGGGCTTACGCCTCTGCACTCTGTATGACTGAGTGTTTTGGTATTGCTCTTGCACAGTAATGATCGAGTGGGATAGCTAGGAATCAGAAGCATGGTAATTATGGAGGAATAATGCTATAATGGCCGATGCATAGGTAATGCAAGGCCGCAGGAATGAAAGAATACATGTACAAAACCAAATGTGGAGACATGATTAACAGTAAGTGACTACAGTAACACTAAATACCAAATTTGGTATGAGATATACTCCAGGTGTGGGAAATAACTGAGAGAGCACTACACATTAAGTAGTAGCTCAATCTCAACCGACAGTAAGTCGGTAGAAGCAAGTCAATCATTGTGAATTACTAGTAGTATACGCTGTAAGCTGTTGGAGAAGTGGATGGAAAATCGTGAAACTCACCGAATTCGCTCAGGGTAAAAGATACCATGCGTCGGTTGAGAAACCATTGTTACCTATAAAGATAATACATTGGAGATGTCCAATACAGTAACAGTAACGAATGGGGCAAACTAGCTCTATAATTATCAGGGTTGCGCAACAGAGGCCAGTGAGCCCATGCGTCAGATACCGGATATACATTGTGAATATCAATGGATGGCTAGTCATCAATGCCTAAAAGCCTTACAGGCCAGGACCGAAACCGGTTATGAGTTACAACTCCAATGCGAATTCTTGGTTTAGGGACTAAACCGCCATTATGGTTAAGATCCTCTAATCAGAATCCATTGTGTAATAGACCCGTGGAAGTTAAAATACTTCACGATGGCGAACATATTAAGCTAATGCTCAGTGATTGATTACGTGGGCGTAATCCCTTTTAAGGGGGTAGAGCGCAAAACCACTTAGTGTGTTTTACCGTACAAGTGTACGTGAACTGGGTTGTGCATAGCACAAAGTGATTTGTTATGATGGTTGACGCGTGTGTTATATAAACATACGCATTTATTTGTGGTTAAATTGTGGTAATTGCGCACAGAGGATGCGAATACCATTGTGGGAAGTGTGTTTATTTTGTTAACAGTGGTGTGTGAGAGTACAAGTGGAAGGGAGTAAAGAAACTCCCGGGGATCTAAAACCCCGATGGTGCATAAATGTAAGCCATGTATTGTATTTTGATAAAAAATATATGTATATATATACAGTGTTGTGATTTATGAAGGGTTATGAGACCGACATAGAACCTAGTGAGAATTGAATTCCCTAGGTAACTTGAATTAAGTTGGATTTGGATGATGATTGATAGATGGAGTTCTATCCCTTGGAGATGTTATGATTATGACTAGAAGGATTCAAAGATAGAAAATGGAAAATGCTTGAATTAATTGTTGGTTGAAAATGAGGTGGGAGGTGAAACTTGATTATCATGAGATCAAGGAAGCCGAACACAAATTGGGGTGGAAAGATAGTTCAACACTGATGCTGATCACATCAGGGTTGGATGACTCTTGAAGCTCCCTGTAAGTGGTCACAAACAACCACGTTAAGAAGGATACAAAGAGCATAAACTGGACTTGGAGTTGTATGGTGTTTTCAAAAGAATTTTCAATTGGTGTTTTCAAACAATCGATTAATATTGTGAATAAAAAGATCTTCCTATACTTAACCTAGTAAAGAATATTTTTGTAGTACTTGCTCACGAGCTGAGGACGTATGAGCCTTTGTCTTCGGACCGGTGACATGAGAAGTACATATGTTAAAAAATTAAGTGAATGTTTTGATCTCCCAAAGGAACGGGGACCAGAAAGTGTCCATCGCGACCGGGTTCTGCGGGATCACAATGTATATGTACTCAACATGGGACTTGAGCCATGGAGAGATGGAAAAGGTATTTCTGTTTGATATACATGCTATGACATGTTGTTTGGTATGTGTGATAAGGTTATTCTGACTTTGATCTCCTAAAGTGTATGCTATCAAGACCTATGAGTCTAATCTGTTTGTTACCGGCCTACGAGTCCAAATGTGGTTATGTCACCCAGACCTAAGAGTCTGAGGGATATGTTAGTGCAAGTATGGTGAAGGTACCCGGACCATTAGTCCGAGGTTACCATGTGAGTATGATATTTTATGTATAATGTGGATATGTTGCCCGGACCATTAAGTCCGAGGTTGGATGTAAAGGGTGGTTGGTAATAGAAGTTTTATGGCTATAAGTAATTCCCGTATTCTAATCCAATGATGCGAGGAAATGTGAACTTCGAGGACGAAGTTCTTTTAAGGGGGGTAGATTGAAATACCCCAAACCTTAGTATGTTGTGTAAGTGTTAAACTATGGTATTTAAAGGCTAAAAAGTGCCTTAGAAACATAAATGAATCATTTAAACCATGGTAAACACAATAAAACACTAAGACACGGTTTGAGCAAAAACATGCTCTAAGCTTGGAGTGAACTTGGTTAGGACCCAAAGAGCCTACCAAGACTTGATAATGTTTAATTATGACTTTATAAGGCTAATTAAGTCCTTAGGAAACTTTGGTAGACAATGAAACCAAACAAAACACAAATAAATACCTTAAGGTCAATAAGAGCAAAAATGTGCTCTAAGCTTGGGATAAATGTGTATAGGACCTAATGGTCATACCTATGCCATATTATATGTTAATGAACATATTAAATCAATTACCAAAGAAAACCAAGCTTGGAAAACAAGTTAAAACACAAAATGTGCTTTAAGAAGTCTTAAAGCACGTTTTTGAAAAATTGTCTTGTAAATGAGTTTTGAATGGCTAAATGTCCATCATTACTCTTTATTAACATGTGTACTATATAGTATCACATTTGGGTGGCTATATCAATGGGAAATCAAAATTTCACTTCTATGTGCCTTGTTTTTGGTGAATAGTGATTTTTATAACTAGTTTGTAACATATAATGTTATAAGTGAGACAATTGAATAATAAAGTCTAAAGTACCCCTAGGTACTATTTGGGGCCGGTTTTTATGGTGTTGTGACTCACCACCCTTGTTAGTTTACTAAGAAAAGAAAGAATGACTAATTAGTATACTATTTGCTTTATAAGGATAAATATCTTAAAAAGCAAATCTATCTTCATTCTTCCTTCTCTTCTCATTCCACATCACACGGTCCCTTCTCCTTCTTCCTCTCTCTTCTTGTTCTCTTCTCGGTAATGCTACTACCACCATGGAAGTTCCAACTTTGAACACATGTAAAATCTTGCTCACTTGTTCAAATCAAAAACAAACACCACCATTCTCTTAGTTAAGCCAAGCTCTACAATCTTGTCTTTTCAAAACTTCAAAACCTCCATTTCGGTGCCAAGAGAAACCACCATGGGAGGAGCTTGAGCTCACCTTTTCACATATTCATGTTCTCTTTTGCTTCAAGGTAAGGAAACTCAAAGAAATCCATGTTTCCTCCATGTTTTCATGTTGTCCGAAAATTCACCTTACAATGGTGTATTTATCTTGCTTGTTTTAGCTTCATTTGAATCTTCCAGGGCAAGGAGGAGTCCTCTCTTGATACTCATTCAAGCTCTCTTTCCATTCAAAGGTAAAACAATTACCTTGATGTGTTAAAACAATATATGTAACTAGGGTTTACAATGAGATAAAGCTTAAAGCTTATATACTCATTTCAATGTTGGTATATGTTTAGTTGTTGGCAAGGAACCAAATGCCTTACCGGTTTTACAAGGAACAAGAAAGAAATTTGTGAGGAAAAGAGGTAAACAAGCTATCTCAATGTGGTTTAATGCCTTAGGAGAAATAAGCTTATAATGCTTGTTAAAACTACCTAAAGAGCAAATGGTAAATGAGCTAGTAAAATGCTCTCAAGGAGTTTATTAAAGGAATATGTATTGTTGGGTGTATTTGCAGGTCAAGGCATTATTATGTGGGAAATTCAGTGTTTAAGGTTTATGCAATTTAAGGGCCTAAGAGCCATGCATTTAAGGGCCTAAGTGCCAAGCAATCTAAGTTATGCACTATATTGTGATGTAGTGCTTAATGTGTGAAGTTTGTGTATAAAATGTGTTTGATGGATTTTAGGTGTTATTGAATGAATTAAGGTGAAAACCTAAGTGTTTGGATGTGGTATATACTAGAGAAGCTATGGCCAAATTTGGGAAATGTGGCAAGTTCTAAGTGTTGTAAGTGAGTTTTGGTGAACTAGGAAGGATTAAAGGTGAATGAATGTTTACTTGAGAGGGAAACATGTATTAAAGTGACTAAGAGTGATGCAAGGATTTAGGCATTATCTTGGAAGTTTTTGAAGTCTATGGTGTTCTTAAGATGTATTTAAGTCTTGGAGGAGTTGTCTAAGGTTTAGGTAATGTTGATATTCGAGAATAAATGAGGTTGGGGTAAGGTTTTGAGTAAGGAGTTTTAAGAAGTTGTGAAAGGAGATTTAGTTAGTAAGAAAAGAAGTTGAGAGATGATGTTAAGGTGTAGAGGAAACACCTGGTATAGTGGTCATTATAGGTGAAATACCACCTAGAGATCTTAAGGAGAAAACATTCCTAGTGTTAGGAATTTTGTTGAGATATAAGTAAAGGTTTAAGGAATTAGGAAAAAAATAGTTTTTGTGAGTGTTTAAGAATATCTTAAGGTGTGTTTGAAGTGCCAAATGATGTTAGAACACATTAAGAGGCCTTAGGAGAAATTTGGTGAAGATTTGGCAAAGTTTGGGTAAGTTTAGAAGGCGACCGACCCAGGGGTCCGACCCAGTTTTGGGTCGGTCGAGCCTCTGTTAGATGTTAGGAATGTGTTCGGTAATGGTCCGACCCAAAAGGGTGGGTCGGACATGGGTCGGTCGGTCAATTTCAAAGAAGGAAAATGTTCGGGGATGGACCGACCCAGTCGAGTGAGTCGGACGTGGGTCGGACGGGCATGTCTGTAAGGAAGTAAAAGGGTTCTGTAATGGACCGACCCAGTTGTGGGTCGGACGGTGGGTCGGTCGGACCCAAAACATGTTTAAGGTTATGAAATGATATGTGATGATGGGGATTGGTAGGTAATGATGTTATAAGGATGTTAAGGACATGTTAGGTGAGTTTTAATGACATAAAGTGGGCTAAAAGTTGTATTAAAATGTGAGAGTAAAACAAGTTAAAAATGTAAGTTATTTAACCAAGTCAACGGGGAAAGTTATAAGCATTAGACTTTAAAACAAACATGTTACCCCCAATGTTAATAAAAAACTGTCATGTCAACAGTTGTTCGAGAATTGCTCGAGGAACATAAGTGGACGTGGTAAAGTGGACTCCGGTGACAGGTATGGTTTTCTTGCAACCTGTGTCCTACCGGATTACACCGGCTTGTATGCCAATATGTTTTCTTGAGTGTTTGCCACCTTGTAAGATTAAAACATGTAATGAGTTTATAGTAATTCATTTATGTGGCGAATTTGGCCTCCGATACCATTTAACCTCAAGTATGTGTTAAACCTTAGCTAACCAAAACTAGGAACACATGAGTGATCGGTATACGGAGTTAACGGCCCAAACCTTGGGAACGTGCTAACCACGGCTATGTGTGAGTTAGTTGGATATTGTTGTTGTATGCAAGTGTGTGAACCTTCCTTGTGTGTTTAACTCGGTTATGATACCGTATGGTGTGTGGATGTGGTAGGCTCCATAATGGATCCCTAACTACTTATTTATAAGTGTATATGTACTAATGGGGGGTGAGGAGTCCGTTTGTTCCGGCCACGCGTGTGATGGACGGGAGTCGTTATCTTATCCGGTTCGGCTCTCTTGGTGTATGTATAGGTGGTATTCCAATTTGGTTTCTACCTTCCCTTAGCTTATCCAAAGCTAGTTACTGACTCACGTCGGGCCACAGGGGCATACGTATGTTATTTCGGTGTGCTTGGGATTACTATATCCGACTCACCTTGGGTATAAGTTAACCGTTCTATATAACCGGACGGTACACGAGGTTGGTAACGAGCTTAACATGGGATTGGCAAAAATCCCTAGGCTCACATGGTATACTAACTATGATGGAAGGTTCCTTGTGAGAACCGATTTCATGATGTTATGTAATGTTATGGTGCTATGCTATGGTATATGTATATATTGGATGTTTAAATGAATGCGATGTCACCATCTGTACATCGAAACAAGGAAAGTGTTGTTATGTTTTGTTATGTGCGGAATGAGTTATGTGGTAGGATATGGAATGTGTGGATCATGTAAATGAATCTCAAGTTGTGACAAGAGGCGTTTAAGGATAACCCGATTAATGGGTACATGTCGTCTGTTAAGGAAGTAGCTCCGTTTTGGAGGAGAGCCACTCTAGGGTAAAGGAATCATTGGATGGTTGGTTAAGTGTGGATGTGTTGGTTATTGGTTGAGCCCATTGAGGCGAAATATTATGTGTGATATGTTAATGGTTGTATGCATGATTTAATATAATCAACTGCATGCTAAGACGACAATTAGTCGTGCGTGGCCCGGTAGCATGTGGGCTGCGGGATTACCATACCAGCAAAGGTGCTGAGCCCCTTGGGGGCCACCCTTTCTCTTCTTTTCCTATTTCAGGTACGAGGAGCTGGAAGCCGTTCGAGAGTAGGACGGGGCAGATGTTTATACATGGGTAGCCATTTTTGAACGGCGTGAGTATGATAGGCGTAGTAAGACCGAGTTGTTATCGGCAGTAGTTGTAAATACTCGGTACAGGGGGAGTGTATGTATATAATAAGTGTTGAAGATGGAATGAGATTGTATTGTGTAGTTGCTCGGGAATCTAGTCCATCAGACCGGTACAAATGTACATGTATTAGCCTTGTTAGCCACGTGGGTGGTTAACGGCGTGTAACACCATTGGAATAAGTAATGTGATGAGTTGAGTTTCCGCTGCAGATTGTTATTATGTGTTTGTTGTTGGATGGGGTGTTACACAATTAGTTGCGCGTATGCCCGTTCCCGATTGGCTGCGCGTTAACCATACCAGCCAAGGGTTTGCTGACCCCCCTCGGGGGATCCATTTTCTTTTACTGCAGGATGAGGATCGAAGAAGCGGAGTGGCTCTAGATACTAGATGTGATTTACTTTTGTATACTTTTGGGATGATGGCCCGGGATGCGCCTGTGCTCCCGCGGCGTTATATATATTTGTTGTGCAGTTAACAGTGATGTGATACAGTGTAGAATATGTAAACACTCGGTATTGTATATGATGTATTTATGGTTTAGTTTATGCTCGGGAGTCTGATCATCATACCGGTACACTTGTATTTATTCTGCCTTGTCAACCACGTGGTGGTTGACGGCGTTGTAGCACCGAAGCGTTAGTTACTGTTTAGTTATTTATTTCCGCTGCGATTTCATTTAGTGACATGTGCGTAGTAGGGGTGTTACAAAAAGTGGTGTCAGAGCGAAGTACTATCGCTCTGATGACTAGAATACCAAGCTTAGGAATATACCGAGTTAGGAGACCTAACTACAGTTACTTCAGTGAAATTATGGAAAGGTAACCACTACTAAGTGTGGAGATAGCCTATTGTCGGGAAGCGTTACAACCGTTGGACCGATAAGTGCGAAAGCATATTGCTAATGAATATTCATGTGAAGACAGATGGCAGGTAGACCGCGCGGTAGAGGCCGCGGAAGTGGTACTAGTGATGCGGGTGACCAGGGGAGAACACTACGGCTCAGGTTATGGCTGAGGCTTGTAGCAGCCGCTGTGGCCCAGATGGTACCCCAGCTTGTAGCTGCGATACAGCAGGGGGCAGATGCCCGGAGTTCAACCACCACCGCCACCGCCACGAGAGACCAATTGGGTCAAGGCATTGGCAGACTTGAGACCCCTTCCATTCATGGGGAGACCGACCCACGTAAGCTGGAGGTGTACATCTCCGAGTTGGAGACCGCCTACGAGACCTTGGCTGTACCCGCAGAGGCTAAGGTCCGTCTTGCCGCGTACTACCTGAAGGGTTCGGCACAGAACTGGGGGAAGCTTGTGAGAGAGGAACGGATGGCGGATCCTCAGTTTGGATGGAGGGAGTACACAGGCTCTGCTGCGAGCCAAATACTACCCTGTGCACGTTCAAGGGCCAAGCGCCTTGAGCTGGATAGTCTGAGGCAGGGGGACAAGGTGTCGGTTGATGAGTATTACACTGCCTTCACCGGCCTTGTCCACCTGTTACCGGACCTGGGATACTCGAACCGGGTGCTGGTAAACCGTTTTTACAACGGTCTCAGCCACCGTCTTCGCTATGGGATGGGGCCAGCTGAGTATACCACCTTGCAGGTAATTTAAATAAGAGTGATGTGAATATGTTAGTCTACAAGTGAGTATTGATGTGAGTTTTGTGAGTATGTATTGCGGGGCATGACTGACCATCCAAATTCAGGAGTGCTATCATGCGCTACTAGGTGGAGATCACCGTCCGTCTGAGGGGAGGAGGAGAATGCGCACAAGCGCAAGGCCAACGAGCGAGGGCCAGAGTCCGCAGGGGTACGGGGGAGGAAAGAAGAAGAAGAAGATAACCTTCCCCAGCCCCAGAAGAGTCAGCACCAGGGTGACAAGGCCAAGCCCAACCCACCACAGTGAGGAGCCTCTGAAGCTCACATATGCTTACGCGGCGAAGCCCCTACGCTCTACCCACCTAAGGGTAATTATTTAATCTGTGTGATAAGTGGAGTGTATGTTGATAAGTTGTGAAACAAGTACTGGTGTGTATTGTGTTAGCAGCTAGCACGGGCTCTGGACCGGAGCGCCACTATTACTGTAAGTGGTGCAATGGAGACCACCCCGGCAAGGACTGCAAGGGAAATGAGGTGCAGGTGTTTACTGCGAGAAGTGGGGTCACCGTGCCACGAGTGTTACCGAGAACCCAACCGCCAGAGTTAACAAGCCCAGAGGGCAGTGGAAGGGTAAGGCCACAGCAGCTATTGATGGCCTGAGACGGCTAACCAGCCACCCCACAGATCAGAGGCACACTGATTCCCAGAAGGGGAAGGGGTCGGACCTAGCAAGGCCGCCCTGAATGTGGTGGACCGGTATGAGGGCCAGGGCCCTCTTCTAGACCAGGTACCGCCTAAACTGTTGAATGTAATAAGTGATTGCGTTACCGCATTTCATGCTTGTGTGTATTAATGAGTTCAAGTATATTATCATGTGAGTAAGGAGTTGAAGTATAGTGTGAAAGTCACCTAATTAGATAATTCTAAACTTAAAGGAACCTTCAATATATGTATCCAATCCCACCCACACCAAACCCTGAAGAAACCACCATCAACATCACCGACTTTCCAATGGAGCAATGTCAGGTTATCCAGCCAGGTATGATACTTTTAAATGGAATACCTGACACCGGAAGCACAAATCCCTGTCATCAGACGATGCGACGAACTTGGAGCTAAAACTGGAGGTTTCTACACACCTGAATATCCGAACGGATCAAGAATGCAATTGAAGATGAGTGCATGGGTAAGGACTGGAACCCTTACACCAAGTCATATCAAGAAGTGCGAGCCGAAGATGGAGCAACAGTACCAAGTATACCTGAGGAGTTCCGGCGGTCGTTAATCACGCCGTGGGAATTGCTCAACAAGTTGAAAATGGATTCAATTCCAGATGTGGAAGCAGATTTTGTGTATGTGAACTTCTACCAGAAAGGTGGACGGTTAGGTTTAACACAAGATAAGGACGAGTCACCGAGTCTCTAAGTAAGGAGAGTACCCGTGGTGTCTTGGTCCATTGGTGATAACGCAGTATTGTGTATGTCGAGCAGAAGCGTGCTGATCTCGCAAGGAAGTTAATACTAAAGTCAGGAGATGGTGCTAGTTATGGGTGGGCAGTCAAGGATGCTATATCATGGCATCAGGAAGATCAAACTGAATACCGCACGTCGGGTGAGTGATCAATGCCACACACATGGAAACCCGGACGTTTGAATTTGACCTTCAGGACAATTCTAAAGCCTTGTATAATTCTGTAATGTTTAAGCCAGTATATGTTAAGGAAGTATGTATTGTGTAAGTTATATCAACCATGTAAACCAACAATGTTGTAAAGAGGAAGGTGTTAATGAATAAAGTGGAGTTATTGAAGTATATCAACCCGTGTGTTACCAGTACTTATTAGTTTGCCAATGATTAGGTGTGCACTTGGAACGGGAGGTACACTGAGTGTCTACAATGAGGCAGAAGCCGGCAAGAGCGGCACAATCCTCACCGGTACCTTTCCAGTGAATGGCGTGGATGCATCGATCTTGTTCGACTCTGGAGCCTCACACACATTTATTTCGCTATCTTCGCGAAGAGGCTGGGGTTAGATGGAGTGAGATGCCAGACTTCTTGGTCACTCTCCATCGAAAGAGCGGATCAGGTGTACCCGCTACCACCGAGATGATGTGTACGAATCAGGGGTGAAGAGTTCCGATCGACTTGATAGAGTTCGACGGACTTGGATTTGATGTGATTGTCGGGATGAACTGGTTGGAGCGGTACAAGGGCAGAATCCTGTGTGCCGAGCATCGACTGCTTCTTCGGAGTCCATCTGGGGTTACTATATCATACCGCCAGAGGCCCAGGAGCCTTCGACACAGATCATCACACCATGGCTATAGTATCGTGAGTTACGACGAGGGAGTGATGTATACCTTCTGCTATGTCCAGGACATAGAGAGAGACCCAGTGTTTAGTTCTGATGTGCCGGTAGTGTCGAGTTTCCTGATGTATTCCTAAGGAACTGCCGGGCATGCCGCCAGCACGAGGGTGAGTTTGAGATCGATCTAGTTCCGGGCACTGGACCCATTGCGAAAGCACCTTATCGTATGGCTCCAGCAGAGATGACAGAGCTCAAGGAGCAGCTGAGAGACCTACTTGACAAGGGCTTTATCCGCCCTAGTGTTTCACCATGGGGAGCGCCGGTTCTCTTCGTGAAGAAGAAGGACGGTAGCCTCCGCCTGTGTATTGACTATCGAGAGCTGAATGCTGTTACGGTGAAAACCGTTACCCTTTACCACGCATCGACGATCTATTTGATCAGCTGAGGGGAGCATCAGTATTCTCCAATAGACTTACGTTCCGGATACCATCAGATTGCCATCCGTGACAGTGATATCGAAAAGACAGCTTTCAGAACGAGGTATGGGCACTATGAGTTCACAGTTATGCCGTTTGGCTTATCAAATGCACCAGCTAAGTTCATGGACTTAATGAACCGCTTGTTCCAAGATCAGTTGGACAAGTTTGTGGTAGTCTTCATCGATGATATCCTTGTGTATTCTAAATCAAGAGGTGAGCACGAAAGCCACCTGAAAAATGTGTTACGAACTCTGAGGAGGAATCAATTGTATGCAAAGTTTCGAAATGTGAATTTTGGTTGAACCAAGTATCCTTCCTTGGACATGTGATTTCTGAGGCCAGGATCGCTGTTGATCCGGCAAAGATAGATGCAGTGCGCACCTGGCCTAGGCCGAAGACAGTCACTGATATCAGGAGCTTCCTCGGTCTGGCAGGTTATTATAGGAGGTTTGTGAAGGACTTCTCCAGTGTCTCGAAGCCGATGACTTCCTTAATGAAGAAGGATGCACCATTCGAGTGGACAGTCGACTGTGAGAGTTCTTTCACGAGTCTCAAGGATGCTCTGACATCTGCACCCAGTCCTGACTATACCAGACGGTCCAGATGGTTTTGAGGTCTACTGCGACGCATCAGGTAGAGGTATGGGTTGTGTATTGATGCAACACGGGAAGGTCGTAGCATACGCCTCCCGTCAGCTGAAGAAGCATGAGGAGAACTACCCTACCCACGACTTAGAATTGGGTGCCATTGTCTCCGCATTGAAGATATGGCGACATTATTTGTATGGGGTAAGTGTGACAATCTATTCTGACCACAAAAGCTTAAAGTATTTGTTCACTCAGAAGGAGTTAAACATGAGGCAAAGAAGGTGGGTTGAATTTCTGAATTACTACGATATAATCTACAATATAAAGAGGGTAAGGCAAATGTGGTAGCTGACGCATTGAGTCGCCGAGCACACTCTCTCCATTCGCTAGTCTCTCATACTGGCTTGGTCGAAGAGGTGCGGAGTGCTCAGATGACGGATCAGTATATGCTGGAGATCCGGCAGAAGCTTATTGATGGCACATTCGAGGGTCAGAAGTACGACTTCAGACTCCACGATGATGACCTGATTAGGCTGAATGGCCGATTGTGTATACCTAGGAGTGGCGCCGAGTTGAAGGAGCGCATATTGAGTGAATCCCATTGTTCTACTACTTCGATTCACCCCGGAGCTTCAAAGATGTATAAGAGTATGAAAAGGTATTTTTGGTGGACTGGAATGAAGAAAGATGTAAGTGATTATGTGTTGAGGTGTCTCACTTGCCAGAAGGTCAAGTTTGAGCACCGACGGCCTGGTGGTATGGTACAGCCAATGCCAGTGCCTGAGTGGAAGTTCCATGATATCTCCATGGACTTTGTAGTAGGACTTCCGCCTACAAGGGGAGGTCTGAATATGATATGGGTTGTTGTTGACTGACTGACCAAGGTGGCCCGATTCATTCCAATGAAGGACACCTGGAAAGTGGCAAAATTGGCAGAACTCTTTGATAAAGAGATTGTAAGACATCATGGTGTACCGAAACGATAGTATCTGACAGAGATACTAGATTCTTATCCAGATATTGGAAGTCTACACGAGAGGCATTGGGTACTGAACTGAAATTGAGTACAGCGTTTCACCCACAGACCGATGGTCAGAGTGAGCGCACCATTCAGACACTTGAAGATATGCTACGTGCTTGTGCACTTGACTCTTTCAGACCAGCTGGATTGATAAGTTACATCTGATCGAGTTTAGTTACAATAATAGTTACCACGCTCGATCAAGATGTCTCCCTTCCAGGCCTTGTACGGTAGACCATGCCGCACGCCATTATGCTGGGATGAGTCGAGTGAGACGGTCATTATAGGACCAGAGTATCTTGAACAAGTCCAGGCAGAAGTTCGCCAGATCCGGGCTAACATGAAGGCAGCTCAGGATAGACAGAAGTCGTACGCAGATGTGCGCAGACGTGACCTGGAGTTCGCCGTGGGCGATCAGATATTTTTGAGAGTATCCCCCATGAAGGGAGTATTTCGTTTTGGCCAGAAGGGCAAGTTGAGCCCAAAGTATGTGGGGCCTTATGTTGTGACGGAGCGGATCGGCCCGGTAGCCTAGATAGACCTACCCGCCGAGCTGGGCAAGGTACATGATGTATTTCATGTGTCCCAGTTGAAGAAGTATATGTCTCATCCGTCTCATGTGCTTCAGCCTGAAAGGCTAACCTTAGAGCCGACCATGCGATCAGTGGAGACTCCGGTACGGATTCTGGATACTAAGACTCGAGACACTCGCCATAAGTCTGTGAGACTGGTGAAAGTTCTTTGGTCTAACCAGGACGTTGAGTAGGCCACTTGGGAGCTGGAAGATAAGATGAAGGCGAAGTACCCGTCATTGTTTACTTCTTAGTCCTTATGTGTATAGGGTATGGGGCGTACCCCTTTTTAAGGGGGGTAGAGCCGTTTCGGTTATGTGTGTATGACGTGTATTTGAATACATCGTCTATGTATGTTGTTATGTTACAGACCGTTGTGTCTGAATGATGTGGATAATGTTGTATGGACCTTGTGTTCAATGTTATGTACCCGATGTTATGTTGTATGGACCTGGTCTCCAATGTTATGTAAGTGTGTTGTTAATGATGTATGGAAATATTGTTTATAAGTATTCCCGTGTTCTAATATTTAGGATATGTGGAAGTATGAACTTTGAGGGCAAAGTTCTTTTAAGGGGGGTAGATTGAAATACCCCAAACCTTAGTATATTGTATAAACACTTAAATATGGTGTATTAAGACTAAAAAGAGTCTTAGAAACATTAGTAAACAAATTTAAACAAAAGAAAACACAAAATGTGCTTTAAAGTCGATAAGAGCCAAAAGGTGCTCTAAGCTTGGGATAAACTTGGTTAAGACCTAATGAACTTACCAAGACCTCATTTATACACTAATGAACATATTAAATCAATTACCAAAGAAAACCAAGCTTGAAAACAAGTTAAAACACAAAATGTGCTTTAAGGAGTCTTAAAGCACATTTTTGAAAAATTGTCTTGTAAATGGGTTTTGAGTGGCTAGATGTCCATCATTACTCTTAATATATATGTGTACTATATAATATCACATTTGGATGTCTATATCAATGGGAAATCAAAAATGTCACTTCTATGTGCCTTGTTTTCATGAATAGTGATTTTTATACGCTATTTTGTAACATATGTTGTATAAGTAATTAAATTGACAAATAAAGACTATAATACCCTCACATTACTATTGGGGGCCGGTTTTAAGGTTGGTGACACACCACCCTTGTTAGCTTGTTAAGAAAATAAATAAAACTACTTAAGTACCTTTTTACTTTATAAAGTATAAATATCTTCAAAAGCAAATTCTATCTCATTCTCTCATTTCTTTCCTTGTATTCACACGGCTCCACACCCTTTTCTTCCTTTCTCTTCCACGGTAATACCACACCACCTCCATTAAACCTCTTCTTTGATCTCTTGTAAAATCTAACTCACTTGTTCAAATCAAAAACAAACACCACCAATCTCTTCCTCTCATCAAGCTCTTCATTTCTATCTTCTTAAAATTCCAAGACCACCATTTCGGTGCCATGGAGTTCCACCATTGAAGGAGCTTGAGCTTGTATTTTACATATTGTTACTCTCCTTTGCTTCTAGGTAAGGAATCTCAAATAAAAACTTCATTTCCTTCATGTTTTTGTGGTAACCGAAAATACATATTGAAGGAGTTCTTTGTGTGACCTTGTTCTAGCTTCATTCCAACTCTTCATGGACTAGGTGGAGTCCTCTCTTGCTAGATATTCAAACTCTCTTCAAAGAGCAAGGTAAAGCAACTACATTAATGTTTTTGAAACAATGTAAAATTAGGTTTTACAATGAGATGAAGCTTATAGCTTGAATACTCATTATAATGTTTGTATATTGTTTAGAACTTGTCAAAGAATCAAATACCATTACCGTTTTTTTTAAAGGAAACAAGAAAGAAGTTGTTTGGTAAAGAGGTAAATCTACTAACCTAATGTTGTTTAATGCCTTAGGAGAAATGAGCTTATAATGCTTGTTAAAACTACCTAAAGAGCAAATGGTGAATGACTTAGTAAAGTGTTCTCAAGAGCTTAGTAAAGGCATATGTGTTGTTGAGTGTATTTGCAGGTCAAAGGCAAATATATATGGTGGAAATTCAGTGTTTATGATTTATGCATCTTAAGGGCCTAAGAGCCATGTCATTTAAGGGCCTAAGTGCCATGCAATTTAAATTATGCACTATATTGTGATGTAGTGCTTTGTGAGTCGAGTTTGTGTATAATAAGTGCTTGATGGATTTTTAGTGTTCTTGGTTGTTTGTTGGTAAAAACAATGTGTTTTGGTTTAGTAATGTTCTAGGAGAACCTATGTCGAAATTTAGGTAATAAATGAGAAGTTCTAAGAGTTAAAATGAGTTTAATAAGTTAAGAGGTGTTTAGGTTGGTTAAGTGTTGTTCTTGTGTAAGAAACATGCATTAAGGTGATTTAGGATGTCACAAGGACTTAGGCATGAGCTTGAAGTTTTAGTATGTACCAAAGTCATTTTGGACTTAGATAAAGACTTAGGCAAACTTTGGTAAAATAAGGAGAAAGTGTAAACTTGGAAAAGAATTTCAAGAGTGACATAAGGAGTTGGTTGTGAGAAATAATGCTTAAGAGATGATGTTAAGGTGAGGAGAAAGCATTTTGGGATAGTAGTTATCATAGGTGAGAAACACCATTTAGAAACCTAGTATAAAATGTTGTAAGTGTTAAGGAATTTTACAAGGAAATAAGTAAAGGCTTAAGGAATTAGAAAATGAGTTTCATAGATGTTGTATGTGGATATAAGGTTACCAAATGTTGTTAAGAAGCATTAAGAGGCTTAAGGAGAAGTTTGGTGAAGATTTGACAAAGTTTGGGTAAGTTTAGAGGACGTCCGACCCAGGGGTCCGACCCAGTTGTGGGTCGGACAGCCTCTGTTAGACTTTAGGAAAATGTTCTGTAATGGTCCGACCCAAAAGGGTGGGTCGGACATGGGTCGGACGGTCATATTTCAAAGGAGGGAAAATGTTTCTGGAATGGTCCGACCCAGTCGAGTGAGTCGGACGTGGGTCGGACGGGCATGTTTATAAGGCGGTAAAATGTTCTGTAATGGTCCGACCCAGTCGAGTGAGTCGGACGTGGGTCGGACATGTCTCTGGAATGGTCCGACCCAGAAGGTTGGGTCGGACGTGGGTCGGACAAGGTAAGGTTCTTCAGACCCGAAAACCACTGGAAGGGTCCGACCCAGTTGTGGACGGTGGGTCGGACATACCAAAACTTAAAAAAAAACAGAAAAGAATGTGACCTATGTAGTTAACCCTAGGGTGTATAATGAAGGTAACCTAGGGTAAGTTAGACATTTAAACATGTCAAATAATCATGTTAAACACTTAGTAAATTTGGAGGTTAAGTATGTTAATTAACCGACATTCTTGAATCATGTATAGGAGTGACCTACGGTGGAAACAAATCAAGGCAAGGACCAAGGTATGGTTTTCTTGCAGTCTGTTGCCTACCGGTTTACACCGGCTTGTGTGTTGTATGTTTTTCTGTGTGTTTCTGACGTTATAAGATTTAAACATGTAATGAGTTTACAGTTGTTCATATTATTGTTATGTTATGTTGTGACTCATTTCCCTTGTGTGTGTCTAACATGACTTACCACCTATTGTGTATTGGTTGTTAAGTTCCACTATGAACTTCTAACAAGTGTTAACTGGGAAGTGAGGAATCCGGTTGTCCGGTCATGCATGTAAGTTAAGAGTAGATATCTGAATCAGATTCGACTCTTATGTTGTCAAGATTGTTCTCCTTAATTTGGCGTTCGATCTCCCGCTAGCTTCTTCCAAAGCTTACCTATTCTGACTTATGATCGGTTTAGTGGGAACATGTGTTTGTGTGGTGTGTTCGGGTCACTAAATCCGAACCATCTGTGACTTAAGTTACTCGTTCGTCTAACAGAACGGTAATGAGTGTGTCTAACGAGCTTAACATGAGAGTGAATCACTCTCTAGGCTCTTGTGTTATTTGACCCTTGTGGTTTGTTATTGTGGAACGAAGATCCACTGTGTATGTGATGTTGTGCTGTGCACTATTGTTGCTATGCCACATATTATGTTATGTTATGTATAAAAACGAATGCCATGTTATCATGACAATTAGTTGCGCGTATCCCGGTAGCCGATGGGCTGCGCGTTAACCATACCAGCCAAGGGTTGCTGACCCCCTCGGGGGATCCATATTTCTTTTACTGCAGGATGAGGATCGAAGAAGCGGAGTGGCTCTAGATCCTAGGATGTGATTTACTTTTGTATACTTTTGGGATGATGGCCCGGGATGCGCCTGTGCTCCCGTGGCGTTATATATATATTTGGTTGTTGCAGTTAACAGTGATGTGATACAGTGAAGAATATGTAAACACTCGGTATTGTATATGATGTATTTATGGTTTAGTTTTATGCTCAGGAGCCTGATCATCAGACCGGTACACTTGTATTTATTCTGCCTTGTCAACCACGTGGGTGGTTGACGGCGTTGTAGCACCGAAGCGTTAGTTACTGTTTAGTTATTTATTTCCGCTGCGATTTCATTTAGTGACATGTGCGTAGTAGGGGTGTTACAGTTAGTCACGTGGGTGACTAACGGCATTGTATCACCCACTGTATGTAAGTAAGTATCCGCTGCGTGACTCTGAAGCACGAGGAGATTGGACGGTAATGATTGTATTAATGGTAGGGGTGTTACATAGATGATTAATAAACTTTATAGGTTGGGGAAAATATAATAAGACTAAACTAACATTTAATACAGAATGTTAATAAATATTTTTGGGTATAAACTTTTAAGTGAAGTAAATATATATATATATATATATACATAAAAGGAATAAAATAGTAACTTAGGTTAAATCAATGAACTAAATTAATCTACATTTATATTAATTATATAATATGGTAGTTAATATACTTAATTGAAACTAAGGAAAATAATTTATTTTATAAACCATATTTTGGATGTAGATATGTGTAAAAGTTAATATAAATAATTAAATGCAATAAAACTACATAAATGTCTTGAATAAATCATAGTATACATATACGATAAATAAATAAATAAAAGACACAAAATACCTTATAGCAAATAGAATATGAAGGAATTAATAAGTTAAACTAAACCTATACATAATACTATTAAAAGAATATTATATGAGGTAGTATTGAATTGTGGTTATGAAATTAAGCTTAAAGAGTTATCTTGGATTTCTAAGATTTATATAAACCATATTAAAATACACGTGTAATATTATTTGTCAAAGACCAGAATTTAAATCTATAATTTGGTTAGGTAAATAATAAGTTGGGACTTAGGAATATTTGTAATTAGATTTTACACAAATAAAACTTACTATATAATTAATAATAATAAAATACTTTTACATCTAAATGTGAGGTGGATTAGTAAGTCTAGATTTAATCATTTCTTAACATTTATGGTATTGAAATATAACTTAATGTTTTAAGATAAAATCATTAAAAGGATTATGATATAAAACTATATTAAACTATGATTTGGAAATTTATCTAAATAATAATCCTTAAGTTTCTTGGCATTAGATAAGCCATATGAAATACATTTATAACATTTATTACCAATACTTAGGATGTGAGTTTACAATTAAGTGAGGTATTTAGTGGTTAGAATTTATAGAAGGTTTATAAATAGGAATTTGATACTTAAAACCTTTGAACCTTTTATTAGATAAAACTAAGTTACATAAGATATTATATTGATATACTTTACGGTATTGGGAAATAATGATATGTTATTTGAATATAAAATATGAGAATTTTCATAATAGATTATCTTATTAAATAATTAACAATTTCACTTACGAACTAGAATTTAATTCTTTGATAAATTCTACTCTATGTAGATATATTGTCCATCCTAAATACAATAAAGGAAATTAATTTATTAAGTTATTCCTTTGAAACCTTAGGTTTTGTAAAACAATTTAAAACGTATTTAAGGCTTAAGTTTAATGAAGTTTAGTACAAAGGATTATACATAGTCTATAGAGAGAATGTGTGTAAAAATAAAACATTTAGGAAATTAAATGAAAGTAAGGATACATAAAAGGTTATACTAAACACCTTATTGTATAGGTAATAATAAAACATATAATATACCTTGTGAATACTAAATGTAAGATTAATTCGTTAAATCTAAGTTAACTATAGTATAGTTATTCAGGATGAGAAGCAATTTAACATCTTATGACAAGTTTATTAGATGGTTGTAATTAAAAGTCATTCTTAACTAAAGATGAGATAATTGAGTTTAGCAGTTCAATTAAGTTATAATAAAACGCGTCTACAACACTATGATTCCAATATACAAGATGTGGATCTTAATTAAGTTAAGGGGAAGACTTAATCACAATGGATTATCTAATAGATATTGATAAAATACATAATCATTACATTGTGAAATAATAGTATAGTATTATGGGATGAGTCCATCATAGGTCATAATACAATGTTTATTCTAAATTAAGAATAAAAGTATTGAGCTTAAGTTTATCATTGGGATTCTAAGATTGATTATATAATATAAACACCTTTATGATATAAAGGTCTCAAAAGTCTTGAATGTGAGGATTGTGGTTTAGTATGAATAAAGTGGATAGGAGTGGACAATTAGCAAATGTTAATAGAATACATTCCTTGATCTTACCACCTTGGATTATACAACATTCTTAGATAACTCAAACATTATACATAACATTTAAGCTAGGGCTTACAAGATGATTGCGATTTAGAAGTAAGAGAGAGGAATTTATTTAAGTTTAACCTAGGATATAAGTTATTGACGATAGATTATCTTTAATGTTCCTCAGAGTGTTGTTGAGTGTTTGCACGAGTTTACTAGAACTGCTACAGCATTGACCAGGTACGATTTCTCGTACTCAGATACTTTTGCTAATGGGCTTTATGGAATGTTTTGGAAAATGCTATCTGAGCTTGAATGGATTTCAAAAGGAAACTGTTTGTGTGGCTAACTCAGCTTGTGTGACTAACTGAGCCTTGAATGTGAAACTCACTTGGGTATTGGTTCCTTCTATTTGGTTGTTCCATTAGACATTGACTGCTTAGGGTTTACGCTTCTGCACTCTATAGGACTGAGTGTTTTGGTATTGCTCTGGGTAGTTAGTGATCTGGTGGGATTTGGAAAAGGTCAATTTTGGTAAATTCTTCTTTTGACTCTAGATATCCTTTCATCCATGAGCTGGTTCTTGAGGTTTCGACGTGCGCGCGTCTTCAATGGTAACAGTGAGGGGTTGTATATCCCCTGTCCCAAAAGGGACGTAGTAGACAGTGAGGGGTTGTATATCCCTGTCCCAAAGGGACGTAGTAGATAGTGAGGGGCTGTATATCCCCTGTCCCAAAAGGGACGTTGTAGATAGTGAGGGGCTATATATCCCTTGTCCTAAAAGGACGTACTTGGCGGTGGGGGCCATCTCTCCCAGTTGAATTATTCCACACTTGAGTTATTGGTTCTTGGATCTATCTTTTCATTCCTAGTCCTTTTTACTATCTAGTCTTTCTACTTCTAACTGGAATTAATTCCAACTTGAGCACTGGATGTTCACTAACTCATGGTGTGGTTTTTGATTGACTAACTTTACCATTTTATTATTTATCTTTATCCTTAACTTGTTAATCTTTGGCTTGTGTGATTGTTAAAGTGCATTGTTTCCCTGTTTTACTTTCAATGAGTTTTAAATTTCAAGTTACTGTTTATTTTTGAAGAGTTATGTTTTAAAGATTGTTTGGAGAATTGTACCAGTTCCATTCTAGGGAACTGACTCACCCCTCCCAGGGTGGGCTGCTTGTTTCATCTTGCAGGTATAATTGTTTATACAGGTGGCCACGAAGAGCATGAGTGATTGGGATGGGAATTAGGAATTGTGGAGAGTTATTCTATTTTACTAGTAGTTATGTGTATGTTGTTTTTCTCTCGAGTTCAGACCGTAGCTTTGTAATTTTATAAGTTGTAATTGGTGAGGTTTGGTGCCGGGTGTTTGGAACCCGATGGTCTATAAATTCCAGTAGAGATTTTATATTCCGCTGTATTTATTGTAAGTAGGGGTCTTTCAGTAATGAAAGTAATTTGAACCCTAAATAAGTCGAATACCAAGCCCCGAACCCAAACTCTACCTTTCCTAATTTACTCTAGGTTAAAATTATGTGGCGACTCATAATAGGTTGCAGTGAGCTAGCTTAGGTTTTAATAATTGTTGTTATATGACATAGTTACTAATCTTAGGTTATAAGTGGACCTAAAACCCGTTTAGATCCTAATCAGCTTTAATCAGCATAGGGTAGGGTTTAAAATTGAGGCTCACAGACTGGTGACTCTGCTGTGGACAACATCTTATTATTAACTTGTTTAATTTTAAGAAAGAGGGCTTAACTCGAAAATGTTTATTTATGGCTTTATTACTCTGTTTGTTTACTTTCATGCGCACTTTAAATTTCTATACCTTTGCATCATATGAGAGCGAGGGTCCACATAAACTAATCTCACCCCGGGACCCGCTTGAGGGTCCCCTGTCAGGGACTCACACCTTTTAGGTGATGTGAATAAGTGGGGAAAAGAGGAGGGTGTCGTCTAACCACACCCCTTAATACCTGGGCTTTAGCCCAAGCATTTTCCTGGCAGTACCCTTACCTACCCATTGTTTGGTCAGTCAAAGACCCGACCATAGACACACACCTATAGGTGATGTGAAAAAGTGGGAAAGCCCAAAGAGAATAGCGTGCAAGCCCTATTCCTTTGTGGTGACCTGGCCCGCACCGCAAGCACCTCTCCGGATCGATCTGTACCCATTGGACTGAGTCATTTTGTGAGGGTATTTGCATCACCACCTTATATAAGACTTCTGTGCATATGTTCTTTTTCTCCTTGGTCTCAGGCCCAATGTCTGTATCGATCCATCAATCTCTCCCAGTGTGAATGAAATGCTTGAAGGTTTCAGTGGCTCAAATGCCTGTACCTCCACGAAGTCATCCTCTCAAAATAAACTCGAAGGTTTCCATTATTCCCTTTAGGATTGTTGGCCCATTTCACATGCCAAAAATCTCCAGCCCGCTCGGCCCGAACAGTCCAAAAAAGCAAAGAGTCCTGTAATTAGAACACAAGGGCCCTCAAAGGAAAACCATTCCATGTCATTGAAAGCCCGTGCCTTAATGTTTTTTTTTATGTTCTAAAACAGAAGAAGGAAAGATTTTAGAAAGGTGCTGGGACAGAAGTTCCGGACGTTTGACCCGACTGCCTACTCCCCCACTTCCATTATTCCAGCCTGAAGTAGACTCCAGCTCATCCGACATGTCGGTCTAGGCACATGACGATATCTCTCAGGAGGATCAGCAGGCAGGGGGAAACCAGAAAACCTCTGTTGAAGAGCTCATGGAAAATCTTGATTTGAAACACCAGGAGGCAATCCAGGCACTCGAAAATAAATATGTGTGACACAATTGCCAAGCTGAAGGATAAGTTGGCCGCATTGGAAACGGCAGCCCAAAGCAGGACCACTGAGGGCCCGATAGGGGAGCAGGATCGAATAGCCAGCCTGGTACGGATTCATCAAGCTGCTATTGAAGCCTTAAAGGCACGACATGCGGCAGCAACAGTTGAGCTCCATGAGAAAATATGATCTTTGGAGGTGGCAAGACAAGAAAGACCGCTGCAAGGATTTGTCAATCCTTTATACGGCATGGACAATATCTCCTTGGAGGGACATGACACCCAAGTTGGATACGAGGGCGGTGCTCCCGGGAGCCAGTTACCCGCTGAAGTTTAGAGGGCTCTGAGGCGCATTGAGCGCATGGAAAAGGCCGGTAAACCCGCTGGTTTTGACTATCTCTCCATGGGATCCTATCCAGATGTCGAGCTACCCGCGAAGCTGAAGCTCCCCACCTTGGCTCTCTACAAAGGCTCGACCGATCCCCAAATTCATTTGGTGATGTTTGATCGAGAGATGTCTATCCTGAGGCTCAATGATATGCAGAAGGCCAAGGTCTTTGCCCGACACCTAGACGATATCCCTCAACGATGGTACCTAACTCAGAGAATGAACACCAAAACATATGAGGAGATATGTGAAGCTTTCCTGACTCACTTTGAGTATGCTAAAAATTTGGAAATCACCTGGTCTGACCTCGCCAGCACGCGCCAAACGGGAAGTGAGTCCATGTCCGACTTTATAAAGCGGTGGAGGAGGAAGGCAGCAGGCATGCCTACAAGGATGGATGAGCAGGAAAAATTTGCATGATTGTTGAGAACATGCAAAAGCAGTACAATGATGAATTAAAGTATATGTACTTTCCAAGGTTTGATATGCTCATGGGCCAGGTAGGAGTTTTGGAGGAGAAGATCCACAAGGGAGACCTAAAGCTTGGATATCCTCGAGGATCCGGGAGTAATTTAAAGTTCCCATAATCTGAACCAGCAAAGGCTTCCTACTCAAGCGCAGCTTACGCACAGAGCGCACCGAAAAGGTACAGGGGACAGTACGAGGTGAATGCAGTCCAGTAGCCAAGGGAACAAGGGAGGAGCTATCGAGCAGTACCACCTCTAAGACCGGATTTGAGCCAACGAGAATTCACAGATATCGGTCAGCCCATGAGTCATGCTCTGAAAAAGCTCCATGAGCAGAACATCTTGCAGCCTCTTCCGCCCCGACCAGGAGTCACCCGTTTGGGCAGGAGTCCAAATCAGTTCTGTCTCGACCATCAGTTCCAGGTCACGACACACGATCATTGCATGCAGGGCCCTACAACATAAGATCCAAGACTTGATTGACCAGGACTTCATTTCTCAGAGCGCGGGAATATCTTCGCGAATCCTATGCTGGAACACCACTAGGAGTCTTTGTTATTTTTCTTCTTCCTTTAGTTGTTTTTACGTAGCTTTTGTCTTTTTCCTCTGTCTTTTCTTTAGTTCTTTAGCTAGTTTAGTTGTCTCTCCCATTTAGTTGGTACTCAATGTCATTGTTTGTAACACCCCAACTCCAAATACAATGATCATCGCTCTAAATCCATCTCGTACATTAACAACGCAGCATAAAAGTTCTACTAAATTGGTATTTCCGCCGTTAGTCACCCACGTGACTAACTAGGCCTATTCTCTTACAAGTCACGGTTTGACTAACCGGATAGTTACTCGAGCATCTATTCATTATAGTCCATAAACCACAATATATACCGGGTATCTCATATCCTAATACATCATACTAACATCTCATCAATTTACTAAACGAGTGTACATGCATAACTCGTGTAACAAATGAAAAAGCGACCCGAAGTATTCTACCCGCTCCCACTCTCAGGCTGAGTCCTCGTCTGGCACCTACCTGCAAAGTTTAAATCACAGGCCCCAAGGGCCCAGCATATTGCTGGTACAAAACGTGCAACCCACAAGCTAACAGGGCTACACACGACTACTTTGTCGTATATATGCAGTTGATTATTTATACAAATAATAATAAGAAGTACAATAACAAACAACACATTTATGTGAAACATTCACTTCAAATAATAATCGAACGTCGTAATGGACGCCCATTAATGAGTAAGTTAGATTCCTAACTCCTGAGGCCTAAGAATTGTTTAGTTTCTCGTGTTTGACCATACCTTATAAGTGTCAACCGTTCTCTTAAAAGAACTGGTTGTTCTCTAACTGAATTGTTTATTTTTGTCGGGTCAAGGTAACCCTAGCCAATGAGTTATTAACTCCATTGGGTTAATAAACACAAATTCTTAAGTTATGAGGGATGTAGGCTTGACCCTCCCGCGCCTCCTGAACTTGCCTCCCCACCTTGAACTGTTCACTCGAGCTGGTCGGTCTGTTTGTCGACCCTAGGCGACAAGTCGTAGATGAGTCATATGCGGAGACATATCTGATACAGATGCCGACCTCCTAACCTAAACATGCATGACCGGAGTCAGTCCCAGATTCCTCTCCTCCCAAATTTCAGTTAGTTGAAGTCTCATTGACAATTTGTTAGTTAAACCTCTCTCGGTATTAACCAACCAACAACAGGGAGACAAGCTCTGAATCAAGTCGTGTTAGTGTGCAATGGACACACAAAAACAATATAGTAGATCGGTTTCATGCTTAATCTTGTTTGGTCGTATCACAATAACACATAGCACACAAACCGAGGTAGACCCCGTTAGCAAACAAGCTACAAGAATCCATACCCATACCGTACACCGGAGATTGGCTAGCTCTTAACACCACATTCGCCTAATCCGCCGAACGCCTCCGACTTTCTAGATCTGTAACCAGAACTAGTATTAGTATCCTGTGTCTTAGAACTATTTTGGTTCTCTTTTCAACTTAAACCTCTTCCTAGGTTAACCCAAGTATAATAGTATACCGTTAAATGGGTTCGTTCATTTAGGAGCGTTTTCGAGCTCAATTCTAATTCATTAACACACTAACATCGTTAGCAGTTATTTAGTTGCACAGTTAGCGACTCTAGACTTATACAGACCTTGTATTAGGTTTTAGTATTTTTCACTATTCATCCGTATTTCACTATTCATTTATACGGTCTCGTATTCTACTATTCATTTATACGGCCTCATATTTTACTATTCACCGTATTTCACTATTCACGTATACATATTTTACTATTCAAATATACGTGTCATATTTGACTATTCATATATACGTAGTTACTATTCATGTATATGTATTTAGTATTCATGTATACGTATTTACTATTTATATATACGTATTTACTATTCGTGTACATGTATTTACTATTCGTGTACACGTATTTACTATTCATGTATATGGATACTATTCACGTATACGAGCACTATTCATGTACACCCAAATTTTTCGTATACGTCCGTATGATACTCTGTAACACCCCTACCGCTAATACCGTCATTACTGTACCATACTTACCTTCGCAGCGGATATTACTTACTCAACGGCGGGTGTACAATGTCGTTAGTCACCCACGTGACTAACAACGCGAGTTACAATTCTACATACTATCGGTCTGATGAATATGAACATACCGAGTGTTCTACATATTACAATACTTCCCATTGCTTACTCATCCATAATTCAATTACAACTTCAATTCATTACTATACCGAGTATACTACAATCCTTAAGTTACCGATACAGCTTGGACTTTCAATTTCCCAATACATTACACGTACAATCCCTTTTCATACAACTACCCATACGTACATAGCAGTCCCCGTCCTACTCTCTCGAACGGTGGTCAGCTTCGAGTACCTGCACACTAAAACGGTCCCCCTAGGGGGTCAGCTTACGCTGCATATGAAATCCGCATATACCGCGTGCTAACCGCGGTACGCCGACTACTTTGGGTCGGATATACATGGAGTTCAATTTACACGCATACATACATACTCATACTTCAACAATACAATCAAAATACCTATATAAATATACAAGTTCAATACTTACTAAGGAAGACAACTCAATAGTCAACCATTCGTATTTGTTATTCATTCATTACTCTTCGTACTGTGTTCGATATTCGCTACTCTACTCATACTTACTCCTTACTCTTGCATACTCATCACTCCATGTTCAATACCTTACTCGTACACGATCCTTACTCTGCACTCGTTACTATACTTGTGCATGCTCACTACTCAATTCTCCATACTTACTCTTACGTACTCAATACCCAATGCTTACTCATACATACTCGATACTCGGTAATACTCATTACATACTCTATACTCACTTCCTACTCAGTACTCATTACTCATTACTTTGCTCATACATACGCAATACTCTCATTACTCATTACTTTGGCCTCTGGGCAGAGTCATACACAAGACTCGCCCACCGGACCCATACAGGGCTATACGATTGCTCCCAATACTCAAATGCCCACTTTTACTTAAATACCACTCCGGACTACTCAAATTCCCAACACTCTTCTCTCAGAGTACATTACAATCTCATGGATTAGCCTAGGAGTATCTCTCTCGATAACCTCCACTAGCTTAGGGAATTACCACCGACTAGTATCCTTAGATTTAAGGGTTTCCCCCAACGTATCGAATACTCTCAGTTCGGGACATACTTCATCAGTCGGGTCCTCTCATAATGGGTCGACTAATTACTAAGGGGTTTAGAGATCCCTCATCATTCTTTACTACTCTCATGGTTTTCTTGTCTTGCACCGAGATTAATTCCTCTATTAGAGGTTACTTATATACTCCACTACTGTTGTTGGTGGATTGTTCAATTCGGTTCTCCTACCGTCATCGGAAGGTTATTATCTACTCTCTAATCTCTCACATTCTAGTGAGTTTCGTTGGTTGCGTTACCGTCTGTTGATTCGTTAGTTTAGTGCGTTGCTACGGTTCCATTAGTTCACAACATGACTCTTACTATGAGCCACTACACAACAAGACTCATCTATGAGTCGTACTACGCACCAAATGAAGCCACTCAATCATTCAAGAAGGGTTAGCTCACACAACATACAACAAGACATGTAATGAAAGGCATAATCCGTTTTCATGCTTTAGTCTTGATTAGCCGGCATACAACACACACAATCAACGTAACTCGGTTAGCATACGGGGCATGAGGAAATCATACTTTCACCGGAGTTAGCTTTACCATGTGTTCCCTTGTTCCTTGGTTCACACTTGTTCCACTAATAATGTTTCCAAATTGGTTATAATACTATGCTCATACGATATACAAGTAATTAGTACTCCCTTACTTACCCCTACTTAACCGGTATCTTTAATGTTCTTACTACCAACCCACCTCCTTAACTCGTTCCCTTACACATGTGCATTTCCTATCCTTTCTTTCCATTAGTGATGTATTACTACATTTACATATACCTATGTGTATAGGCATATACTTATATACATATGATACCTCTAATCATATATATATATATCTATATATATATATATTATTATGTTTTGACTCGACCGACCTTACCCAGGGTCGGTCCCAAGGTCGGTCGAAGTCAGTAAGGAATTACGCTGGAAAATTACAGGGCCGACCGACCTTGCAAGTCCGGTCCCAAGGTCGGTCCATTCCAGTGAGTTACTTGACAGAAAATTTTAGCCCGACCGACCTTGCAAGTCCGGTCGCAAGGTCGTTCCATTCCAGTAGCTTACAAGAGAGAAAATTTTTGAGTCGACCGACCTTGCAAGTCCGGTCGCAAGGTCGGTCCATTCCAGTAGGTTGCATTACGGGAAATTCTTCTGGCCGCGACCGACCTTGCATGTCCGGTCCCAAGGTCGTCCATTCCAGAAGGTTTCCGTCCTTTGTAAATCTAGGCTCGACCGACCTTGCAAGTTCGGTCCCAAGGTCGGTCCGGCCTAGTATTTCAGTTTTCATTTCTGTTTTCAGTCAGTCCTCTCCTTTACCCATTACTTCCCCATCGTTCCTACACTTAATCCCACATATTTTAACACTACTTAGGCCCTCAAAATTGCCTTGGTTCATCCACCCAACTACCTTACTCATTTCTAAATCCATATACACAATTTTTCCTCACTTCTTCTTCAACACTTATGCATAGTTTTTTGTGTCTCTTATGCTACAAATTTTTAAAAACCAACTCCTACCATTCAATATTTCTTCTACCAATACCGCTCCTAACATCCCAAATACATTTCCAAGCAAACCCAATACCAATACCCAAGTCCAACATTCATTTTACTAAGTCTTGTGCTCTAATTCTTCCTAATTTCTTCAATGCAATCCACCACCTCTTGCTACAGATTTTACATCCTATATACTCTAATCCACCACATATACCATTCCATGGTCATTAAACACCTTTATTGAATCCAATACACCCCCTTGGTTCTCCCTTTCACCAAGTCATCCACATATGTACATACTCCTACCAAAATTTTGCCATAGTTCACCTACAATTCTCACTTATCCACACATACCCATTATTACCAAAATCATTCCTATTCTACTATCTAGCCCCCCATACAAGGGTCCTACCAGCAATACAAGCGATCTTAATACATCATTAATTCCTCAAAACACCATATCAATACACATACACAATTCCTTGGCTCTAAGGCCTACAATCCACATACTTGTTCACAAATACCCAACTTTCACAATTACAATTCTAATACAATGGTTTATGTTCTTTTATTTGTTTACCCCATTCCCATTACACTAATGCATTAAATTAAGCATTAAGAAGGAACTCTTACCTTGAGGTTTTGATTCCTTCATTTCTTTTTTCCATTTCTCCTCCTTCTCTCTCTCTCTTGTCCAAATCGGTTTTGTGGGGAATGGAGTTGCCAAACTCCATTCCCATCACCCAATTTCACAAAGACAAGTATAATCAATACACTAACCCTTAGATTCTTACTAATCCATTGAGATATTCAAAACAAGATTTCTAGGGTTTACCTTTGGAGTGTTTTAGGAGGGGTTTTAGCCCTTGGTTCAAGAAGGTGTTCTCATCACCATTGGAGGGTTGAGACAATGCTCCAAAACAAGAGAAAAACAAGGTAAGAGAGACCAAAAATCGGCCATGCCAAGAGATGGAGAAAAGTGAGGTCTTTCATGGAGATTTTTACCTTGTTGGAATGAGGAGACTCCAAGCTCCATAATGGTGTGCTTTTCTCTTCAAATGGGGAAAACCCATGGAGATGAAGTTGTTCATTTTCGGATTTTGAAAAGATAGAAATGTAGAGGAGGATGAGGGGAGTTCAAATATGTGTTTTATTTTGCATTTCGAGCTCAAATGGAGCTAGAGCATGAGGAAGAATGAAGAGAAGCCATGGGAGGTGTGGAGCTTCTCAAAAATCGCCCAGCTCAAAGGAGGGAGAGAGAGATCGATGGGGAAGGAGAGAGGAAGGGAGAGAGAAGAGAGAAATGAGGGGAGAGAAAAAGAGAGTACCTTTTCTACTTTTGCTTTTGGCTCTCCTTATTTAATTAGCTAGTTACATGTGTGTGTGAGAGGGAGCTGTTTACCAGTAAAAACCGGCCCCCACTGTTATACTAGCTGGAGCGTTTTTCGTCTTTTACAGAAAACACTCGTTATTTTATACCCGGTTTTGATACTATTCACTAACCGGGCCCGTTGTCCGGAATTTCTCGTTTCTTTATTTTTACTGGTTATTAAGCTTCCATAAATGCTTAATAATTATTATTTAATGATTTATAATTTTTACGGGTCTGTTTGACCCCTTAGAATCACGTTTTCGGGTTTCCTTGAAAAACGTGCGCTAAAGCTCTGTTAGCGTTTTAATACCTTATTTGGCTCCGGTTTCATCGGGAATCATTCCCATATACTAATTAGGCATGAATAAGCCTTAGGAATACTTACGATACTATAACCGAGGTCTCGTACCTCCTATGGTTATTTAACGTTTGTTTTAGCATTTTCCGCTTTCTAAGCATTTTTCCTCCTCATTTCTTTTGGATTTATTTTCCTTACCAAAATTACTTAGGCACTATTAGGCCCTTAAATACTATATTAAAATATTATAATCACCATATTTAAGTTCGGGGTACTTCAATCTACCCCCCTTAAAGAACTTTGCCCTCAAAGTTGGTGAATCTAATACTATTACTCGTACATATGCTCTATGCTAAGGTTATGACCTCTACATATAAGTTGTCAAACTCCAAATGTCTGACATGATGCATACTACACATCCAAACAGCATGTCACTGCATGCATAGCAATAAAAATATCCATTTTACATCTCTCCACGGGGGTCCATCCGCAGACAATTAGGTACAATCCTCCCCCAATGGCGAGTGATCCCTCAGGTACCGGTCATGTTTGAACACTTACGCTTTCTGGTTCACGGCCGTCATGACTCGAGCACTTACGCTTTTCTGGCTCTACGGTCCTTTGGTTTTGATCAAATTCATTTGCACATATAGAGATCCTCAGGCACTTACTCATACTTACTTACTCATACTTTACTCATACTTACTCATACTTACTCGGGACTACGCTGCCCCAGTGCCTTTGGAAAATACAAAACATACACTGTCACCATACAATGGTGTAGTGGTTTCAAACTACTCTACACTTCCACAGACTCAAAACTAGCTTCACCTCCTATGGTTTCGACCGATATACCCGTGCCTAGGCATGGAAGATCCACTAGCGCCCATGGGAGTGGTTTTAAAAACCGATCCTCATTCTCAAGTTTGAAGGAAACGTTGTACCAAATTAGTTTTGGAAATTCATTTTGAAAACTTGCATACATCTCCCAATTTCAATTTATAATGATTATTCCTATTACTAGTGTTATTATTGTGGCCACTTAGGGAGCTTCCAGAGTCCTTCAACCCCCAATGTTATCAGCATTGGTGTTGAATTATCCTTCCACTCCAATTTGTGTTCGGCTTCCCTTGATCGCTAGCAAATCAAGTTCCACTTCCCACCTTGTTGGAGTATGAAGGTGTTGCTGAGATAGTCAACCAGATCAAACGAGTCAATCACACTTCTCAAAACAAGACAGAGTCCGTCATCCTTGAAAGATCGAATGAGTCTCTGTCCTTACTGAAAGAGCGAGAGAGTCCATCCATGTGAATTCATCAATCAATAACGAAATTCAATGAGCAACGTCCACTAAACCATAACAGTCATCAACTATCGTCCTTGGGCCGAAATTCATGCAAAATGTGAGCAAAATCCAAAGCCTTGACTTTCTGGTAATTCGAGGAGTCTGTCGGTCAGTTGCGAAAATTAAGGAGCAAGTACAGCAACTACATTGACTTACAACGGTCATCAACGTTCAGACTTGGACCAAAATTCTCTCAACATGGCACTAATCAGAAGACTTGGCTTCAGCTTCCGAAATATGGCTTCAGCATCCATCCGAAATTCAAGGAAAGAGTCATTGGTTCCTAAAATTTCGAAACTGACAGAGTCAGTCTACTACATCAGACGTGAAAGTCATAATTGAACGTTGCCAAGTCATCCAATGGATTGGTAATTGACCGAAAATTAAGGGCCAAGGCTTAGCAATGTTCATAAAGAGAGTTAAGACCAAATTTTAAGCAACTACAACGTTCAGATGGCAGAAATTTCGGAAGCAGACTCCCTCACCGGCCCACTATAAAGAGAGTTGTCATTTCATTCGTTTCTCATTGCAGCTTTCCAAAGAGAATCATTCAGAGCATTTGTTTAGAGAAAGCTTTGCCTATTTTAGAGAGAGAAAAGAGAGAGAGAAGTACTAGATTCGTTTGTGCATATCGATAGAGTCTTTCTAGGTAGGACCTAGTTTTCACTACACTTATCATTGAGCTGATCAGAGATTGTATTGGGTGAGTGAGTGAAAACCACGAAGTAGATCTCATCTACTGAGTGGGCATTATAAGTTGTTTTGTTTTGACCAGGAAATAAAATAACTTATATTGTGTATCCTGCTGAGTTCGACAGAGTCCTCCACCTTTCGAGTGTTAATCCATTTAGCTCCGCTAAGTCTATCTTACTTCACTACCTTGAGCAACTGCTTCCGCGCACTTAGTTCGGCTAAGTGTTTCTACGTCTCAAGTGTTGTCACATACGAAGTTCGATTGAGTGCCTCTACATCACAGAGTGTTTCTTACTTTCAAAGACCGATTGAGTCAAACCAACTCTTAGACTCACACCTTGAGTTGGTTTGAGTCAGCCACCCGATCCTACACACCTAAATACAAACAGACAGCTCGTCAAACATCATTTCGTTTTCTATCTTTTTAATCTTGCTACATAATCATACACATACATTTTCCAATTTATATGATTCACTTTCTTACTTACTAATCATCTCATCAACTATTACTACATCATCTCCAACTACTATACTCAAGAAATTCATGGGTATCATGTCCCATTAGTTTACTATACTCCAATTTGTACTCATAAAATACATCGGTTGTACACCGATTTATACTCATTACATACATCGGTTCCATACCGATTTATACTCCTCAAGTCTCCCGTACATACTCATTCTTCATACTATTACCAATCGGGGTTCTCATTCCCCTGGAGTTTCTCTACTCCTTTTCCTATACTTGCTTCTCAAATAACCATAATTACACGATGAGTGAATACGAATGTTTATGTAACATAAGTATCAATCATCAAAACAAATACTTTTGCGCTATGCGCATTGTAGTTTACGCACCTATCACGTAAAACGTACATTTCGCGGTTTTCGCTCTACCCCCCCCTTAAAAGGGATTACGTCCACGTAATCTACCATGTGTCAACATTGGACATTGGTCGAAGGCATTCGGCCATCATGGAGTGGTTCAGTTTCCATGCGGTCTATTATACAATGTTCCTTGATCATTGGGTCTTAACCGTATTACCGGTTAGTCCCTGCATCAAGAATTTTCATCGGAGTTATTTAACTCTTAACCGGGTTCGTTCTAGCCTAAATGGCTTCAAGGCATTGATGACTAACCTTTTATTCACTTGGAATTCTGGGCCCACTAGCTTCTGCTCTGCGCGACCCTGATAACTTGGGTTATTCGTCGTTCTTGATATCTTAAATGCGCTATACAACACCTTTTTATCCCTTTTATTGTGGGAATAAGGTTTATTGGCCAAGTGTGGTGTTCTCTTACCGTGCTCGACCTCGATGAGTTTTAGATTTATAACCAGCTCTCTGGCAATCTATCTACATACTGTTGTGTTTGTAGTGATTATTCACTTGGTTTTCTTCGACTTATTGTCGATTGAGGTTAAGTCACTATTTAGTTGTAGTGCTTCCTCTACTATTAGTAGCTTCTGAATTATACCACTTTCTCTGGTTCATTACAAGTGTTCTTTACTTGTATGACCTTGCATTTTCAATACGTCTGTCCTTGTGACTTTCTTAAGTCTCCTTCCACTTTTATTCCAATGGGATTCACATCTTGTGATTGTTGGTGTGTTTCACACTCTTCGTGCTTCTTTGGTCTTAGGCCGCACGGTTTGTTTTTAAGCGTTTGCTTAGCTGGCTTATGCCATGTTTACTGGTGAAAGGAATAGTTTACCACTACTTACATTTTCCATATTCCTAGCTATCCCACTAGATCATTGACTACACAAGTGCAATACCAAAACACTCAGTCCTACAGAGTGCGGAGGCGTGAACCCTTGGCAGTAACTCTCTCATGAGATCGCAATAGGAATGATCGTTACTCTTTTAGGTGGTGCTTCATCATCGTTTGGTGCAGACTTCTAGCTTGTTGCCCGGTCTGTTTACCATCTTGTATTAACAACTCCATGGTATTGGTGATTATTCACCTAACTGGTCGCATGTTGTGCACCTAAACTGGTTACAGTATTGGTTTGCATGGCATCCGCTGTTGTTAGCTTCAGCTCATGCATTTGTATCATTTATACCATGGTTCCCCATATGTTTGGCAAATACCGCATATGGTATTCCTTTATTTCTTTGAGCTCCCTGAGCATCATTGGTTTTATAACCGGTTACTCCTTGGTTGTCATCAATTGCTGTTGAAGCTTATTTCACATTGCTTGACGATAATTGTATGCTCAAGCTTGACTACATTACTAGTTCTGAGAGGGGTATATTTCCCGACAGTTACTGATGGTATCCCTTTCTTGGGATCTATGTGTTCACCGCTCTTGCGGTCTCACATTTATGTGGGGGCGTCCTCATTCATCGATTGTTACTCTCTTCATCGGTGCCGTCCTTGACAGCCTTCCATATGGTTCACATTGGTTTTGCAACCGTTGGGTTGTTTGTGGTAATAGTTCCACGACCTACTAGCTATATTGCCTAGAGCTCTGCTCATCATAGGTCGTTCCCCAGTGGTTACTTCTCCGTAAGCTAGCTATCGAGTTGGAGGTGATACTGGGCTCCATGATAAGATCGGCGCATCACGCTTCCGTTCGTTGGAGACCCTTTTGTATCTTGGTATTAATCCATACTATTTATTAAGTTGGGATATCCCCTAACAGTGGGATCCCTTCGGTGTTCTAACCGGATGTTCGTTCCGATTGTGGTGTTTTTACTACGACATCTCGTTCAACTGTGTTGACTTGATACCCTTTATGGATTGCTCCTGGGTAGTACCGATTATATGGTAGCATCTGGCTGACATTTATGAGTATGTTCAGTTTGATATCCCACCTTGCGGTTCTGGATCTGAGTTATCCGTTGAGGGTTATAGTGTCTCCCGTTCTTAGGGTAGATTACTGGTGCTTTTCCTTTGTTAAACGGATTTGATATTCCTTCCGGCGATGAATGGTATTTCCGGTACCTTGCCACATCACCCTGTGGTGTTTGTGGTAGTTGTTCTGGGAATCTCATCTCGTTCATTGAACACTGATGTGTTAATGTTAGGCATTTGCCTTGCTGTGTTTAGACTGGGTATTCCTTCCAGTCCTCATGTTTTACCTTAATATACTCAAGACATGTCCAATGTCTTTGTTCAGTTATTAGTGCTCCTCGCACTTTTAACTCTTAATCATCCTCCTGTAGTAGGTTCTTGACTCCTTAGCTGGTAAGCTTATCTGAGTTCCCTTTGCTCGTTCGAGGTATCCAACTATTCTGGTTGAATTTGCTTATGGTCCGTAGAACAGAGTTGACTACTTCCCGTGTTTTGTACACTACATGTATACATATGTGGGGTACCGTCTTGGCACGTTACCACTTACCTAACTACATGTCAGGCCCGTAAGCTCCTTCGGAGTGCGGTTGTCCCACATCCCATATTTGGGTACACTCGTAGTGCCCGTCACACACCTAGGTGAAGTATCCTATTGTCAACTCCTCTTGTATCATTCTATGATACTCACCGTAGTTCCGTCGGTTTGGTTTTAAAATCCAAGGTTTTTAAAAGAAGGGTTTGTGGTTTTTGAAAGAAAATCCTGGGTTTGAAATAATAGTTCGGTGTGAAAGGAATTCTTCATGGCGTTGCCATGATTCAGGTCTTGACCGTGTTCAGCTTCTTGCTGACCGGTATACTCTTAATACAATGGTCGGGCCGTTAGGCCTTTCCGAGGTTTCATTATTTAATACTTAGGATTGGTGATCCTATATTTGCTCCATTCATCATAGTGATACTTTAGCAGTATCTGCGGGTTGTTAAAAGTCTTCCAACCGTCTTGTAGTTGCTGCACTTGCCCTGGGCAAGTGCGCGGGTAGGTTGTTTTTCGGTTAACGTATACCGGTTACGGTATCGTTTCCCCATCCATAATTGGTGGTCTTATTAGATCTTACTTTGATCTTTCTTTTGATCTTGGTGATCGATCTCCTGGGTCGCTTCTCAGCATACTTGACATGATTGTCGTCCATCCGGGTGTCTCACACCTTCATGTGGTTAACGAGACTTGACTTATCCTTAGGAACCATGTTGCGGTCCTATAGATGTCTGTGTTATGATTTCTTTCATAGTTATCTGAACTATGTTGTTCGGTTATTACAGCCTCTTGGCATGTAGGTTTGGTATTAATCCAACCTCGACTAATTCCTTAGTCGGTTTGTATACCGTTGTTGGTATCATCAAAGATTACAGTCCGTAGACTCTCTTGTCTCGGCTTGTTACTCTCCCTTTCCCTGCTTCATTGCACGATTGTGCTTCTCTTCTTGCTGGCTACACATGGTTCTCGCGACTGCGAAGCATGTCGCCCCATGGTGCCATAAATTCCATTATCCTTGTGTTTAGGATCTTCATGCCTCCGCCATTAAGTGCGGTCCTTGTCATTCAACGGGAACCGTCTTCGGGACTTCCAGTTCTTGGACTCTACCGTATGACAGGTTCCTTTTCTAATAAGGTTTGTCTTTGCGACTGCCAGATCGGGTTTTACCCGAGTGTGAGAGGTCTTTCCATCTCTCTGGCATTATTTTCCATCTTAATACCGTGGGTTGCGGAGGGCAGGGTATGGTTGTTGTAGGTTTCCGATTCACACGGAAGTTCCCTAACCAGCGTACCTCACACACTAACACTCAACCCTTAGCCCTAAGTCTCTACTTCCTAACTCGGTATTTACCTAAACTCGGTATTCACATCCATCAGAGCGATACTTCGCTCTGATACCACTTTTTGTAACACCCCTACCGCTAATACCCCGTCATTACTGTACCATACACTTACCTTCGCAGCGGATATTACATACTCAACGGCGGGTGTACAATGCCGTTAGTCACCCACGTGACTAACAAGGCGAGTTACAATTCTACATACTATCGGTCTGATGAATATGAACATACCGAGTAGTGCTCTACATATTACAATACTTCCCATTGCTTACTCATCCATAATTCAATTACAACTTCAATTCATTACTAACCGAGTATACTACAATCCTTAAGTTACCGATACAGCTTGGACTTTCAATTTCCCAATACATTACAAGTACAATCCCTTTTCATACAACTACCCATGCTTACATAGCAGTCCCCGTCCTACTCTCTCGAACGGTGGTCAGCTTCGAGTACCTGCACACTAAAAAACGGTCCCCCTAGGGGGTCAGCTTACGCTGCATATGAAATCCGCATATACCGCGTGCTAACCGCGGTACGCCGACTACTTTGGGTCGGATATACATGGAGTTCAATTTACACGCATACATACATACTCATACTACAACAATACAATCAAAATACCTATATAAATATACAAGTTCAATACTTACTAAGGAAGACAACTCAATAGTCAACCATTCGTATTTGTTATTCATTCATTACTCTTCGTACTGTGTTCGATATTCGCTACTCTACTCATACTTACTCCTTACTCTTGCATACTCATCACTCCATGTTCAATACCTTACTCGTACACGATCCTTACTCTGTACTTGTTACAATACTTGTGCATGCTCACTACTCAATTCTCCATACTTACTCTTACGTACTCAATACCCAATGCTTACTCATACATACTCGATACTCGGTACTCATTACATACTCATACTCACTTCCTACTCAGTACTCATTACTTTGCTCATACATACGCAATACTCATTACTCATTACTTTGGCCTCTGGGCGGAGTCATACACAAGACTCGCCACCGGACCTACAATACGAGGGCTATACGATTAGCTCCCCAAATACTCAAATGCCCACCCACTTTTATCGGACTACTCAAATTCCCAACACTCTTCTCTCAGAGTACATTACAATCTCATGGATTAGCCTAGGAGTATCTCTCTCGATAACCTCCACTAGCTTAGGGAATTACCACCAACTAGTATCCTCAGATTTAAGGGTTTCCCCAACGTATCGAATACTCTCATGTTCGGGACATACTTACATCAGTCGGGTCCTCTCATAATGGGTCGACTAATTACTAAGGGGTTGGAGATCCCTCATCAATCTTTACTACTCTCATGGTTCTTGTCTTGCACCGAGATTAATTCCTCTATTAGAGGTTACTTATACACTTCCACTACTTTTGTTGGTGGATTGTTCAATCCGGTTCTCCTACCGTCATCGGAAGGTCATTACTCCCGTACACTCTCTCACATTCTAGTGAGTTTCGTTGGTTGCGTTACCGTTTGTTGATTCGTTAGTTTAGTGCGTTGCTACGGTTCCATTAGTTCACAACATGACTCTTACTACGAGCCACTACACAACAAGACTCATCTATGAGTCGTACTACGCACCAAATGGAGCCACTCAATCATTCAAGAAGGGTTAGCTCACACAACATACAACAAGACATGTAATGAAAGGCAATAATCCGTTTTCATGCTTTAGTCTTGATTAGCCGGCATACAGCACACAAATCAACGTAACTCGGTTAGCATACGGGGCATGAGGAAATCATACCTTTCACCCCGGAGTTAGCTTTACCATGTGTTCCCCTTGTTCCTTGGTTCACACTTGTTCCACTAATAATGTTTCCAACATTGTTATTAATACTATGCTCATACGATATACAAGTAAGTAGTACTCCCTTACTTACCCCGTTATCCCGGTACACTTAATGTTCTTATACTTACAACCTCCTTAACTCGTTCCCTTACACACATGTAGTGCATTTCCTTATCCTTTCTTTCCATTAGTGATGTATTTACTACTTTACATATACCTATGTGTATAGGCATATACTTATATACATGATACCTCTAATCATATATATATTTATATATATATATATATATATATTTTTGTTTGACTCGACCGACCTTACCCAGGGTCGGTCCCAAGTCGGTCGAAGTCAGTAAGGAATTATGCTGGAAATTACAGGGCCGACCGACTTGCAAGTCCGGTCCCAAGGTCGGTCCATTCCAGTGAGTTACTTGACGGAAAATTTTAGCCCGACCGACCTTGCAAGTCCGGTCGCAAGGTCGGTCATTCCAGTAGCTTACAAGACGGAAAATTTTTGAGTCGACCGACCTTGCAAGTCCGGTCGCAAGGTCGGTCCATTCCAGTAGGTTGCATTACGGGAAATTCTTCTGGCCGACCGACCTTGCATGTCCGGTCCCAGGTCGGTCCATTCCAGAAGGTTTCCGTCCTTTGTAAATCTGGGCTCGACCAACCTTGCAAGTTCGGTCCCAAGGTCGGTCCGGCCCAGTATTTCAGTTTTCATTTCTGTTTCAGTCCTCTCCTTTACCCATTACTTCCCCATTGTTCCTACACTTAATCCCACATATTTTAACACTACTTAGGCCCTCAAAATTGCCTTGGTTCATCCACCCAACTACCTTACTCATTTCTAAATCCATACACAATTTTTCCTCACTTCTTCTTCAACGCTTATGCACAGTGTTTGTGTCTCTTATGCTACAGATTTTTAAACCAACTCCTACCATTCAATATTTCTTCTACCAATACCGCTCCTAACATCCCAAATACTTTCCAAGCAAACCCAATACAATACCCAAGTCCAACATTCATTTTACTAAGTCTTGTGCTCTAATTCTTCCTAATTTCTCCAATGCAATCCACCACCTCTTGGTACAGATTTTTACATCCTAATACTCTTATACCACATCTACCATTCCATGGTCATTAAACACCTTTATTGAATCCATACACACCTTGGTTCTCCCTTTCACCAAGTCATCCACATATGTACATACTCCTACCAAAATTTTGCCATAGTTCACCTACAATTCTCACTTATCCACACATACCCATTATTACCAAAATCATTCCTATTCTAGCCACACCCATACAAGGGTCCTACCAGCAATACAAGCGATCTTAATACATCATTATTCCTCAAAACACCATATCAATACACATACACAATTCCTTGGCTCTAAGGCCTACAATCCACATACTTGTTCACAAATACCCAACTTTCACAATTACAATTCTAATACAATGGTTTATGTTCTTTTATTTGTTTACCCATTCCCATTACACTAATGCATTAAATTACATTATGAAGGAGCTCTTACCTTGAGCTTTTGATTCCTTCATTTCTTTTCCATTTCTCCTCCTTTCTCTCTTTCTTGTCCAAATCGGTTTTGTGGGGAATGGAGTTGCCAAACTCCATTCCCATCACCCAATTACAAAAAGACAAGTTAATCAATACACTAACCTTAGATTCTTACTAATCCATTGAGATATACAAAACAAGATTTCTACGGTTTACCTTTGGAGTGTTTTAGGAGGGGTTTTAGCCCTTGGTTCAAGAAGGTGTTCTCATCACCATTGGAGGGTTGAGACAATGCTCCAAAACAAGAGAAAAACAAGGTAGAGAGAGACCAAAAATCGGCCATGCCAAGAGATGGAGAAAAGTGAGGTCTTTCATGGAGATTTTTACCTTGTTGGAATGAGGAGACTCCAAGCTCCATAATGGTGTGCTTTTCTCTTCAAATGGGGAAAACCCATGGAGATGAAGTTGTTCATTTTCGGATTTTGAAAAGATAAAATGTAGAGGAGGATGAGGGGAGTTCAAATATGTGTTTTATTTTGCATTTCGAGCTCAAATGGAGCTAGAGCATGAGGAAGAATGAAGAGAAGCCATGGGAGGTGTGGAGCTTCTCAAAAATCGCCCAGATCAAAGGAGGGAGAGAGAGATCGATGGGGGAAGGAGAAAGGAAGGGAGAGAGAAGAGAGAAATGAGGGGAGAGAGAAAAAGAGAGTACCTTTTCTACTTTTGCTTTTTGGCTCTCCTTATTTAATTAGCTAGTTACATGTGTGTGTGAGGGAGCTGTTTATACCAGTAAAAACTGGCCCCACTGTTATACTAGCTGGAGCGTTTTTCGTCTTTTACAGAAAACGCTCGTTATTTTACCCGTTTTGATACTATTCACTAACCGGGCCCGTTGTCCGGAATTTTCTCGTTTCTTTATTTTTACTGGTTATTAAGCTTCCATAAATGCTTAATATTATTTATTTAATGATTTATAATTTTTACGGGTCTGTTTGACCCCTTAGAATCACGTTTTCGGGTTTCCTCGAAAAACGTGCGCTAAAGCTCTGTTAGCGTTTTAATACCTTATTTGGCTCCGGTTTCTTCGGGAATCATTCCCATATACTAATTAGGCATGAATAAGCCTTAGGAATACTTACGATACTATAACCGAGGTCTCGTGCCTCCTATGGTTATTTAACGCTTGTTTTAGCGTTTTCTGCTTTCTAAGCGTTTTTCCTCATTTCTTTTGGATTTATTTTCCTTACCAAAATTACTTAGGCACTATTAGGCCCTTAAATACTATATTAAAATATTCTAATCACCATATTTAAGTTTGGGGTATTTCATACTCCGTATCATACGTATTTTTCCTTTTTCCAATGTAACTTGTATTTTCATTAAAAATACTTTAACTATTGATTTCTCCTATACTTATTAAATTACGGGGATACCCCTCGTATACCTTAAGTTATTTACGGGTCTCGTTTACCCCGTCTTAACTCTATTTCTTTTTAAACTTGTTTCTAAATTCTTTATTTACTTCCTTAACCTTCTAAACACATAAAAATGTTTTATTTACATTACTTACCCATAGTTTTCTCTTCTCTATTTTACTTATAATATGTTCTAAACTTGTTATTTTTATTTCTAATTTCTTCCAAAGTCTTACTTAATTAATTTCTTTTACACTTTTTGTCAAATACCAAATATACCCAAGTTGACCAGTCTTTTATGGTCAAACCCCCTAACTTTCCATAATTTACAATATTACCCCTAAAGTTATTTAACTTAACTTTTTATTCCTTTATCCTTTTAATATCTAATCTTTTGCTACAAATTTTATTCTAGCTCATCTAAACATTTTATAAACTGTCATTGACCAAGTTTGACCACGTTTGACCAGGGAAATTACCATTTTACCCTTGTGGTCTTTTCTTTTATCCTAACTCATTTATTAACCAATTTAACTCTAATTAATTTCTAATTTTCGTAACTAATTATCCTACAGATTTTTGAACATCAAAAATCATTTTAAACATCTCTAAGTCACCAGATTTATTTATCAAATGTTATAGTATATATATACCATCTTTTATTAACCTTAAACACACCAAAAACCATATAAATTCCTTATAACACTTATAAACTCTTTATAAATTGTAAACTTAATTCTACAATTATTTTCTCATCATCTAAAATCTCAAAAATTACATATTGACCCCATTAATTTTGGTATTCACCTTTAGGTACCAAAACTTCTTAAATTTTACATATTACTCTTAATTACTATAATTCCTTTAATTTAACCAAGTTAGATAATTTTCTAACTCATTAATAACCCCTTAATTTTCAGCCATATTGAAATTCATAGTATATGAATTTTTCTTGTATATTATGATAGCTTATATTGTAGCTTATATCATAAGGAGTATAAATCTAATTTTAGATTTACAAAATATTAACATTTATGTGTCAAAAATTAAATCTAACACACTTATAATTTTGGTAATAATAAACAAGATGAACAATATGTTAGATCATATATAGATCAACAATTAGAACCTTGAAATAGGTAGTTGTAGGATTTACCTTGTACATTAACCTTTAGCTTAATATTAAGCTTGTTTTCCTTTGAAATTTTGACAGCAATTTGCTAGAGAAATTGGCTCCAAAATCATATAATAAGATGAAGAATAAGAAGGGTTAGAAACCCTAGGCACTCGGCCTTGATGGAAATCAAAGAAGGAAGAGTTTCCAAGAAGGCAATGTTTTACCTCGAGAATCAAAGGCACTTCTTCGTGGTTTTTCCTGAGAATATGGGGGCTCATGAGCTATGGTTGTAAAGCTCTTCAAAAGAAGATTCCAACGAGCTATCAAGCTTGTTATTTGGACTTAAGATGAGAAAGTTATGATCTATGTAGGACAAGGTGTTTTTTAAGGCACTAATCTAAGAACATTGGAGTTTTTTGTGTTGTTTCTTCAAAGAGAGGAGGAGCTACGAATTTGGTAGCTCTCATATGACAGGTAAGTGTCTGATTAATGATTTACTCAGGGGACGAGGATGATAAGGCAACCAAGGAAGTCTTAAAAGGTAATGTTATTATATATAAAGTGAATAGTAATGTCATGACGCATTAGTTGCTTTATGTAATTGATTGAGCAAGATGGCCTCTTATCCCCTTGTAGCTGCCGACTTCACTCAGCAAAGGATGGTCAATTTTGGCCATTGACCATTCTTGGTCAATATTTGACTAAATGGGCACTATTTGACGTTACTATTCACATTAAATATTATATTTGTAAACTTTTTGGTAAAATCTTCAAATTAAATTCCTAATATGATATTAGGTAAGTATAAATGTATTTTAGTATGTATACAAGGCCAACTAGCCACTTAAAACCAATTTCAAAGACAATTCGCAAAAACACGTTTTAAGGAGTTTTCGGGCTCCTTTTTGTGTCTTAACTCTTTTTAGAGTTTGGCTTGCTTTGCAAATATTTTTATTATTTTATTTTAGTACATTCAAATATGATCAAGCCTTTAAAACCATCCAAGACTCATTCTTAAGACAATATATCCAAAATATGCTTTAAGGGGTTTTTATGGCATATTTTTGTCTTGAGTTGTTTCTGAGCTTGGTTTTCTTTGGTAATGGTTTCATAATGTTCTTATCTTGATTATAAGACTTATGAATTCACGTTGGATCCTTATTGAGGTCATGAAATCACTATGGTTTCTTAAAACACACTTTTCTTTAAAGCACATTTTTGTGCTCTAAGGTGCGTTTTCGGATTAAAACGCTAATTCGCTTAATGCGTATTACTACTCTAGATGTATTTCACATTTGAAATCTCTTGGGAACTTATTGGTAGTTCCCTAATTTATTTGTGCTCTTTAAAACACCTTTTGCTCTAATTGTTCCTAAAGCATGTTTTGGTGTAAATTGTTGTTCAACACTTCTTCTAATGTTTCTAAGGAACGTTCTAGCCTTTGTATATCCTAATTAGATAGTTCATTAATATATTAAGGTTTGGGGTATTTCAATCTACCCCCCTTAAAAGAACTTTGTCCCTAAAGTTCCTATGTATCTACATCTCTTAGAATACACAGGTAACTTCACACTAAAAGATCATGTAGATCAGTCAATATCTGTATAGGCATTCTGACTCATAAGGTCTGCCATATATATATATACTACTTACCACACTTATCACACAACATGTCTTTTGCATGTTTTATTAATCAAAATACTCTTTGTATATTCTTTGCTGTATACTCCTCATGTAACCGGTGCGAAGACAAAAACTCGTATGTCCACGCCTTCATGGGCAAGACTTAGTAAAGAAAATACATGTCAACTCCAATTCCACTTTATGCTACTGCATCTCCTCTTAACGTGGTTAATTGTGACCACTTTTAGAGAGTTTCAGGAATCATCCGACCCTGATGTGATCAGCATCAGTGTTGAACTATCCTTTCGCCCCAATTTGTGTTCAGTTTTCCTTGATCTAGCCAAGATCAAGTTCTACCTCCCACGTCAACTTCAAACAACCAAATAATTATTCATGTAGCATTTTATATCTTTTAGTCCTTCTAGTCATAATCATAAATCAATACATCTCCAAATTATGGAACTCAGTCCATCAGTCATTCTTAATTCACCTCTCAGCAATTTCTTAGAGAATTTAATTCCTACCAGGTACTACATCAATCTCATACCGATTCATACCTCATAACATTACCATATTTGGACTCATATCAATACATATCGTAGGGATTTAAATTCCCCTGGAGTTTCTACTCCTCTTTTCCTGAATTCTCGCACCGAAGTTAACGAGATAAGCCTCTAATACATCTGGTATTTGCATCTAATTGTGCGTAATAACCACAACCACATAATAATGAATACATGTGTTTATATAACATACGTATCAAACATCACAACTAATTGTATTGTGCTATGCACACTATAGGTTACGTACTCAATACGTGAAATATAGGCTAAGCGATTGTACGTTCTACCCCCCTTATAATGGATTACGTCCACGTAATCAACATTACATCATCTTTGAACATAGGTTCAAGATGTTTATGTGTCATGGAGCATTCTAGGTTCCATGTAGTCTATCTCACATTATGATTGGGACAGAGGGTCTTCACCATGGTAAGGCTTAGTCTCTGTATCAAGGATTCTTATTGGTGTTTATTCCAATCTTACAACTGTGTTCCAGTGTAGTCTCTAAGGCTCCAAAGTATTTGGTAGTTAAGTCATATATTTTATTCTACTGGAAGATGTGAGACACATCCTTCCTTCTTCTCTTTTGTTAGGTATATCAAACCTTTTAAGATACGGTCCACTAGCTTCTGCTGCGTGACTCTGATAATCTTGGGGCTTAGTTTGTCCTTCCTATCCTCTTCAATATGTTTTACAGCTTCTTTGTATCCTTATAATTTAGGAATAAAGGTCTCTTAATGGACGTGTGGTATCATTATCTATACACGGTCTCTATGAGTTATAGCTTGTCTATCCAGTTCTCTGGAGATCTGATGTTCATGGTGCTATTGCGTGTTCCAGCATTTGAATTGTTTCCCACTAACTGGCCCTCAGTTTGAGATTTTTGTATACTCTGGAGTTACTGTTCAGTGCTTATTGCTCTTCACAGTTTCCTCAAAATCTTGAAACATATGAATTGTTCATACTTACTAATTCGTGCTTCTCACACTTTATAATTCTTAATTGTTTCCTCCTGGAATGAGTTCTTTGACTCTTTTAATCTCATTGGTTTAACTGAGTTTTTCCTCCTCAGTTGTCCGCGGTAAATTGTTGTTCTGGTGTGAGTTTGCATCTCTGACTGTTGTACGGAGTCGACTACTTCTCGTGTTCCTTTCTCTACTCATTTACATATATGGGGTTCCTTACTGATACATTGTCACTTACCCGACTAACTTATAAATAAGTCCATCAGGCCCACAAGCTCCTTTGGAGTGCGGTCGTCCCACATCTTGTTTAAGTATACTTGTAGTGTTCGTCACACGCTTAGTTATAGCTAATTTGTGAAGTATTCTGTTGTCGATCCACTTTTTCATCATTCCATGATAACGCACATGTCGTTCTTCTTGAACTTAATCAAGGAATATCCGTCTACTGGGTTCATAACTGCATTATACCTTCTGTATTTAGTATGGACTCGATCCTTTAGTAATTTGAGGTCTCTTTCCTTAGAGCCTCTTATCTCATTTCTCAAGTCGATCCACTAGGAATGCACTTCCAGCTCCTTACGGAATGGACAGTGTGCTTCCTGTGCAACCTTTCATCACATGGTCTAGGCTACTAGTGTTTTTGCACAGTCTGTCTCCCATTTCATCACCTTACTTACATTGTGTTTTAATTCATAAATCTGACTGCTTTCGTGTCAATATTTGATGGCTTATATATAGTGGTTGCTTTGCTGTGCACCGTAACCTAATCTACCTGACGGTATTATTCTCACGACCTCCACTACCGAAGTAGCTTTAGCTGTCTTATATTGCCCATTGATGGCACAATTCTTCAATCATTTTACTTCAACGTCTTGTCTTATATTCAATTCCCTTCATGGTGTAAACAGACTAGAAGTTCTCTAATTTTGGTGTTTGGTGGTTGCCGTATCGTGTTGTAAAATGGTTATCTCTTAATAGGAAGGTGTTCTACTTCAATCTCAGGTTCGTAAGTAGGCTAATTTCTCTCACATTCTTTCTCCCTTTATGATGTTATTTACCATGTAATTTAACCGGTTGCTGAAGAAGTCATCCATTGAATCATAAGCTCTTTTGAGCGTTGGTCACTTGACGTGCCATACTGCGCACTCACAATGTTTATCTCTGACGATTGCTGATTCTTAAATCCTAGGTGTTGGATATGAGGTTTGTCTCTACAGCCTTCCATATTATTTATGTGTAACTGGAACGTTCTAAGGCAATTTCAAGGTCTACGGTTCCCATTCTCCAATAGAGAGTATTCAATCTCTAAGAAGTGAAAGCCCTTTTTGAAGGGTATATTCCCACTCATGGCCTCACAACAAGGAGAGGTATCCCCACCCTAAAAGGAATGGTTCGTTCTCCACCCCTGTCAATAGCACGATCTCAACAATCTCATTGGTGCCCTTTTTTGGCAATTCCTCTTCAATTTAGTATAGGATTTTTTTAACCACTCGTATGTACGAGTTGTAGTTCACTCATGGCCTATATAAGCCTTTTTATGCTTTCTTGTGCCTCGAGCTCTGATGTATTTAGCATCCTTGGCTCGTAGGCCCTTAATGCTTGATTAGTCTCAAGTGTGAGCCGGTGTTCGGTTCACTGTTGTATTCTTAATCATCTGTAGGCTATCCACGTAATTCTCTTGTTCTCTGAGCTCTGTCAATGCTGGGTCACACCATTGGATGTAATATTGGGTTTCACAATAAGTTGCTGTATCTCGCTTCCTGCTGTGGAAGTTCGCTTAGGTAATCCGATGTTAATCATTGTCTGTGACAATACCTTCGCTCTCATAGACTTGCGTCTTTTAGCAATTAAGGATTCGTTTTCATTAGGCATCTGCCTTCAGGTGTCTAAGTCGGATATTTACCCTGGATATCATGTGCTGCCATGTCAATACTTTGTTCAACTTTTGTTGACTACGCCACCCGTTAAAGACTAATCATACTTGGGTGTTAATGAGTTAGGCAAGCAATACTAAGCATCGTTTATGGGTCTTTTTCTGCTCAACTATACCAACTCTGTGGTGTAGTCCTTTTAAGGTTCTCTCTTCCGTGATTGCACGTTTTTGATCCTAGGTAGGTCGTTGCTGAAATTTGTTTTCTCTGATTCTGTTTCTAGGGTTTATCAATATCTTCAATGAAGAGTGCTTGTAATAGTATTATTCTGGGAATTCATCCCGTTTTTATTGAAAATTGTTATGTCATCCGACTTCATTGTATGTCGTAACACCTTCCTTATAGGTTATTACTTACATCTGGTCTTCTCACATTGTTGAGTAATCTCTTCGGTTCTTCCATTCAAGGTTAGGCTTGGTTTTGGGTTGATGTTCTTACCTGTAGTGTCGGTTGTCTGTTGCTGATGCCCACGTCGTTTAGTTTCCAGACCAAGTCCAGCTCCCTGCTGACTGGTGTATTGATTTAGTTGTCATGGTCAGGTCGTCGGGCCCTCCCGATATTTCGCTCTTCAGTATTAAGGATTTGTAATCCGGTGATAATATGTATTATATCCATGGTTTTTACCATTTGGTCTTCACGGCTTCCTGTAAAGCTTCATTGCGGCGGCACTTGCCAAGGCAAGTGCGCCATGCAAAATGGGCTATCGGTACTGTGTACGTCGGCAATGGTACATTCTCCTAAACTCCATGTAGGTGGCAGTCCATGGGACTCCTCCTTTCCCCTTTTTGGCTTTGGTTAATTGATTATCTGGGCAGCTTCCTGACTGCTTTTGATTGTATAATTACTTATCAGGGTATTCCTCTTTCTGAGGGAACCCTTTTTCTTTTGCTTTCACCATGGTTTTCACTCTCATTTCCACACCTTCGTCCTGGTTATTGAGTATTAACTCTCTTTAGGCACTACGTCAGGTCGTAGTCCTATCTTGGAGTATAACTTGCATATGCATTCATAGTCGTCTAGGCTATTGCAGTTAGGTCTTTGCAACCCCTTTTTTTTGTAGGTTCGGAGTTACCCGCTTCATAATTGACTTTTAGGTAGTCCCTATGCTCTTACGCGATATTATCCCGCTGTTATTGCTTCCTTGGACTGTTGTCCGGTGTTTCTGTCGCTTCTCTTGTCCTCCCATTGCACTCGTAGTGCTTTCCTTCTTACTGGTATGGTGGGGTTATATCGACTGCGTAGCATGTCAACCCAAGTTGCCAGTAATTATTATTCTCTCATTGGTGAGATTCCGTTGGTAGTGCCTATTTCAACGTTGTGCTCCAGTTAGGACCTTCAAGTCTTGAAAGACTATTGCATAACGAGGTGTTTCTCGTATTTGCACCATGCTAAATAACTACCAGATCAGGTTTTCCCGAGTAAGAGAAAGCTTGTCATCTCTCTGGCGTTCATTTCTGGTATCTTAGAACCAGGGGCACGGAGGGCGGGTCAGGTATTATAGATATCCGATATACATCGGGGAATCCTAACTAACGCACCTCTCGCACTAATACTCAACCCTTATCCCAAAGTCTAAAGTTCCTAACTCGGTAATTCCTAAGCTCAGTAATTTCCAGTCATCAGAGCGTAACTACGCTCTGATACCACTTTTTGTAACACCCCAACTCCAAATACAATGATCATCGCCCTAAATCCATCTCGTACATTAACAACACAGCGGAAAAGTTCTACTAAATTGGTGTTACCACCGTTAGTCACCCACGTGACTAACTAGGCCTATTCTCTTACAAGTCACGGTCTGACTAACCGGATAATTACTCGAGCCTCTATTCATTACAGTCCATAAACCACAATTTATACCGGGGATCTCATATCCTAATACATCATACTAACATCTCATTAATTTACTAAACGAGTGTACATGCACAACTCGTGTAACAAATGTAAAAGCGACCCAAAGTACTCTACCCGCTCTCACTCTCAGGTTGAGTCCTCGTCTGGCACCTACCTGCAAAGTTTAAATCACAGGCCCCAAGGGGCTCAGCATATTGCCGGTACAGAAAACGTGCAGCCCACAAGCCAACAGGGCTACACACGACTACTTTGTCGTATATATGCAGTTGATTATTCTTACAATAATAATAAGAAGTACAATAACAAACATCACATTTATGTGAAACATTCACAGCTCAAATAAATCGAATGTGTAATGGACGCCCATTAATGAGTAAGTTAGATTCCTAACTCCTAACTCCTGAGGCCTGAGAATTGTTTAGTTCTCGTGTTTGACCATACCTTATAAGTGCCAACCGTTCTCTTAAAAGAACTGGTTGTTCTCTAACTGAGTTTTTATTTTTGTCGGGTCAAGGTAACCCTAGCCAATGAGTTATTAGCTCCATTGGGTTAATAAACACAAATTATTAAGTTATGAGGGATGTAGGCTTGACCCTCCCGCGCCTCCTAATTTTGCCTCCCACCTCGAACTGTTCACTCGAGCTGGTCGGGTCTGTTTGTCGACCCTAGGCGACAAGTCGTAGATGAGCCATATGCGGAAGACAGATCTGATACAGATGCCGACCTCCTAACCTAAACATGCATGACCGGAGTCAGTCCTAGATTCCTCTCCTCCCAAGTTCCAGTTAGTTGAAGTCTCATTGACAATTTGTTAGTTAAACCTCTCTCGGTATTAACCAACCAACAATAGGGAGTATTTATAACCTTATACAATTCTTACTAAACATAGTTAATGAACAAGCTCAAAATCAAGTCGTGTTAGTGTGCAATGGACACACAATAACAATACAGTAGATCGATTTCATGCTTAATCTTGTTTGGTCGTATCACAATAACACATAGCATACAAACCGAGGTAGACCTCGTTAGCAAACAAGCTACAAGAATCCCATACCGTACATCGGAGATTGGCTAGCTCTTAACACCACATTCGTCTAATCCGCCGAACGCCTCCGACTATCTAGATCTGTAACCAGAACTAGTATTAGTATCATGTGTCTTAGAACTAATTTGGTTCTCTTTTCAACTTAAACCTCTTCCTAGGTTAACCCAAGTATAATAGTATACCGTTAAACGGGTTCGTTCATTTAGGAGCGTTTTCGAGCTCAATTCTAATTCATTAACACACTAACGTCGTTAGTAGTTATTTAGTTGCACAGTTAGCAACTTTAGACTTATATGGACCTTGTATTAGGTTTTAGTATTTTTCACTATTCATCCGTATTTCACTATTCATTTATACGGTCTCATATTCTACTATTATTTATACGGCCTCGTATTTTACTATTCACCGTATTTCACTATTCACGTATACGTATTTTACTATTCACGTATACGTCTCGTATTTGACTATTCATATATACATAGTTACTATTCATGTATACGTATTTACTATTCATGTATACGTATTTTACTATTGTTACACGTATTTACTATTCATGTATACGGATACTATTCACGTATACGAGCACTATTCATGTGAAATACCCCGTAATTAGAAATAGTGATTTATTAGGATAATAAGTAATTAGAAGATTAATTATGTCAAAATAATCACAAGGGAACAAATCCCAAAGAAAACGGATCATTAAAACGGATTAAAAACACTAACTAACCTTAAAGCGCGTTTTTCGAGGAAACCGGGAAAACGTGACTTTAAGCAGGTCAAATAGACTCGTAATAATTTTGGTCATCTAAATAGTCATTAATAAACATTAGTGAAGGTTTAGGACCAATAAAAACAATAAAACGAGAAAATAGTAAAAACTATCAAAAACAGGAAGTTGTGGGGTAAAAGTGTAAATAAAATAAAGTTAGTGTGTCCACTATTGCAATTAATATTTTAAAACCCCATGTGAGGTGTGTGTGTAGCCGGCTGCATTAGTAACCCATACCCCTCTTCTTTATTCCTCCTTATGTGCTATCAGACAAGAGGGTAAGTAACAAAAAGCAAAAAATTAACCTCTCTCCTCACTCACTCAGACACCCTCACGTACTGCACCTCTCTATTTCTCTTCTCCTTCCTATGTGACTGTAATGGCGATTTGAGAAGGAACCACACAAAGCCTTCTTCTTCTTCATCTTTGAAACCCCAAATCACCTCCAAAAAACACCACAAAAATTATACCGTTGAATTCGTCTCGGGTTTGGAGAGCATTTTACACCCTTCAAAAACCAAAAACCTCCAATTTATTTTTGAGGGTATAATCGTTGTAGAAGCTTGAGGAGCACCTTTGAAGCTCCATTTCTTCTTCATGTTCTAAGGTAAGAAAAAGACCAAAGCTCCACTCTTTTCCATTTTCCTTGCAAAGTCAAAAGTCACGTGAGCAACCCCATTCCATTACTCAGCCGGTTTTGGCATTTCAAAGAGGAGCTGTAGCATTGTCATTTTCTACTCAAAACTTCATTAAAGCTCAAGGTTAGAGTTCCTAAGAGTTTAAATGGTTTCTCATAATCTAGGGTTTAAAAACCTACGTAGAGAATTTACTAGTTTTGTGGTATGTGTATGCCTTGTTACATGGTTAGCTTGGCTTGAATAAATCAAGAAAACAAAGAAAGGAAGAGGAGCTGTAAGGAGAAGGAGAGAAAGGAAAAAGAAACAAGAACACAAGGTGAGGAAATGTCTCAGTAAAGTTTTTAATTTGTGTATGTATAGGTATATTGTTTTAGCAATGAAAAAACCACTGTAAACCGTAGGAAAAAGAATGGGTATATTAATGTGAATGGATTGGTAGTTTGAAGCCTTTGAAAACAAGTAAATAAATTGTTAAGTGTAAGTAGTAAGTGTGCAGTGATATTTAGAATGTGGTGAGAATAATGCATATGTTGAACAAGTTGTGAACTATATTGAGTGGCAAAATTAATGTGGTGAGAACACATAAAATGTAGGGAACCTATGTCAAAAATTTGTTTAGAAATTAGAGACTTGGTTGTTATTAGAAAAGAAAAGAAACAGAGAGGTGTTGTACATAGAAGAAAAAATGAGATTGTTTACTTTGGTTGTAACACAGGAAAGGAAATGTAGTTGAGTGGAGTTGTAAATGGTGTAATGTGAGTTGTCAAACTAAGTTATGATAGATTGAGAGTCATTTAGGTAGTGGGAATAAGAAAAGAAAAATCGGTTACATTAGTTGAAGAAGAAACTGCAACAGAGGGAAAAATTTAGCAGTAAAATATGTAAGATTGACAGATTTGTATAAAGTTGTATTAGGTTAGTTAAATTGCTTAATCAATGTTAAAACATACTAGAATATATGTAGGAATATTAGGGAAGAGATTAGTAGAAATTGGAATGTAAACAAGTTGAAAAACTTACACAAATTGTAAAACTGCAACTGGTCCGGGTTTGTAAACCGGTACAGAAACCCAGACCAGCATTAAAAACTCAACAGAAACTTATACAAAAGGAATGGTCGGGTTTGCAAACTAGGACACTAACCCGGACCACCCCAAAAACATACCCGTAACTTCCTAAATCAAGTGGTCCGGGTTTGCAAAGGAGTACACAAACCCGGACCATACGAAAAAACACACCCGTAAGTAATACACACATGTGGTCCGGGTTTGTAGGACAGGATGTAAACCCGGACCAGGCAATTTTTACACCGAGGATTGTTTCAACGAGTTGGTCCGGGTATGTAAACCCGGACAACAACCCGGACCAACCCAAAATCTATACAGAATGTGTTTTAAAGCTTAATTAAGGATGGGCAAGGATGGGTAATGATATTATAAGATACTTAAGACATAATTAATGATTTTAAAGGTCATTAAAGCTATAAATAAGCTTCGAAAATAATTTTTAGTAAGTAACCTAAGTAAATATATTTGAACAACAATGAATTAGTAAGTATAAATCAGGAAATGCTAGTAAGGTAATTAGTAAGGTTAAGTAAGGGTAATTAACCACCCAGTTGTATGTATATGTTAGGACTTGGATTTTGAACACCGGAGGAACGCCGGATACAAGTACAACGGTGAACGGTATGAATTCCTCATGCCCCTTATGCTATCTCGGTAACTCTGATTTGTGTGTTGTGTGCTAATTGATCGCCAAATAAGATAAACGCACGAATCGGACATAGTATGCTTACTTGTGAATATCATGAGATTGTTCCTTGTTTGCATATCTTCTTTAAATCATAGTTTGTATAATTCATGAAATGTATGGATGAATATGAGTGTGTGTATGTATGATGTATTATTGTATGTGACCGAATGTGATTGTGATTGGACTTCTAACTGATTCTAACAACTACAACCCGGACCAACAAAGAACGGATACACAACTATTAGGGATGACGAAGCACCTAGGTACAGCACCACGTAGCCAAAAGTTTGTGAACCCAGACATTAAAACCCTAGGCACCCCCGCTGAGCTTTTCGTGTACATCCTCTTTTATAACACTACAAACTCCACAAACAAGCCAGCCAATGATGAACAACCGACCCGGTGACCAAAGGAAGCAAGGAGCCCGACTTCCGAACAGCAACTTCACAAGTCCAAAGAAACAAACTGCTACCAACATGATGAAGCGATCTGTAAATGGTCCCAAAGTGACACAGGATCCTAATGAGCTAACATCAAAAACAGCTCTCAAAGTTCAAAACCGGGAAACATAAGAACCCCGAAGGATAAAAGATTAAAAAAAAAGGCAAACCTGGAAAACCTCGAAGTAATCCAAAATCAGAAGAAAGAGAGGAGGTGCAAGGAACAACTCAAAAATCCAGAGTTCCAAGCTCACAAGCAAATTCATCACGAAGTGGCCAAACGACTTCAAGACAAAGAAAGCAAGTCCGGGAGAAGGTGCAAGTTGCAGCTTTGGTCACCCTTATAGGTCCACATATCCTAAATATTCCTCTGTTGTCTTGTTGTCATTCATCACACCCCATAGCCACGTTGTAAGCTTAAAAGACTTCTGACCTAATAGTGTGTATCCAATCGAGCGAAAGTAACATGTTGAACGCGTAAATCTAACAAATGTCAAATTCAATGGTTGAGATGTCTTGACCAAAAGGAGGGCACGAGTGCAAGCATCAAACACTTTGAGTGTAGGATATAAGGCACCGCATCAAAATAAACCCTAACCTTGTGAGGATGAGATTTGTTTTTCGTAATTAATCAAAGAAAATACTGGGGGCAATCGATCGTTCCGTTTGATTGCCATAAAGCCTGAAAACTCAGATCGCTTCAAGGAAAATACTGGGAGCAATTTTTGGTCCCAAAAGTTGCAACAACGACACTGATGGAGGCCCAAAAACCCAAACCCAAAGGTTTTAAAACCCTCTCATATCACTCAGGCCCATCCTAAGCCCTAACTCCACATTTAAATATCCTCAGGCCTGTCCTAAGCCCTACCTCCACATTTAAACATCCCCAGGCCCGTCCTAAGCCCTCCTTCCACATGCAAGCATTCACAGGCTCATCCTAAGCCCTATCTCCACATCAAACTCCCCAAGCCCGTCCTAAGCCCTTCCTCCACATTCAAATATCTACAGGCCCGTCTAGAGCCCTACCATCTCCAGGTTTGACATAAGTCTTTATCCTTCCACTTTCATTTAGACCCATCATGCACTTGATTCACCTTCGCTTAGGTCCTTCCTTAGGCTCGTCATAAGACCTAGAATCATCCTTAGGCTCGTTATAAGACCTAGAACCATCCTTAGGCACGTCATAAGACCTAGATCCATCGTTAGGCTCGTCATAAGACCTAGATCCCACCCTTAGGCTCGTCATAAGACCTAGTTGCATCTTTTAGGCTCGTAATAGGGCCCTTTAGCTTACCCACTCTCATCAAACACATTGCATTCATCTCATTCATATAGGCTCGTCATAAGACCTAGTTGCATTATCCAGGCGCGTCACAAGACCTGGCGACAGAAAAGTTGGCGAGGTGATGGCAATAAATCCTCCTGTGTTATGTCAACTTACTTTGAGATCAACGAATGGTGGGCAAAGGCAATAAGTCCCCAGGGTTTTTACCAGGAGTTATCCCTGCACACCGACTTGGGGGACGATGGCAATAAGTCCACATTGGGCCCAGCCAGGAGCATTGGCACGGGTTTCGGTCCCCAGAAGCATCCGAGCATCATCAACATCATCAGCATTATCATCAGCATCAGCATCATTAGCATTCAGCATTCAGCATCTTGCATTTGCATACCATCCAGTTTCACATCCTAGGTAGTCAACGCCTTAGAATCGCTTGACATTGCATTATTTCATTTTCGTCACCTAGGTAGTCAGCGCCTTAGAATAGCTCGACAACGTTTTTTGCTTTGGTAGTCAACGCCTTAGAATAGCTCGACAACATTTTGTTGCTTAGGTAGTCAGCGCCTCTGAATAGCTGGACATAGTCAACGCGGTTTCGTACAACATGGAGGATTCTGTGGAGTCCAAAATTTTGGGGCATCACTCAAGCATCAACCAGATTTCACATCCATTACAAAGTCCAGTTGACGGGGGACAATCTGTTATACCCAAAATTTTGCCCCCTGGTTAGGGTCTACGAGGTTTTGGTGTTGTGAAGGGCATTTCAATCATGTAATGAGAGGTCCTGGCTCGATCGGCGCATTCTAGGGCATGGGCAGCAGTTTCGTCATTGTCAGGGGCGTTTTTGTAATTTTTAAGGCTCCCGAGACCTCCTATAGGCTTTCTCTCTCCTCCAAAGGATGCCCAAATCAGCTCTAAATGCTTTGATTTTTAACCCATGATAGAGGATGACACTTTAAGCATAATGGCGTTGGAATTTGATTTTTCGAAATTCGAATTATTTCTACCAATTTCTGACTGAATCTGACGAGAAATTCAATTTAAAAATATTCCAACATTTAAAAAATCCGATTCCACTTCAAAAAATTCATAATTGCTATCCTTGACATGTGGTTAAAATTTCACAGCAAAATTCTCTTGGGAAGTCATTTAATTAAAATGTAAAAAAATCTTACTATTACTAGATTTTCTTTATCTTAAGAAAGTCTATATAAGGGGATAGGTTTTTTGATAAAATCAGAATCTCATATGCTCAAGAACCCTAGGAAGACAGAAAGCACAGCTCTCTCTCTCTCTCTCACGTTTTCCAACGCCCGGCCACCTGAATCATAACGAAATCCCCCGAAATCACCATCTAAACTCGTTTTCCGATCCCCAAAGCACCAATAATCATCAAAACCCACATAAACTCCACCAAAACGTGAAGACCGGCAAGAACAACCAACAACCAGAAGCTTGGTTCGAAAACCCTTCGGGTCGGCCAACAACGGAGCAGTCGACAAATCCTGGTGTGAAGAATCATCGTGAACCTAGAGGTAAAACAGGTAGAAGTTCCACTTTCCTAATTCCCCACGATATTATCAGTCTTGCCTAAAAATTTGGGTTCAAACTAACTCTTTTTCGCTTCTGTATCACTAATTGTTTTAGCTACTGCCTTGTTACTTGTTTGCTAAGTTCGTATTAATTTTGATTTCAAATTGAGTTCTTTCAATTACTAACGTGTTCATAATCTTTCAGGCTACATACCCATAAAATTTGAGCACAAAACACCGTTGGGAGCCATCAAAAAACCACTGTCCGTGGGTTTTCCGTGACCTCGGACTCATTGTCCGGGACCACAGACACCCACGGACGATGGCGGGATTTTATATTTTTAAATTTTTCAAATTTAGGGTTTCTGTCAATACATGTCTGGGCCCACGGACACCCTGTCTGTGGCCCCGGACTTTTCAAGTTTACGTTTTTATTTTAGTTTGTTTTCAAAATCATTTAATTCAACTAGGGTCCGTGGTCTCGGACATTAGGTCCGTGGCTACGGACGTTGAAATACCCCGGACTTAATTAGGGTGATTAAATTACTCTAATACGATATTGAGGGACCTACTAGTGCCTAATGAATTTTGGTAGAATAATAAAATCCAAAAGAAACAAGAAAAACGCTTAAAAAGTGAAAAACGAAAACTAAAACGAGCGTTAAGTAACCCTAGGAGAAATACAACCTCAAAGAGGGTATTAAATGAATTGAAAAGGCTTAATAATGCCTAAATAATATATGGGAACAACTCCCGAAGGAAACGGATCCATAAAACAAATTAAAAACGCTAATAAAGCTTTAGCGCACGTTTTTCAAGAAAACCCGAAAACGTGACTTTAAGTGGTCAAACGAACCCGTAAAAATTATAGTTCATCAAATAACTATAAATTAACATTAATGGGAATATAATAGCCATTAACATTAAAGAAACGAGAAGATTCTGGAAAACGGGCCCGGTTAGTGAATAGTGCTAAACCGGGTAAATTAACGAGCGTTTTCTGTAAAAGACGAAAAACGCTCCAGCTTGTATTATAATAGTGGGCCGGTTTTATTAATGTAGACAGCCCCTCACATTGACTAGTTGCTAATTAAATAAGTCAAAGAGCAAAAAGCAAAAAGGGTACAAGTACCCTTTTTCCCTCTCTCTATTCCTTATTCCTCTTCCTCTTTCCTCTCTTTTCTCTTTCCTTCCTCCTCCTTTCCCTCCTCCTCTCTGGTTGCAGCCAATTTTGGAGTTCTCCCCTCCTTCCATGGCTTCTCTTCATTCTCTTCCTTGCTCTAGTCAACTCCAAGCTCCAAATGCAAAAATAATCACATATTTGAACTCCTCTCATCCTCCTCTATCATTCCCTCTTTTTAAAATTCCAAAAGGATGAAGTTGACCTCCATGGTTTTTCCCCATTTGAAGAGAAAAGCACACCATTATGAAGCTTGGAGTCTCCTCTTTCAAACAAGGTAAAAATCTCCATGAAAAACCTCACTTTCTCTATCTCTTAAGTATGGCCGATTTTGCCTCTCTCTCTTACCTGTTTTTCTTCTTGATTTTGATCTTCATTTCAACCCTCCAATGGTGGAGTAATCCTCTTCTTGATTCAAGGGTGAGAACCTCTCTTAAAAGGCCCAAAAAGGTAAAACCTAACTTGTGCTCTAAGCCCTTTTTATTGAATTAAGGTTTCCTAAGGGTTTAGATAATTAATTGAATGTATTTTGTGCTTCTTGAATGTTGGCATGGATTTTGGAAACTCCATTCCCTCTTCACCGATTGTAACACCCCATCCAACAACAAACACACTTAACAAACAAACTGCAGCGGAAAACAAACTTCAACACATTACTTAACTTCTTGGTGTTACACGCCGTTAACCACCCACGTGGCTAACAAGGCTAATACATATACATTGTACCGGTCTGATGGGCTAAATTCCCGAGTGACTACACATTACTATCCCTTTCCATTAACAACAACAACAACATACACCTTTCAACTGTACCGAGTATTCACAAACTGATGCCGATAACAATCTCGGTCTTACTACAACCTACTGTACATGTACAACTTAAAAGATTACCCATGTACAACGACTACCCCGTCCTACTCTCGAACGGCTTCCTGCTCTTTCTACCTGAAATAGGAAAAGAAGAGAAAGGGTGGCCCCCAAGGGGCTCAGCACCTTTGCTGGTATGGTAATCCCGCAGCCCACATGCTACCGGGCCACGCACAACTAATTGTCGTCTTAGCATGCGATTGATTATATTTAAATCATGCATGCAACTGTAAACACACAACACATAACATTTCGCCTCAATGGGCTCAACAAACGGATAATACATCCTTACTTGATAAGTCACTCATGGTATTCATTATCCCTAGAGTGTTCCTCCTCTAATGGAGCTACTTCCTTAATAGATGACACTTACCCTTAAATCGGGTTATCCTTAAACGCCTCTTATCACAAACTGGGATTCATTTCCATGATCCACACACTCCATATCTTACAACATATATCATTCCTCGCATAACAAAACATAACAACACTTTTCACGTTTCGACGTGCACATAATAACATCGCAATAGGAATTACATTACAACAACATCACATAACATAACGGGAACGGTCCTCTTAGGAACCGACCAAACATAGTTAATTCACTGGTGGAGCCTAGAGAATGGTGTCACCCTCATGGTAAGCTCGTTATACAACAACAACAACACTCATTACCGTCCTAATAGTCGGACGAGTAACTTAAGTTAAGATGGTTCGGGTTTGGTGGCCCGAACACACCACACAAACACATGTTCCCCCTAAACCGATCTTAAGTCAGAATAGCTAAGCTTTGGAATAAGCTAATGGGAGATCATAACCCGTGAGGGAAAACCACCATAACAAAGAGAAGGGTAAGGCTAAGAGGATACCCTCTCCCAAACAACGCATGACCGGCCAAACCGGATTCCTCACCACTGTTAGTACATACTTACTTTAAGATATTAGTTAGAACCCCACTATGGAGTCTATCACATCTACACACCATACAGTATTACAACTGGGTTAAACACACAAGGGAGATCCCTACATTCACATACACATATCACACAATTAACACACACATAGCCGTGGTTAGAACGTCCCATGGTTCGGGTCGTTTAATCTGAATACCGAACTCTCATGTGATCCTAGACTCAACTATAACTAAGGTTAACACTTCTGAGGTTAAATGGTATCAGAGTTGAACACGCCACATAAATGAATTACTGTAAACTAATGTTATTTACTTACAACGTGGCAAACATACAGAAAAAAAACATTGGCATACAAGCCGGTGTAATCCGGTAGGACACAGGTTGCAAGAAAACCATACCTGTCACCGGAGTCCACTTTACCATGTCCACTTATGTTCCTCGAGCAATTCTTGAACAACTGACAACATTACATGTATTTTTATTAACATCGGGGTGGGGAACATGATTGTTTAAAGTCTAATGCTTATAACTTTTCCCCGTTAACTTAGTTACATAACTTCACTTTTTAACTTGTTTTACTTTTACATTTTAATACAACCTTTCCCCCACTAAATTGTCATTATAACTCACTTAACATGTCCTTAACATTCTTTAAATCATTACTTAGTAATCACCATTTTTAGGCAACTTTTCCCACCTTAAAACAAAGTTTTTGGTCCATACAGTGGCCTGTTCGAACTTGTGTCCGGACTTCCCAAGTTCGGACACAAGTCGAGACTCGAGACTCAAAACTGATACAGACGCCTGTCCGAACTTGTGTCCGGACTTCGGAAGTTCAGACATGGGTCGAGGAAAATTAAATGAAGAAGCAGGTACGTCCGAACTTGTGTCCGGACTTCCCAAGGTCGGACACAAGTCGAGACTCTGAAAATTTTTACGCAACAGGCCTGTCCGAACGTCCATGTCCGGACGGATGTTCGGACAAGGCAAAACACTCATTTTCTAAGCCTTTAAGAACTTAACCAATTTCACCAAACTTCTCCTAAAGCCTCATAATGTTTCCTAACATCATTTGGCACATCAAACACACCTTTAGCCATGTGCTAAACTCTTTAAATCACTCACCAAAACCATCTTATCATTCACAAATTTCTTACAAAATTCCTAGCACTTGGGATGTTTCTCCTTAAGATTTCTAAGTGGTAGTTCACCAATAATGACCACTACACCAAGGTGTTTCTCTACACCTTAACATCATCTCTCAACTTTTTCTTACTAACTAAATCTCCTTTTCACAACTTCTTAAAATTCCTTACTCAAAAACCCTTACTTAAACATCATTCCCACCTTATTCATCAACATTACCTAAACCTTAAACAAACTTCTCCAAGACTTTATTACATCCTAAAACACTCATTGAATTCCTAGAACTTCCAAGACAATACCAAAGTCCTTGTAGCACTTTAGAACACCTTAAAAACATGTTTTCTTCCTTAGTAAAACATTTATCCTTTCCTAACATATCCTAGTTCACCAAAGTTCATTTAAGCACTTACAACTCCTTATACATTATACAAATTTTGCCATGGGTTCTCTTAGCACATCATCATTCCAAAACTCATGGTTTTCACCATTAAACATTCAAGAACACCTAAATCCATCAATAGTATTCTCACACACATAACTTCACCAAATTTACACTACATCACAATATAGTGCATAAACTTAAATTGCTTGGCACTTAGGCCCTTAAATAACATGGCTCTTAGGCCCTTAAATAACATAAACTTTAAACACTGAATTTCCCACATAAATATTGCCTTTGACCTACAATTACATACAACAACACATATTCCCTTTAATAATCTCCTTAAGAACATTTTACTAGGTCTTTCACCATTGGCTCCTTAGGTATTTTATTAAGCAAATAAAGTTCATTTTCCTCAGGCACTTAAACTACATTGAGATAGCTTGTTTACCTCTTTTTCCTCACAAACTTCTTTCTTGTTTCCTTGTAAAACCGGTAGGGTGTTTAGTTGTTTGTCAACTTCTATACAATGTACAAATAATAGAATGAGTATTCAAGCATTATGCTTCACCTCATTATAAACCCTAGTTACACATATTGTTTTAACACATTAAGGTAACCGTTTTACCTTGGAATTGGAAGAGAACTTGAATAAATATCAAGAGAGGACTCCTCCTAGCCCTTGGAAGATTCAAATGAAGCTAAAACAAGCAAGGTGAAAACACCATTGTGAGGTGAATTTTCGGACATCATATAAACATGGAGGGAAACATGGATTTTCTTTGACTTTCCTTACCTTGAAGCAAAGGAGAACAATAATATGTGAAAAGGTGAGCTCAAGCTCCTTCAATGGTGAATCTCCATGGCAGCAAAATTGAGTTCTTGAAGATTTAAAAGGTAGAAATGTAGAGCTTGGTCTAACTAGAAGAAAGGTGGTCTTGAAATTAAATTTGGATCATGGAGCTAGAAGTTACAAGTGAAAGAATATGGAGAATGGTATGGTTTGCTGTAGCAAAACCGATGGAGTTTGGGAGAAGATGAAGAAGGCTACGGTGGGTGTGAGTGGGAAAGAAAGAATGAAGATTGGAATTGCTTTTGGAAGATATTTACATGTTATAAAGGTAACTTCTACTTTTCACTTACTTTTCCTTCTTTCTTTAATTTTTACTAGCTCATGGTGGTGAGTCACCACATAATAAAACCGGCCCCCATATAATTAGAAGGGTGTTTGGGTCTTTGTTGACCAATTAACTTACTTATAATAACATATGTTACAAACTAGCTTATAAAAGTTACTATTCATAAAAACAAGGCACATAGAAGTGAAATTTTTGATTTCCCATTGATATAGACTTCTAAATGTGATACTATATAGTACACATGTTAATTAAAGAGTAATGATGGACATTTAGCCATTCAAAACTCATTTACAAGACAATTTTTTAAAAAATGTGCTTTAAGACTCCTTAAAGCACTTTTTGTGTTTTAACTTGTTTTCAAGCTTGGTTTTCTTTGGTAATTGATTTTATATGCTCATTAACATATTTATAAGGTATAGGTATGACCATTAAGTCTTATACAAATTTATCCCAAGCTTAGAGCACATTTTTGCTCTTATTGACTTTAAGGTATTTTCTGTGTTTTATTTGGTTTAACTGACTACCAAGGTTTCCTAATGACTTAATTAGCCCTATTAAATCATAATTGAATATTATTAAGTCTTGGTAGGCTCTTTGGGTCGTAACCAAGTTCACTCATAGCTTAGAGCATGTTTTTGCTCAAACTGTATCTTAGTGCTTTATTGCATTTACTATGGTTTAAATTGTTCACTGATTGTTCATGTTTCTAAGGCACTTTTTAGCCTTTACATACCATAGTTTAATATTTAAACAATATATCAGGGGTTGGGGTATTTCACCGATTTTGAGAAGATGAGGAGCAAGAGGAGAATTAAGGAGAGACTTGTAAATTAAGGTAAGAAATCTACCTTAAACTTTGTTTAATTCGCTTTAGGAGTTGGGAAGGGTTAAATTAAAACAATGAACCCAAACTATGTGAATTAATGTAGTTGATTGAACTTGAGGGTAATTGTGAACTTGTGTTGATTTAAGGGCTTAAGTGCCATGGTATTTGAGATTTGAGTTATATTGTTGTTTGGATAATTTTGAGGATATATTATGTGCTGGTAGGACCCTTGTAAGGGTGTGGCTAGATTAGGAATAAAATTGGTGAGATTTGATGGTTTGGAGTATGTAGATTTATGGGGAGGTAATGGCAAAATTTTGGTAGAAAAATAAGTGTTTTAAGATGACTTAGTGTATTGGAGGAACTAGGTGTTAGTAGTGTTGTTTGGAGATGATTGGTAACCATGGAATGGTAAATGGAGGGTGGATAAGAGAGGTGTAAAAATCTGTAGCAAATAAGTATTGAAATGCTTTGGAAAAACTAGAAAGGGGCAAGTGTGCAAGACTTAGGAAAATGAGAGTTGTACTTGGGTTTAGTTAATGCAATTGTCTACGAATGATTTGTAATGGTCATTGATGCATATTGTAAGGTTGGAAAGGGATAAATCAAACAAGAAGAAGTTAGAGTTGCATAAGAGTGCAAATTGCAAAATGTAAGAATGTGAACTTGATGAATTTGAGCAAGAATTGAGTGGTGGATTAAACCAATGATTTGGACTGGTTTAGAGCACGTTTTAGGGTGATTAATCATGTAGAAAACTTATGGAAAGATTAGGGAAATTTTTAGGGTGATTTAAGGGTTGATTAGGGGTGAAAAATCACCCCTGTAGCAGGTTTTAGCAGGGTCCGGGACATGGTCCTTGGACAAAGTCCCGGACCAACCATTAAAAACAGATCGAGAGTTTATCCTGCACTTGGTCCAGGACTTGAGAGATGGACAAGGTCCCGGACCACCCATGTAATTCAGGCCGAGAGTTGCTACCCATGCTTGGTCCGGGACTTGAGTTTGGTACAAGGTCCCGGACCACTTGTTAAATTCGCCCGAGAGTTAGACAATACATTGGTCCAGGACTATAGGTAGGGACCAAGTCCCGGACCACCCACAGAATTCAACAGGAAGTGTTTTTAAGGCTTTAAAACATGGGGGATTGAATGGCATTGGTTTTAGATGATGTTTAGGAGTTGTTTGGTGACCTTTAAAGGTCCTAAGAAGTATAAACAAAGGTTGGAAGTGATTGAGAAGGTTGTGAGTTTAAGTACATTAAGTTAAACCGGAATAACGGGATAATGGGGTAAGTACGGGAGTAGCAATAATGTACATACCGTAACACCTTAATAATAATTGAACCATTTGACATGTAATTTGTGCTTCAAGAATATGATTCGAGGAACAAGCACTAGTACAAAAAGGGCCTATTTCGGCGGTTGTAAAAGGCCTATTTCGGCAGTTCTAGAACTGCCAAAATGGAGACCGCTGAAAAAGGGATGAGACCCTATCTCCACTGGTGGAACGTGACCCATTAATTACGGTCCAAAACCGTGTATAATTACGGTTCTGGACTGTAATCTACGCGGCCGTCAATAAAGATGGCGTTTCTTTAATTACGGTTTAAAACCGTAATTAAAGTCCCTTTCCGGCCCGCGTGTCATTGACTTTACATTACGGTTATTTGTAAAACCGTGATCTAAAGTCCTTTGGCGCGCGCGAACCAAAGGACTTTAGATCACGGTTTTACAAATAACCGTAATGTAAAGTCGACACTTTAGATGACGGTTTTTGCAATAACCGTCATCTAAAGTCTTTGGCGCGCGCGCCCAAAGGACTTTAGATTACGGTTATTGCCAAAACCGTAATCTAAAGTGTAATTTTTTTTTTTTTTACAAATCTACACAATTGCAACAGAGACAGAATTGTAACAGATAAGCAACAGAGGGCAGAAACTGCACAATTGAACCACCTGAATCAAATACCAACAACACAAATTCATTCTCTGCGCACAATTGCAACAGAGATAACATCTAATAAAGCACCAGATCGAAAATCTGTAACATATTCAATCTGTTACACAATTGCAACAGAGATAACATCTAATAAAGCACCAGATCGAAAATCTGTAACATATTCAATCTGTTACACAATTGCAACAGAGATAACAATTGCAAATTCATTTTTGCGCATAATTGCAACAGAAACATTCAATACAACAGCTAGAATCTGTTACAGCAGCAGCTAGCAGAATTCATTACAAACAGAATCAGAGCAACTAACAAAAAATATAATTTGTTACACAATATAATCTGTTGCAGCAGCAACTAACAAAATCAGAGCAGCAACTAAAAAAAATATATGTTACAACATCAGAGCTAGCTAGTCTACCACTCCATTCTCATAAACATGGCTGCCATGCTCTCTCTGACATGCAACAAGTTGGCAGGAGCATAAGTCTTGAATCTGGCATAATGCTCTTAATCTGCAACAAGAAAAGGAATGGAACACATAATGAGATTAAGATAAAGACACAAAAAATCTTCCGAAAGAATTAAATACAAGACAGCGTTCGTATTACCTTGTCAATATCATTCTTAAAACTTGGGAAGTACCCGCAGAACTCGTACATATACCGCATCACGTAGTACCCGCAACTCTTAGAATCCTTTGGGTAGGGCACTAAATCACCAAAATTCACAAATGTAAAACAATTGTACAAAGATAATAGCAGCACGAATGAAATACATGAATTACCAAACATTGATGTAATTGACGGTCAAATCACCAAACTCTCCCTGAGGGGTTTTTTGTAACAACTGTTACATATATTAACAAAAGCGTTTAGCAAAATGAACAAGTACATTAATTTTGGTTCAAAAAACTTACAAACAATTAAATAGTAATAAAAACTTACTCTTTGATTAAGTCTTCAGTGTTGAATTCTGTCCACTGCCCTAGTGGATCTAGAACGAGTAGAGTAGTGGTGGCAGCGCAGAATATAAACAAAGCCCAGTGGTGGCTATAATGTCAAATACAAAATGAAATGAGAAATGAAGGTAAAAAAGTTAGCTAATTAGTATGTAATTTTATATTAGAACTCACGTTTGGTGATACGGCATTAGAATGAATAATTTATTCTGTTGATCAACAACACTGAAGCAATGAATCACGTATTCACAAAACCTCCCCGGGTCCCTAGTGACTGAGTCGTACGATAAACGCTCCGGGCACACCGCAGTAATGGAGGTCATGTCCTTCTCAGCACATCTCTCAAGCAGACATCTATTATATCACATGTACTATAAAAAGTTAGCCAATGCAACTTCATAGATACTTATTCTATATGTTTTTACAGTATGAGGAAAGAACACTTACTTTAGATAAGCTTGAATAATGTTAATGTTCAGACTAATCTCCACCCATCATCTCTCTGATGTCCTCAAATTGATTGCCGTCATCATATCTTCTTCGTAGTGAAACATCGACTTTGGAAGCGTCATCATAAGTTGTTAGTTTGAGATGACTTCAACATGATCTTGTCGTAGAGATTCATCTGCTTGGCCCCCAAAACATTAACAATTTTTTGTGGCAGTGGGAGCTTATTTTTAGGCGCCTCAGAAGTCCTGGTGCGACCCCGGACAGGCGCTGGATTCTTACCTTTCGCACCCCGACTCACTGGATTCTTACCCTTCACACACAACAGTAAAGCATCAATGTAAATAATTACTAATTGATTATTATAGTAACATTAAACAATTATCTAGAACATACCCTGTACTTCTGACAGATTCGCCGCGCGCAGATCTCTCTTCTCTGGGCCGGATACGCGGCGAGGAACTCAGGGATCTAGGCTCGCCGGCGCGCTGGTCTCTTCTAGTCTGGGCCGGGTTACGCGGCGAGGAAGCTCAGGGATCTATAATAGATTAGATTAGACACTTAATGCTAAATAATGCATTTTATTAGATACTAAATGGTTGTCAAACAGTCTTACCTCATCGGTGACAACAATATAACATGCTGGCCAGGGCAATATGTCTCCCTTCGCTTCGATCAGCGTGCATTTGTTGTCAAACGCCATCGGAAGGTATGCATGCTCAAATCCATCAACTATCAGGTCCAAGGTCACACGCGCGTAGAATGGGGGTAGACGTACGAAACTGATGAGCGTGAGTGGACCTGATGGCAACACACCGTCCCGTAGGCCGCATCTACAGGGTGCCCGTCTAATGGTATTTGGAGACGACATTTTTTTTGCTCCTTTAATAAACAGAGATAATACGTGAAATAAATAAGTGAGTCCAATCTAATACTATTTAAATAACTTTATTTTAGGAGAAAAATAGTTAAACAAAGTTAACCTGGATGTTGGCAAACGGGTACGGGTCAGCGGCGGGCACAACAGACGAGAGACAGTCGAGGAGGACAGTCGAGGAGGATCTAGTAGTGCTGCTGGTAAGTCGCATGTGCAATCGCATTCAACGCTTCCTGCAGCCTCCTATAGCCTCTCCTCGATGCCCGGCGCTCAGCAGCCTGTTTCTCGTCATTAGCTTGGCGCTCAAGCGAACTTACGCTCTACCATCGCCTCGACTTCAGCAGCAGCACTCATCTGACCCTTCCTAGCAGATGGCGGGAATACGTTCTTCTGACGTACTTCTCCCCCAAATCCTCTAACACGCCCCGGGTGATCCTTCTTCCCAAGCATTTGATTGAGCGCGTCGTCTTGAGAAGGAGGAGCGTGTAAGTCTACTTCTCCTCTCTGTGCCGCTTCGTACTGTCCAATTTTCAAAGAAGTTAACACTAAATTTAAGATCAACAAACACTTGAGTATATAAGTAAATTATTTAACAGCTACTTTCAAATACTTACAATTTGGTTAGCCAGTTGTTCCATCGCAGCATTAGGAATATCCTCTGACCTTCGCTGGTCGTTTTCTGGGCGTCCCAGTATGTACATCTGCACCCTCCTCGCCTCAGAGACATCCTCGATCGGGCATTCACTTCCATCCTCGTTCCTCCGTGTCAGCAAACCAGCTTCTTTCCATCCCTCGAGGCTGCCCACATATCCCCTTCGTCCCATGGTGTGGGGGTAGAGATTAGCTTCACGGTTTTGCCGTGCTTGTTCTTGTACTTGCTGTTAAGAAAGTACAACAGGAAATTAATTAGAAATCAGGGATAAAGCATTATGAGCATTAATTAAGAAAAGAGTACACACAAACATACCCTGAACTCGGGGGTGGCGTGCCGCTCAACGAACTCCTTCCACTCCTCTTCAGTGATCATGCCGTTGTACACAACATACGGCGGAGGCTCACGTGGGGGCACCCTGTTGATCCAATGCTCAACCAAGTAGTGGCGGAATGATTTAGCTTTGCCGGACACCAAAGAAAGAACGGTCTTCTTCACTTCTTCTGGGATCTTGTACCGTTCTTGCACCTTCTTCCAGATGGTCTCCTTTACTTCTTGCGGGACTTGTTTCCATGTGTGGTTGATGCAGCAATGTGATCTGGCCAGAGTCCCTAGCATACTACCGAACTCTGACCTGCTGCCCCCACCATACCTCCCATACTGGTCCCACAGAAGACTAATCTGATCCTCTTTCTGCAGTTTCAACCCACGGGTCGGACCTCTACCTCTGGGTCTCTGAGTAGCACTCGTAGAAGGTGCACTCATGGAAGGGCCAACAGCATCAGCGGCAGATGTGGATGGGACAACAGTAGCAGCAGGCGGCAGATGTGGATGGGCAACAGCAGCAGCGGCAGATGTAGATGGGACCGGTACCATTCGCTGCTCATTTTCCTCATCCTCACGACAAAATAAATCGAACTCTGCATCAGCCATGTCCTGATCAGCCATGCCTGCAAGGATTGAAATACAATTTGAATTAAATTAAGCATTTCATAATGGTCATAAACAAGCAATAATAAAAGAGTGGTAATTTCATATAAATTTTTATAGTAATAACTTACATACACCATTATCTCTCAAACCCATTCCCTCGTTATGGTCTGATCGTATATACTCACGATGACCTGTGACCTCAGCCTCTTCCAATGAAATAGGAACAGTTGGAGGTTCATCTTCTGCATCATACTCATCCTCATCAACCACACCATCCACACCAACTATTCCTCTTCTCCCTTTAAGCACAACAGACCATCTAGGATTACAGGGATCAGTTACATAAAATATCTGCTTAACCTTCGTCCCAACAACGAATGGCTCAACCGTGGGAGTAGCTCTAGACAGATCAACCAGTTTCATACCATGCTCCTCCTCACGTAGCCATGAATGTTGTTAACCCAGTTACAGCGGAAAACACACATTTCGTAGCTGTTGTAGTCCAATACCCAGATGTCTTGTATAACACCGAAATATGATTGTTGTACTGAGACAGGACTATGACCCACGACACCGACGTCATATAAGTTTTGATAAGCTTCAAGCTCTACACCACTGTTTTGATTCGTTGACTTCTGATCCTGACGTTCTGTGAAAAAGGTGAATCCGTTGACATCGTACCCCTCATAAGAAATTACATCCAGATTTGGTCCAAATGCAACTACTTTAATCAGTTCAGGCACATTCGTGGACTGATCGGACAACACTCTCTCTTTGAACCATCGGACAAATGTCCTATTCTGCTCATTTTGTAGTCTGACGTCACTCATGTTTGGATATTGCTCTTAAAACACACAAGTGTTCATCAAAGTATGGTTCAACATCTTCAAGATGACTTAGCACAACTAAATGAGCTTTGTTAAGAGTGTCTATGTCAATTCTTTTCAGTTTCCTTCCAACCGTGCCAACACCCTTCAATCTGCCCTCGTGTCTAGAACGTGGAAGTCCAATGGTATCGACACCTTCTAGGTAATTGGTGCAGAAGTCTACAACTTCCTCTGTGATAGTGCCCTCTATAATACTACCCTCTGGGTGACGACGGTTCTTCATTTTCTTCTTCAGGACACCCATGTACCTTTCGAACGGATACATGTAGCGAAGGTACAAAGGACCACACATCAGAATCTCTCTTACAAGATGCACGAGGAGATGTATCATTATGTCGAAGAACGATGGAGGAAAATACATCTCCAGCTGGCACATTGTCACAATAAGATCCTTTTGTAATTTAGACAGAGTGTCCACATCAAGAACCTTAGACGAAATGGATTTGAGGAAGACACTGACGTTTGTGATTGTGTGTCTGACAGCATCCGGCAAGATCCCACGTAGTGCAATTGGCAAAAATTCTTGAAGTAGGACATGATAATCGTGAGATTTCATTCCTACTAATTTGAAATCTGTCATGGACACTAGGTTTCTTATGTTTGAGGAGTAACCTGATGGCACCTTGATGTTGTAAAGGGTACTGCATAGACTATGTTTCTCTTCTTTAGACAGAGTGTGACAGGCAGGAGGCAAGAATGTGCGTTTTCCACGTTCTTGCGGGCCAAGCTCTGTGCGTATGCCCAACTCAATTAAATCTTTTCTTCCTTTCAAATGATCCTTTGTCTTTCCTTTTATGTTCAAAAGGTGCTAGTGATACTTTCACCCACGTTCTTCTCGACATGCATCCCATCGATACAATGTCTAACCTCCAGATGCTGCCAGTACTGTAGTTCCCAAAATATTGATTTCTTTTTCCAGACACTTTTTTCACCACTTTGGTTGGTGGCCCGAAGTTGTTCACAATATTATCCAACTTTTTGTAAATCTCTGTACCTGTCAAAGGCGGCACGCCCATGCTGTGATCAGTTTTCCCATCGAACTCTTTCGCCATCTTTCGATACTTATGTCCTTTTGGAAGCATTTTTCGGTGGCCCATATACACGGTTTTCCCACTATGTTTCAAGCGAATGCTACAAGTGTTTTCACACAAATCGGACACGCCAACGCCCCCTTGATTGAATAGCCTGAAAGATTACCATAGGCGGGGAAATCATTGATTGTGCAGTACAACATTGCACGCAAATTGAAGTCCTCTTTACTGAATGAGTCGTAAACCGTAGCCCCTTCATTCCACAAGAGTTGTAGATCCTCTATCAAAGGTTGTAGGAATACGTCAATTTTGTTGCCCGGTTGCTTTGGACCAGATATTAACAAAGACAACAAGATGTGTCTTGGTTTCATGCATAACCACGGCGGTAGATTGTAAATAACCAAAAGCACAGGCCAGGTACTGTGTATGCTACTCAAAGTACCGTAAGGGTTCATCCCATCCGTGCACAAGCCTAGCCTTAGGTTTCTCGGTTCGTTACCAAACTCAGGAATTTTACGTCTATGTTTCTCCACTGTGGTGCATCAACGGGATGTCTCAATCTGCCATCCTTTTTCCTGTGAACTGAATGCCACCGAAGATTCTCTGCGTCTTTCTCAATGGAGAACAAACGTCTGAACCTTGGAATGATGGGCAGGTACCAATACCTTAGCTGGTGAACCTTTCTTACTACCGCTGATGTGAGTTTGTTGTTTCTTATACCGTGACGCTCCACATGCTGAACAGCTTTCAGCAAATTCATCCGATTTCCAATACAGCATGCAACCATTTGGACAAGCATGAATTTTCTGGTACCCCATACCCATTGGGCACATCATTTTTTTGGCTGAGTACGTAGTCGTTGGTAAAACGTTGTCCACCGGAAGAACGTATTTCAATAGTTCCAGGAGGTCAGTGAAACTTACGTCGCTCCAGCCATGTTTGCTTTCAAGTTGAATAGCTTGAGGACGACACTCAACTTGCTTAACTTTGTAGGATCACACCCGGGGTACAACGGTGTTTTGGATGAATCCAACAAATTTTCATGCTTGTCTGGCGTGTTAGAGTAATGTCGTTCCACATCTTCAAGCATAGTCTCAATGTCATCATCCCAGAAATCTGGCACAACGTTCGCTGTAACGTCTTCTGGATCACCAGCAACTGTATCATCTCCATTCTGTTTCTTTCTGTGTTTGCCTGACCATTATCCCCTTCGTCAGGCTTAATAACATCGAACGCACTCTGACCATGCCATCGGATTATGTCTTGGAAATCTTTTGTAAAACCGCGGCGGATCAGATGTTCCTTAATTGTTTCAACGCCGCGATATCACAGATTGTTTTGGCAGTCGATACACGGACAAAATATGTATCCCTTGTCTGTAGGTTTCAGATTGTTCGCCAACACCGTGCATAACTTATCAACTCCTTCTAAAAACTTGTCGTCCAAATTTCCGCTGTAAATCCATGAACGTTCCATCTCCTTCTAGCTATTTATATGAAGGCAGCCATTTCATACCGTCACCCGTGGCAGAGTCTTTACACTTTTGTATCTTATCAACCTAAATCCATCCATGAGTATTAAATCCCACCGGTGAACGTGTTTTTAATATGTAATTTATTGAAAATTTCGGCAGCATCTCCCTACAGTTCTTCAAATGCACGATATTATTATATTAATCAATAATATATGCATTCGAAGAACAATAAAGAGATACTGCTGAAATAATCAATAAAGTACAATTAAAAACACATTCACACCCTAGGTGTGAGATTTAACAATCATGGACAGTCCCGACAGGGACTGCCGAAGATATACCTCTATTATATGTATATATGTAAATCTTACCTATGGTAGACGATTAGCCGATGCTAAGACGGTTGAGGTCGGAAGCCAAAATAAAGTCGTAGTCCTGATGCATAAATGAAAAACGACAACATTAGAGTCCATCAAAAAATCAAGGTTAAATGCTAGCTAAACCGCGGAAAAAAATCGACAACATCTCCCCTATATTTCTAACGTCTCCAAATCAGTTTTATCAAAGTCAAATTTGCACGCACCATCTAGAACTAGTAACATACATAAACTTATCTTATTCTACTATATATGAAGTTTATTTATGACCTTCTCTGCAGTACTTCAGATTGAAGGACTGAAACTAGTCATTCTAGAACCATTAAAATACCGAAACTCATCTTATTCTTTCTGGTGGTTATAACAATAGCATTGTTGATTCCTGTCACAGATTGTGAATCAAACAGAGAGCATCTGGCATAGCAGATTGAGCAGTTGAAAATGAGCTATTTTCAGGAATCGGTAATATACTTGAACTTACTTTCTTTCCTGTGGCAGTTTTAAGTAGTAGCATTTTTAAAACTTCACTATTATTTATTAATTGTAATACTAAATGCTAAGAATAAATAAATACAACAGTTTACAGTTTGCTTTGCAAAATTACCGTTACTAAGCACCGAAGTGGGCAAGTAGTGTAGAAATCAGCCCACGAACTAGGTTGCAATTAACTGTGAATCTGGGCACAAATATATGAACAAGGTTAGAACATTTGCCATTACACTCTCAGGATTCGATAGAAACGAGGTTAGAACTTGCAATCGAAATGCATGTATATGAACAAAGTTAGAAAAAAACGACAATCAATCGATCGCATACCCAATACGCGATAGAGAGGTCGACGGTGAGACCAGTGGTAGATGGGTGGTGACCGGCGGCGATGGGAGTGACAAAGGTGGTGGGAGCGACGGCGGCGATCGCCGTTAGCAAGGTGACGGGAGAGAGGAGGCGATTTCAGTGAGGAAGATAGCGCGAAAGAAGAGTTACTGTAAGTACAGTGTGCAGAGTAAACGGGCAAATGTTGTAGTTAAAAGGACTTTAGATTACGGTTTACATGAAAACCGTAATGTAAAGTCACACTTTAAATGACGGTTCCTAAAGAACCGTAATCTAAAGTGTAACAAAATAAAAAAATAGCGCGAAAATTATTTGGCCTATGCTGGGTTTCGAACTCAAGATCGATGGTGTTGACTCATGTACCCATGGCCATTAAGCCATGAGTCTTATTCGATCAAACATATGTAACACATTAATATAAAGTTTTTTTAATCTAAAATACACTGATAAACGATGTCGTTAACTATAATTAAGATTACGCGCGGCGTCGAAAAAATCAAATAACACGGGAAATATTTGGCGTCAGGTGAAAACGACGTCGTTGACCATCAGTCGGAGGTAGGCGCGCCTTTTTTAGGACGGACTTTAGCTGACGGTTATTAGTAAACCGTAATCTAAAGTCCGTTGACCGTAAAGCGCGTGTCAACACGGGACTTTAGATTACGGTTTCACTGATAACCGTCATCTAAAGTCCGTCCTAAAAAAGGCGCGCCTACCTCCGATCGATTATTGCTTATGGTTAATTCAATAAACGTCGTTAATTAACTCCGGCCTTCATATTAATTACGGTTTTTGTTAAAGCCGTGATTAAACCACCGTCATTAAAGGCTTCCGTTCCACCAGTGCTCGGTGGTTGTACAACTGCCGAGATAGAACACCTATGGTGGCGGGTGTTAGCTAAAAACAACCGAGATAGGCGCGTTTTAAAAATAAAAAAAGGACCTATTTCGGCGGATCCTAGCTAACAACCGCCGAAATAGGTCCTTTTTTTTAAAAAAATGATTTTCGCGTCGTCTTCAACCTCACAGCAGCAGTTCTGGCGATTTTCAAGAGGCGCAACCACGAGAATGAAGGCGCAGAGCATGTAAGTTCGCCACGAGAGAAGAAAATGAACACGTACAGGCGCAGAGCATGTAAGTTCGAGTATATTACCGGTTCCCGGAGAGAATAAGATAAGTTCGAGTATATTACCACAAGGAAGAAGAACACAAGCGCAGAGCATGTAAGTTCGCCTGCAAAATTACCGTGAGATTAGAGGATGAAGAAAGGTGTGCAGAGCATGTTTATTTGCCAGTTAGGGTTGCGAATTTACCGTGAGAGAACGGGATGAAGTGAGAGCAAGTGAAGAAGAGAGGCGCAGACCATGTTCGCCATGAGAGCAAGTTCGCCAGTGAAGAAGAGAGGCGCAGACCATGTTCGCCAGTTAGGGATACGAAATTAGAGAGAAGAAGATGAAGAGATTAGAGGCGTAGAGCAAGTTCGCCAGTTAGGGATACGAAATTAGAGGCGCAGAGCAAGTTCGCCAGTCGGTGAGCAAATATATAATTAAAGAAAGTCTATTTCGGCGGTTGTTACTAACAACCGCCGAAATAGACTAAAATTTAAGCGGCCTTTTGAAAATTTCGGAAAAAAATCCCGGGAAATGAACCTATTTCGGCGGTTGTGGATAAAACCGCCGAAATAGGCGTTTTTTGTACTAGTGAAGGGTGAGCCAAAGAACATGAGAACCCCCGGTAAAGATAACCCCGGTGAAAGGTATGATTTCCTCATGCTCTATATCCTAACTTGGTTACCCCGATTTGTGTGCTTGTTTTGTTTGATTGTATGAACACCTAACAAGATAAATGCACAAATCGGTTTGTATGTACTCTCTTGTGTTTGTATTGTGTTGTTTGTGGATGGATTGTGTTCCTTTAATTAAAGTTTGTATAATTCATGAAATGTGGATTGGGAATGAATTGCTTGATTGAGATTGTGTTTGGTAGTGCGACTCATAGTTGAGTCTTGTGTGAGTAGAGACTCGTAGAAGGAGTCAAGTGCAAACTAATTAAATGGTGGAAACTCACTACGTCTATTGAACCAATACACGATAACATCAACCTACGAACGCACTAAATCGTGAGAGAACATACGGGAGTAGCAACCTCCCGATAACGGTTAGAGAACCGAAACAACTAAATCCACACGATAAATATTAGTGGAAGTATATGAGTAACCTCTAACTAGAGGATAGGAAAGTTGTTCGAAATACGAACCTTGAGTAAAGTAATGAATGGTAAGGGATCACCAAACCCCTTAGAAATATAGTCGAACCCCAATGAGAGGAACCGACTAGCATGAGCAGTGTCCCGAACATGAGAGTATTCAATAGTCGGTTGAAACCTTAAATCTTGGAATACTAGACATTGAGGAATTCCCTATGCCGTTAGATGCTATCGAGAGAGATACTTCTAGGCTAATCCTTGAGATTGTGAATTGACTCCGAGAGTGGGGTTTTGGAAATTTGAGTAGCCCGGTAGTGAACCGGACATTTGAGTATTTCAGGAGCTAACACTATAGCCGTATTTGTATTTGAGCCCGGTGGTGGGTCTTGTGTATGACCTGCCCGGAGGTCGTGAGATTGACTTAACATATACCTTGAGCATTGAGTATTGACTTGGGAACTTGAGTATTGAGTATTGAATCGAGTAGGTGCGTATCGAGAATTGAGTTGTGACTTGTGGGACTTGAGAATTTGAGTTGAGTGGAGAATCGAGTTGAGTGTTGTAGACCTTGTTGTGATTGTGAGTAAGAGTACCCAAGGGAGTGGGTAGAACATGAGTAATTGAGTAAGGCATGGTGAGGTAGAAACCCTAAAGCCTAACTAAAGAACATATTGAACCAACCCTTGATGTGTGTGTTAGTGCTTGTGTTCAATGTTGAACTTGATTGTGAATGTACATATATAATGTATATTGTATGCATGTTGTTGTGATAAAATGAATTGCATGCTCTCGACCAATTAGTCGGCGTACCCTCGCTAGTACGCGGGGTATGCAGAAGTCATATTCAGCGTAAGCTGACCCCCTAGGGGGAACGTTTTTAGTGTGCAGGTACCCGAAGTGAATATGATCACTGTAAGAGACCGACAGCTAAGCCGGACACCGTTCGAGAGTAGGACGGGGTTGTTATTGATATGGGTAGTTATTAAAGCAATTGTATTTGTATATTGTGGGATGTAAGACAAAGAGGTCATGGATACGCTTGGGAATTGTAGATACTCGGTATAGATCGTAATTTGAAGTTGTACTGTATAATATGGGATTGGAGTTGTATTTGGTTTAGATTCGATTAAGTAATGGAAGTATGATTTGTATAGTGTACTCGGTAAAGGCCCATCAGACCGATATTGTAATTGTTGTTGTATTTGAGTTTGGATTTGGCCTAGCTAGTCACGTGGGTGACTAGCGGCATTGTACCACCCCCGGTTGTAGATTGAATTCCGCTGCATTATGGTTGGTAATTGAGACGGGTTAGGAGGTTAATGGTATGATTACCGGTAGGGGTGTTACAAAAAGTGGTATCAGAGCGAAGTATCGCTCTGATGGTCTGAATACCGAGCTTAGGAAAATACCGAGTTAGGTGTTAGATACTTAGGGCTAAGGGTTGAGTGTTAGCGTGAGAGGTACGTTAGATAGGAACTTCCAGTGTGATCTGGAGACCTACATAACCAGTCCCGCCCTCTGCAACCCCCATTTTAAAGTTGGGGAAAGAACGCCAGAGAGATGGAAAGATCTCTCATACTCGGGAAAACCCGATCTGGCAGTTGTAGGATAAACTTTGTAAAGAGAAGGAACCTGTCATACGGTAGATTCCAAGAGTTGGAAATCCCGAAGACGGTTCCTGTTTCAACGACAATAACCGTACTAACGGCAGTAGATTGAAGATCCTAACCAGAGGATAACAAAATTTGCGGCACCATGGGGCGACATGCTTCGCAGTCGCGAGAACCATGCGCAGCCAAGAAGAAGGGAAGCATAATTATGCGAAGAAGCGAAAGGGCAGAGTAACAAAACCGAGACAAGAGAGTCTACGGACTACAATGCTTGATAATACCAACAACGGTATGCAACCGACTAAGGAGTTAGTCAAGGTTGAGCAACTCTAAACCTACAACACTAACAGGACTACCATGTAGTTCCTAATGATCCGGTAAACCTCAGTAACCACCGCCAAGTGTGGGAACGAGCTATGGAGCAAGGTACATGGAGTACCACAAGGATCGGGAAAGCACCCGAATTAATAACAATTTTGTCAAGAGCACTAGGAAGTACTCAGGAGATTGATCACTATGATCAAAGGATCAAAGGAGAATCCAATAAAACCACCAAGTCTGGATGAAAACAATACCGTAACCGGTGGTATAAGGTAACCTAAAAAACCGACGTACCCGCGCACTTACCAAGGCAAGTGCAGCGACAACAAGGAAAATTGGGAGACTTTTGACAACCAGCAAGTACTTACTAAAGTATCACCATGGCAATGGAAGCAAGGGTAGGATTACTAATCCTAAGAACTTGAAGAATCAACCTTGGAAAGGCCTAACGGCCCGACCATCTTATTAACGAACATACCAGTCAGCAGGAAGCTGTACTTGGTCAAAATCCTCAAACATGGCAATGCCATGAAGATTTTCTTTCAAAAACCAATATTTCATTCAAACACGAACCTTTTCTTTCAAAACCACAAACTTTTCTTTTAAACCTCAAATTTTAAAACCAAACTGGAGAATCACGGTGAGTATCATTGAACGATACAAGAGGAGTTGACAATAGAATACTTCACCTAGGCGTGTGACGAGCACTACGAGTGTACCCAAATACGGGATGTGGGACGACCGCACTCCGAAGGAGCTTGCGGGCCTGACAGACCCTTTTGTGAGTTAGTCAGGTAAGTGGTAACGTACCAATATGGTACCCCACATATGTATACATGTAGTGTATGAAACATGGGAAGCAGTCAGCTCCGTTCTACGGACCATAAGGTAAAGTCAAACCGAAACAATTGAATACCCCAAATGATCGAAGAATCCAGACGAGCTTACAAGCTAAAGGAGTCAAGAACTCATTCTGGGAGGATGATTTTGAGTAAAGACATTTGATATGTCTCAAGAATTGGAAATAAAAGCGTGAAATAGCTGGAATGAATGATCGGTCTAAAACCGGTAAGACAAACGCCTAACATGAACACATAATGTTCAAGGAACAAGTGAAATACCCAGTGATCATCTAAGGTACCGGAGGATACCGCTCACTACCGAAGGAGTAATATCAAACCTGTTATAAATATGTTAAAACATCAATGGTCTACCCTAAGAACGGAAAACGTGGTAACCCTAAACGGGACAATTTGAAATCCAGAACCGCAATGTGGAGTAAAATGAACACACTCAAGTGTTAGCCGGATGTAACGGCATAATCAACAAGACCCAAGAGCAGTCCAGAAAGGGTATCAAAGTCAACATAGTTGAACGAAGTATCGTAATAAGAGCACCAGCGCTATAACGAACACTCGGTTAGAACACCGAAGGGATCCCACTTACCCAGGGGATACCCTGAATTGTTGAAAGGTACCAATCGATACCTAGACACTTAAAGGGCAACCAATAGACGGAAGCGTGATGCACTAATCCTATCAAGGGGCCCTATAATACCTCCAAGCCATTTTATGGTATACGGAGAAGCAATGTCTATGATCAGCCTATGATAAGCAAAGCTCTAAGCAACGTGGCCAGTGAGCCAGGAACCCATTACAATACAATTCAACGGTCGCAAAACCGTGGTGAACCATATGAAGATTTGCCAAGAACGGAACCAGTAGGATTGTTTAATAACCAACAAGCAGGGATACCCCTTGTTAATGTGAGACCACGAGAGCGGTGAACACATAGATTTCAAAGAATGGAATACCATCAGCAAATATCTGATAATACACCTCTTTCAGAACTACTAATGTAGTGGGGCTTGAGCATATAGCCATTGCCAAGCAATAAATTGAATAAGATGGAACAGAAGGAAGCTATTATAGCAATTGTTGACAACCAAGGAGTAACCAGTTCAGAAGAAACACGGTATATGGGGAGCGTGTAGTATAAACCAATAACGCTCAAGGGGCTTAGAAATATAAAAGAATGTTATATTCTATAATCAGCCAGGAAAATAGTGAACCATTGTCGAATGGTAGAGATACATGGGCGGAAGCTAAGGTAATAGCGGATGCCATGGAAATCAATGTCATAAATAAATATGAGCAGGGTGCGCAGTAAGCGACCAATACATCTGAGTAGATCATACAATGAGACGAAGTTCATGAGTAAAGATGGTAGACAGACCGAGAAATAAGGAAACAATATGCATTCCTAATGCAATCTCACAAGGGATTTACTGCCAGGGGTTTACGCCTCTGCACTCTGTAGGACTGAGTGTTTTGGTATTGCATTTGTGTAGTAATGATCGAGTGGGATAGCTAGGAAGTTGGGAAGTTGGCAATTGTGGTAAGAATAGAAGAAAATTTGTGACGTAAAGAACACTTGTAAGGAACCAGTATGTGGTCATAGTTCAGAAGCCTCTGGTAATAGAGGAAGCACTACAATTAAGTAGTGGCTTAACCTCAACCGACAATAAGTTGGAGGAATCAAGTGAATAACCACGAAAATATACATCAGTGTGTATATAGATTCCTAAAGAGCTGGATAGAGAATCCGAAGCTCATTGAATTCACGTGCGGTAAAAGAATACCACGCTTGATTGATAAACCTTTTCCCAAGGTAAGAAGGGATAAAAGGATAATGCATAACACATTTAGAATAATGAGAAGGGTAAATAAACCCTAAGCTATTAGGGTCGCGCAGCAGAAGCTAGTGGGCTCAAACTCTAAGGTTTAATACACCTAGTGAATGAATGGACAATCATCAATGCCTTGAAACCTCTAAGGCTAGAACTGAACCCGGTTACGAGTTAAACAACTCCGATGAGAATTCTTGGTGCAGGGACTAACCAACAATATGGTTAAGACCCTTTGACCGGAATACATTGTATAATAGACTGCATGGAAGTTAATCCACTCCATGACGGCTGAATGCCTTCGATCTATGCCCTATATTGACACATGGTAGATTACATGGGCGTAATCCCTTTTTAAGGGGGGTAGGGCGAAAACCGCGAAATAAATGTTTTACGTCATAGGGCGTAAACTACAATGCGCATAGCGCAAAAGTATTTGTTGCGATGATTGGTACTTATGTTACATAAACATATGTAGCCATTAATAATGTAATAAGTTTGATTGTAGAGATTAGAAGTGGAAAGGATTACTGATTGTGAGAGATTCGAGGTGAATGGAGTAGAGAAACTCCGTGGGGAATGAGAACCCCGATTGGTAATAATTTGGGAAATGAGAATGTTTGAGGAAAATGATGAGTATGTTGGGAGATTTGAGGAGTATAAATCGGTATAAAACGATGTTGAACCTAGTGGGAAGTGAGTCCCCTAGGTAATTTGAGTTGGTTGTATTGGTGAATAACTTGAGAATAGAAATTGATTTGACTGTAAATGGTTTGAGGATAGATGAACTAATTTGAGAACTAACTTTCGAAATTCTTGGGTGTAATAGTTGAAGATAGTATTGAGTAACAATTGATGAGACAAGTAGTAAATGAGTAAATGGATTCTAGAAATTGGTAAATGTATGATTGTATGATTATGACTAGAAAGACTGTAAAGATAGAAAATTAAATAATGATTGACTATTTGATTGTGTGAATTGAGGTGGGAGGTGGAACTTGGTTTGCTAGCAATCAAGGAAAACCGAACACCAAAGTGGGGTGGATGGATAGTTCAACACCAATGCTGATCACATTGGGGTTGAATGATTCTTGAAGCTCCATAAAAGTGGCTGTAAGTATACACACTAGTATTAGGTGAAACTAACATAAATTGGAAATTGGAGTTGCATGGAAGTTTTCAAAATGAATTTCCAAAATGATTTTGGCAAATGATTTTCTTCAAACTTGAGAATGAGAATTGGTTTTGAAACTACTTCCACGGGTGCTAGTGGATCTTTCATTGCTAGGCACCGGTATTCGGTTGAATCATGGAGGTGAAACTAGTTGTGAGTCGGTGAAGGTGTTGAATAGTTTTGAAACCATTACAACATTACAACGGACGAGCAAGGGTACTAAGTGACCTGTAGGACGTTTGTAGTGTGTGTTTTGTATTTGTCCAAGGGCCGCCGGATATGAGTAGTCCGGTCAGGGAAGAGTACCCACTTTGGAGCCTGAGGATTCTCTAGAGGTGCAAATGAATTTTGATCATAACCAAAGGACCGTAGAGCCAGAAAGAGTAAGTGCTCAACGTCATGACGGCCGTGAACCAGAGAGCGTAAGTGTTCAAACGTGACCGGTACCTGAGGGATCACTCGATTTGGGGGAGGACTTAGTGCCTAATTGTCTGCGGATGGACCCCCATTGAGAGATTGGGAAAAAGATATTTTTGGTTGCTATGCATGCTTGACATGTTATGTGGATGTGTGGCTTGTAATCAGTCAGTCATTGGAGTCTGACAGTTGTTGAGAGAGTATAACCCTAGTGTTGAGTACCTTGGTGACTAACAATCTTAGACTCACTAACTTTGTGGGCAATGTTCTTTAAGGGGGGTAGATAGAAATACCCCGGACTTAATTAGGGTGATTAAATTACTCTAATACGATATTGAGGGCCTACTAGTGCCTAATGAATTTTGGTAGAAAGAATAAATCCAAAAGAAACAAGAAAAACGCTTAAAAAGTGAAAAGCGCTAAAACGAGCGTTAAGTGACCCTAGGAGAAATACAACCTCAAAGGGGGTATTAAATGAAGTTAAAAGGCTTAATAATGCCTAAATAATATATGGGAACAACTCCCGAACGAAACGGATCCATAAAACAAATTAAAAACGCTAATAAGCTTTAGTGCTTTAGTGCACGTTTTTCGAGAAAACTCGAAAACATGACTTTAAGTGGTCAAATGAACCCGTAAAAATTATAGTTCATCAAATAACTATAAATAAACATTAATGGGAGTATAATATCCATTAACATTATAGAAACGAGAAGATTCCGGAAAACGGGCCCGTTAGTGAATAGTGCTAAACCGGGTAAATTAATAACGAGCGTTTTCTGTAAAGAATGAAAAACGCTCCAGCTTTTATTATAATATGTGGGCCCGGTTTTATTAATGTAGACAGCCCCTCACACTTGACTAGTTAGCTAATTAAATAAGTCAAAGAGCATAAGCAAAAAGGGTACAAGTACCCCTTTTTCCCTCTCTCTTTCCTTTATTCCCTTTTCCCTCTCTTCTCTATCCTCTTCTTCCTCCTTCCTTGCGATTTCTCCCTCCTCCCTCTCTGGTTGCAGCCGATTTTGGAGTTATCCCCCTCCTTCCATGGCTTCCTCTTCATTCTCTTCCTTGCTCTAGTCAACTCCAAGCTCCAAATGCAAAAATAATCACATATTTGAACTCCTCTCATCCTCCTCTATCATTCCCTCTTTTTAAAATTCCAAAAGGATGAGGTTGACCTCCATGGGTTTTCCCCATTTGAAGATAAAAGCACACCATTATGAAGCTTGGAGTCTCCTCTTTCAAACAAGGTAAAAATCTCCATGAAACCTCACCTTTCTCCATCTCTTAAGTATGGCCGATTTTGCCTCTCTCTCTTACCTTGTTTTTCTTCTTTATTTTGAGCTTCATTTCAACCCTCCAATGGTGGAGTAATCCCCTTCTTGATTCAAGGGTGAGAACCACTCTTAAAAGGCCCAAAAGGTAACCCTAACTTGTGCTCTAAGCCCTTTTTATTGAATTAAGGTTTCCTAAGGGTTTAGATAATTAATTGAATGTATTTTGTGCTTTTGAATGTTGGCATGGATTTTGGAAACTCCATTCCCTCTTAACCACCGATTTTGAGAAGATAGGAGCAAGAGGAAATAAGGAGAGACTTGTAAATTAAGGTAAGAAATTTACCTTAAACTTTGTTTAATTCGCTTTAGGAGTTGGGAAGGGTTAAATTTAAAACAATTAACCCAAACTATGTGAATGAATGTAGTGATTGAACTTGAGGGTAATTGTGAACTTGTGTTGATTTAAGGGCTTAAGTGCCATGGTATTTGAGATTTGAGTTATATTGTTGTTTGGATAATTTTGAGGATATATTATGTGCTGGTAGGACCCTTGTAAGAGTGTGGCTGATTAGGAATAAAATTGGTGTGATTTGATGGTTGGAGTATGTAGATTTCGGGGAGGTTATGGCAAAATTTTGGTAGAAAAATAAGTGTTTTAAGATGACTTAGTGTATTGGAGGAACTAGGTGTTAGTAGTGTTGTTTGGAGATGATTGGTAACCATGGAATGGTAAATGGAGGGTGGATAGAGAGGTGTAAAAATCTGTAGCAAATAAGTATTGAAATGCTTTGGAAAAACTAGAAAGGGGCAAGTGTGCAAGACTTAGGAAAATGAGAGTTGTACTTGGGTTTAGTTATGCAATTGTCTAGGAATTATTTGTAATGGTCATTGATGCATATTGTAAGGTTGGAAAGGGATAAATCAAACAAGAAGAAGTTAGAGTTGCATAAGAGTGCAAAATGTAAAATGTAAGAATGTGAACTTGATGAATTTGAGCAAGAATTGAGTGGTGGGATTAAACCAATGATTTAGAATGGTTTAGAGCACATTTTAGGGTGATTAATCATGTAGAACACTTGTGGAAAGATTAGGGAAATTTTGAGGGTGATTTAAGGGTGTTGATTAGGGGGTGAAAAATCACCCTTGTAGCAGGTTTTAGCAGGGTCCGGACTTGGTCCTTGGACGAAGTCCCGGACCAACCATTAAAAACAGATCGAGAGTTTATCCTGCACTTGGTCCGGGACTTGAGAGATGGACAAAGGTCCCTGACCACCCATGTACACACCCCTACCGCTAATACCGTCATTACTGTCCAATCTCCTTATACATTCGTACTCACGCAGCGGATACATTCTTACTCAACGGCGGGTGATACAATGCCGGTAGCGCCGCCCACGTGACTAACAAGACTACTAATACATACAGGATCGGTCTGATGGACCGGAATATCCGAGTACTACTCAATACAATACAATGCTCTCATTACATCTGCTGCATACTACTGTGCTCCATTCAATACAATACTCCATTCACTACCATACTCCATTCAATACAATACTCCACAATTCCGTACAAGATAATACACTACCATACCGAGTTTACTAGGTTCCAAATCATTACAGTACTCCCTCCCAAATTCATACACTCTCACTAGGAGTCAATCTGCTACCCATTCCTCACAAGCTAGATACTTCTAATTGCAGGCGCGCCACCGGTCTCTTACCTTGACCGAATCCGCTCCGGGTACCTGCGCACTAAAAACGTTCCCCCGAGGGGGTCAGCTTTCGCTGAATATGATAACCGCATACCCCGCGTACTAGCGAGGGTACGCCGACCATTTGGTCGAATACATGCAATTCATTTTGCAATACATACATACATACATACATGCCTTCATTCACGATACTACAATACTGCACAAGATATACATACATACGTACAGTACCATACATGCTTGGAAGACAATACAAGTCAACCAATACTTACCATCTTTCAGAATACACATACACAATACATACTCATTACATACCCAATACGCAATACGGAGATACAATTCTCCAATACATACAAAGGTCCAGTTAGCTTCATTACACACCCAAGTTAATCGGGTGTTCTATACTCTTTTACTTCCGGTCAATGACTTACAATAGTCAAGACCAATACACATACAATACTTACTTCTTACATACTTTACTTCCAGTTAAGTCGGTATGACCTCCGGCAGGGATTACTTCATCCCACCACCGGGCTTTAGGGTGGCCCACTAATCCAGGATGCTACCCATTGAAGGGGATTGGTCCAAGGAAAAGATTGTAGCCAGGATTCGGATCCACCTCTTGTTTTTCCTTATCCTCACGCGTGGCCGAAACTATATCGGACTTCTACTCATTCCATTTTACTCATTACTCAAGTTAGGTTAGAATGTTAGGAATTAGTAGAGTCAGTACTTCATTCCCATACACCAATTCACAAGTACACAATACTTACACTACTTCTCATTTCTACTCATTCATTTCATGAATTATACAAACTAATTGTTCAAGAAGATACAACAAGAACAAAGTAGTTCAAACACATTAAGTGCAATATAAGTCCGATTCGTGCAATTATCTTATTGGTGATCACATAAGCACACAAATTGGGGTAACCAAGTTAGGATACAGGGCATGAAGAAATCATACCGTACACCGTCGTATTCGCACTACCGGTTCCTTGGAGATCAACTATTTGATTCCTATACATACATGGAGTAGCATGATCAATGATCTATTATTGATCTAACTTACTCCTTCATTGATACTTTCAATATTTACTTACCACTCTTCATTACTTTCTACTTGATTATAAAGCCTTCCTTTACTTTACTACTTCTTAAACTTGTTTTCTTACTCCTTTACTTACTTTCTTACCATTACTACTTCCTTAATGGTGTATTACCACCTACATATGCTTATGTGTGTATAGGCATGTATATATACATGATTACTATAATCATATAATAAAACATTTTTTTTTGGTTGACTCGATCGAACTTGCAAGTCCGGTCGCAGTTCGGTCCAAGTCAGTAGGCTACATCGTGTGAAAATTCTAGGGCCGACCGACCTTGCAAGTCCGGTCCCAAGATCGGTCCATTCCAGTAAGTTCCCTTCGTGAGAATTTTAGCCCGACCGACCTTGCAAGTCCGGTCGCAAGGTCGGTCCATTCCAGTAGCTTGCATTACAGGAATTTTTCTGGCCGACCGAACTTGCAAGTCCGGTCGCAAGTTCGGTCCATTCCAAGAAGTTTTCTGACGGGAGAAATTTCTGGTCCGACCGAACTTGCAAGTCCGGTCGCAAGGTCGGTCGATCCCAGAAGGTTTCCCGTCTTTGTAAATCTGGGCTCGACCAAACTTGCAAGTCCGGTCGCAAGTCCGGTCCGGCCCAGTACTTCAGTTTTAAAATATGTTTTTGGGTGTTTTCTTGCCCATTGCTTCCCAAATCTTTACCAATATTTCCCCACATGATTTAGCACTAATCAAACTTCCTAAATCACCTTGGTTCATCCACCAAACTTACTACTCAATCCTTACATTCACTTACACATTTTCCCTCACTTCTTCTCAACACTTATACTAGTTCCCTTTTCACCAATGCTACAGATTTTGCTCTTTCCTCAAATGCTACAGATTTTCAACCAACCTTTATCATTCAATACTCTTACTACCAATACCACTACTAATATCCTCATTACATTACCTTCCACTCAATCCTTCCCATTATCTAGCTCCTTTCAAAATCTGTTACAAAGTGGTTTACTTCACACTTTAGGCTCTCCAAGCACACCTAGTTTCTCCTAGTTCCTCCAATGCATTATACTACTTCTTGCTACAGATTTTACACTTTCACATCTCATACTACAAGTACCAATCCATAGTTACTAAATATCCACTAACTCAATACACACCTTGGTTCCCCATTCACCAAGTCATCCATAATTGTGCATATTCCTACCAAAATTTTGCCATAAGCTCATCTACTTTTCTTACTTAGCCACACATACACCTTCTTACCAATTTCATGCCTATTCTAGCCACACCCATACAAGCGTCCTACCAGCAATCAATACAATACCAATTCATCAGTACTTCCTCAATCCACAATATTAATACTCATATACAATACTCTTGGCTCTATGGCCTATAATTCACATACTAGTTCACGAATACCCAAAATTCCAATACTACAATACCATAGAATATTTTGGGTTCTTTAAATTGGTTTACCCATACCCATTACTCTAATGCATTAAATTTACCATTCAAGAAAGAGCTCTTACCTTGGGCTCTAAATCCTTCTTTCTTTTCCATTTCTCCTTCTTCTCTCTTTCTTGCCCCAAATCGGCTACATGGGGAATGGAGTTGCCAAACTCCATTCCCATCACCAATGTACACAAATAGTACAATTAAAATGCTAACCCTTAAATTAACATTAATTTATTGGAGTGTTTAGAATACAAGTTCTAGGGTTTACCTTTGGAGTGTTTTAGGAGGGTTTTAGCCCTTAGTTCAAGAAGGTGATTCCACGACCATTGCAAGGTTGATTTTATGCTCAAGGAGAGGAGAAAAAAGGCATTACAATGGGCAAAAAAAAGGTTATGAAACCAAGATGGAGGAAACATGAGTTTTTCATGTAGATTTTTACCTTAATGGAAAGAGGAGACTCCAAGCTACCCATTGGTACCATTTTCTCTTTGAGTGGGAAAACCCATGGAGATGAACTTCCTCATTTTGGATTTTGAAAAGAGAGAAATGTAGAGGAAGATGAGAGGATTACAAATATGTAATTATTTTTACATTTGGAGCTCAAATGAAGGTAGAGCATGGGAGAGAAGATGAGGTTGCCATTGTTGTTGTTGGAGCTCTCAAAATCGCAGCCCAAGGGAGGAGGAAGAGGGAGAGTACGATGGGAGAAGGAAGGAAAGAGAGGGGGTGAGTGAAATGAGAGAGTGAGGTGAGAGAAAAGGGTAAAGTACCCCCATTTTTACTTTATCACTTTTAGACTTTTGCTCTCTTATTTAGTTAGCTAGTTACATGTGTGTGTGAGGGAGTTATTTGACGACGATAAAAACCGGCCTCCATGTTATACTAGCTGGAGCGTTTCGTCTTTTACAGAAAAACGCTCGTTTATTTACCCGGTTTAGGTACTATTCACTAACCGGGCCCGTTTTCAAGAATTTCTCGTTTCTTTATTTTTATTGGTATTAAAGCTTTCTAATGCTTAATAATATTTATTTAATGAATTATAATTTTTTTCGGGTACGTTTGACCACTTAAATCACGTCTTCGGGTTTCCTCGAAAAACATGCGTTAAAGCTCTATTAGCGTTTTAATACATGATTTGGACCCATTTTCTTGGGAGTTATTCCCACATATTATTTAGGTCTTATTAACCATTAGAATCCATATAAATACGCTAAACCGAGGTTCATCCTCCTATGGTTATTTAAGCTTATTTAAGTCTTCCGCTTCTAAGCGTTTCTTTTTTCTTTTGGATTATTTTCCTTACCAAAATTACTTAGGCACTATTAGGCCCGTAGTAAATACTATATTAGAATAATTTAATCACCATTTTTAAGTTGGGGTTTTCAATCTACCCCCTTAAGAACTTTGTCCTCAAAGTTGCTCGAGGGTCATGGATTACTATACTTACTCATCCATACTTATCTAATGCCAAAGCCACACTTCCTCTTTACCAATCCAATCCGTTGCTCCAGGTTCCTACATACATACTATACCATACCATACTAACGCACAATAATTACTTTGATCCGCATTACTACCGACCATCAGGTTCCTCATTACCAATTTATACATACATACAATGCAAAGATATTCCCAAAGCAATGCATTACACATACAATCCCGCAGGCACTCAGGTCATCTAGACACAGGACTCCTTTATGTCCTGCTGCCCTTGGAATAATACAATATGATATACTACTACCTTCTCAGGTATACGCTCCTAGCCAATCCTCATCTCCAGGCCAAGAAACTTCTTTCACAACTACTACTTAGGATTCTTCCAAAGCATACAACTCCAAATTCCAATTGTATTTATTACCTCTATCTATGTGTGATTCTTGTGACCACTTGAGGGGAGCTTCAAGAATTATTCGACCCTGATGTGATCAGCATCAGTGTCGAACTATCTCTCCACCCCAATTGTGTTCGGTTTCCCTTGATTGATCAGGATCAAGTTCGACCTCCCACATCAGTTTCACACAACAGATAATTCAATCATTTTCATTTTCTACCTTTTTACTCCTAGTCATAATTACAATTTCATACAACTCCAAATGATGGAATCCAGTCCATCAACCATTCTCAATCTACTTCCCAAATACTTTCCTCGGAATTCGATGCCTAAGTGCTCATTTCATTAAACCTTCTCCACTTTCTTCCATTACCCTCTATTATCTCTACTATTCGGGCTAGGGAATACTGTACTTATGAAATTCAGCTGTCCTCAATTTACTTCAATAGCGTACTTACGAAAACCCCTCTCGTGGGTTACATTCCTCTACTACTCATAGTCAATCCGTACTACTTCTTTAAGAATACGATACTTGTGGAGCTCCGTCCACTACTCATTCTCATTGTCTCAAGACAGTCTCCTAGGGAACTCAATTTCCTCTAGGTTATACATCGGTTTTATACCGACTCTTGCATTGTAGTGCCATGTCTAACTCAAATAGACGCCCACTACAGGGATTATCATTTCCCCGAGAGTTACTCTACTCCTCTTTACTAATACTTTTACACTGGGGTTACAAGATGGGTATATTCATCCTATGGTATTCGCATCTCTCGTGACTAATTACCACAGTTACAATATGAATGAATACGTATTTTATTTAACATAAGTACCAATCATTAAATAAATTCTCATTTGTGCTATGCACATTATAGTTTCTGTGTTTGTTCATGAAACTTACATTAAGCGGTTTTCACTCTACCCCCCTTAAAAGGGATTACGCCCACGTAATCTACCATATGTTACTATTACACATTGGTTTACTCGATTTGGGCAATCTAAACGTTTAGCTCACTACGATATACTATACAATATGCTCTGGTCAAAGGGTCTTAACCATGTCAATGGTTTAGTCTTTGCACCAAGAATTCCTATTGAGTTTATTTAACTCGTAACCAATTCGGTTCTAGCCTATTAGGCTACAAGGCATTAATAGCCATTCTTTCATACTTACTAGGCGTATTTCATTTTTTTAGCTAGGGTCCACTAGCTTCTGCTGCGCGACCCTGATAACTTGGGTTACTCACTCTTCATGTTATCGTTAATGTGCTATACATCACCTTTTTATCCCTCTATTGTGGGAATAAGGTTAACTAATAGGTGGTATTCTTTTACCGCTGTTTGAACTCACTGAATTTTAGACTGTAACCAGCTCTCTGGTAGTCTATTATACATGCTATTCATACTCCCACGATTGTTCGCTAAGTTCCTCCGACTTATTGTCGGCGAGGTTAGGTCACTACCTAGTTGTAGTGTTTCCTCTGTTGTCGATAGCTTCCGGATTACACCAGTTCTTCTGGTTCAGTACAAGTGTTCTTTGCTTGTATGACCTTGCATTCTCAATGCGTCGGTCCAAGCGACTTTCTTTCATCTCCTTTCACCTTTTATTCTAATGGAATTCACATCTTGTGATGGATAGTGTGTCTTACACTCTTCGTGCGATCTGTTGCTAAGAATGCTTGACTGGCTTATGCCATGTTTGTCGTGAAAAGAAGGATTTACTACTGTTTACATTCTCCATATCCGCAGCCATCCCATTAGTTCATTAGTTGTACAAGTGCAATACCAAAACACTCAGTCATACAGAGTGCAGAGGCGTGAACGCTTGACAGTAAGTCACTTATGTGATAGGAAGGAATATTTCTGACTGTCTTCCATACTTACTCTTCATGTCATTGTCTACTACTCCTCATAGCGGTCGCTTGTTGCGCACCGTATTCTTACTCTTTGTACCATTTCCTTATGGTGTAAATACACTAGGAGGTTCCTAGTTCATATGTATGACGGTTGTCGTAGCGTACCACAATGTTATTATCTTTCCATGTGGAGATATTTTATTTCGGTTTAGGTTTCCTGTGTAGGTTAGCTTACCTCACACTACTTCCTCATTCATGATATAGTTTTCCAAATAACTTGGTTGGCCAAGGATGAGTGGTTTATCTGTTACAAGCTCTCTTGAGCGCCGGTCATTCATGGTGTGCAATGTGCACACTCATTGATTGTTTTTGACAATTACTGTCTCATAGTGCTGAGCATTGATCATAGGCTCTAGCTATGAGGTTTCACTTTTGCATGTACATTACCGGGACATCCCCAAAACTTCAAGGGTTTCTGGTCCCATTCTCCAATTGGAGGGTATTCAATCACTAACAATTGAAGGTTTTTGTTGAGGGGTTGTCTCCACTCGTAGGTCTCGTGACGAGGTTTACTATGTTAGTCTTTGCTTATGTACCTCCGCCATTTATACACTGGTTCACCACGTGTTTGGGTGCATAACGAGTATACTCACTCCTTCGAGCTTCGATGCTCTTAAGCGATGTGCTCCTACAGTCCACAGCCTCTCGTAGGCGTAGTGGTTTGGAAATCTCATTTCCTTATTCGTTGTTTCTCTTGGCAATATCTATATGCACGAGTTTTGTTATTATGGTAGACGGAAGCCTCTTTCTAAGGGTTCCCATCGTCACCGCATGGGTGGTTTTCTGTTAATGAGAGGTATCTTCCCTCAAGTTTCTCGTAGTGTCCAAGCGTGGACTAGGCCATTGTTGGCGTTATTACGATTCTTATGCCTCTGTGCTGCCATTGCTACAGAAGGCATGTAGGGTAATTAAAAGCTTGTCAACTGTATACTAGACTGATGCTCTAGTGACAGTAACACTGAGATGGCCATTACTCCAAGCCACTCAGGATGTTGGTTTAAAACTGATGGTCCAGTTGTTGATTTCTTGTCGTATGAGACAATATCTCTTGCAAGTCCTATTAGTAATGGTGTGGGTTTTGCCACTGTTTGAGTTCACATAACGTAGTTGGTTGGTGGCTTTTAAGCCTCATTGCTGCAAGCTATGCTCTTTGCAAGCTGCTTATGCACGTTTCCATTCTTTGTGTACCCCATAGGTTGGAGGTATTTACTGGGCTCCATGGTAAGTCGTGACATCACGCTTCCGTTCATAGGAGGCCTTTAGGCAAGTTGATGCTAATCAGTGCTTTTTGTAATTTAGGGTATTTCCTATTAAGTGTAATCCCTTCGGTATTCTAACCGAATATCCGTTCTGGTTGTCATGCTCTCTTCATGACACTTGTTCGATTGTGTTAACTCAGACACCCTTCGAGGGTTGCTCCGGTGTGTTGTTAGGTTATGCCGTTACATCCGGCTAGCGTTTATGATACGTTATCACTATACCACCTTGTGGTATTATATTTAAGCTGTTCCCTCTAGGTTATAACGTCTCCCGTCGTTGGGTAGACCGTCTATGCTTGCTCCTAGTGCTTGAGAATAGGTTTGAATGTCCTCTTTGATGATGGATTATATTTGTGGTTAATCTTGTAATTGCTCTTGGGAACTCTGTCCCGTTTGTTGAGCATTCTGGTGTCCACGTTAGGCAATTGCCTTACTGTGTTTAGGCTGGGTATACTTTCCAGCTGCCATGTATTTTCTTGATGTCCTGAGACATATCCAATGTCTATACTTACTAGTATGTGCTCTTTGCACTCCCTAGTTCCTATTCCTCATCTTCAGGTGGATTCTCTGAGTTCCTTTATACTAATCGTCTGAGGTGTCCAGCTGTTCTGATTTGAACTAACTCATGGTCCGTAGGACGGAGTTGACTACTTCCCGTGTGTCGCACACTACATGTATACATACGTGGGGTACCTTGTTGATACGTTACCACTTACCCACAATATATGTCAGGCCCGCAAGCTCCTTCAGAGTGCGGTTGTCCCACTCCCGTAATTGGGTACACTCGTAGTGTTCGTCACACGCCTAGGTGAAGTATTCTGTCGTCAACTCCTCTTGTATCATGGTATGATACTCACCATAATCATGTGGGTTGGTTTTAAAATCCAAGGTTTGAAATAAGGTTTGTGGTTTTGAAAGAAGAATTTGGTTTGAAATCATGGTACGGTGTTGAAAGGAATTCTTCATGGCATAGCCATGTAGCAAACTTGACCAAGTCCAGCTTCCCGCTGACTGGTGTGTTCTAAATGTAGTGGTCAGGCCGTCAGGCCTTTCCATGGTTTCATTCCCCTAGTTTTAGGGGTTTATTCCTGTAGTAGTTCCATTACGGCCACAAGTACACTACTATGTACTTGTGGTGTGTTAGTGGTCCCCTGCATGTTCCTGTTCTCACTGCACTTGCTGTGGCAAGTGCGCGGTACTGGTGGTTTTTGGGTAACCCGATACCGGTCACGGTATGGTTTCCACTCATAATTGGTAGTCTTGCTTACTCTTCTTTGATCTTGTTGATCATTTACTTAGGTTAATTACTCTTTTGAGTAACTTCTCAGTGAGTTTGACATGGCTGTCATTGATCAGGGTACTTCTCCAATCCTTGGAGCTTCCCCTTGACTTGGGTGTTGTTTCCTTGTTGCTTGTTCCCACACGTTTGTTGTGGTTACTGAGCCTGTTTTGGTTAGGCACTACGCTTGTAGTTACATCAGATTATATCTTGTGAATATTCTTGTAGCTGTCCGAGCTATGTGGCCAGGTTTGTAAACTTTTTGGCGTTGTAGTTTTGGAGTTAGTCACTCCCGACTATGTCCTTAGCCAGCTAGCTCACCATTGGTGGTGTTGCTTGGTTATTACTGTTGTCCCGCAGACTTGTGTCTCGGGTTTCATTACTGCTCCTGTTTCCATTTCGTTGCACGGTTAGTGCTTCTTTTCCTGTTGCTGGTTGTTTAGCTAGGTTCTGCGACTGCTAAGCATGTCGCCCCATGCTGTTGCAAGTATAGCCTCCTTGTGGTTGGAGTGTTTATACTACGCTATTAAGTGCGGTTATTGTTGTTCAACCGGGATCCACTTCCGGGTCTTCCATTTTTGGAATCTACCATACGTCGGTTCTTGTTTACTGTGTGATTGCTTCACAACTGCCAGATCGGGTTTTCCCCAAGTATGAGAAGGCTTTTCTTCTCTCTGGCGTCCTTTCCCAAGTTATACAATGGGGTTGCGGTGGGGGGGGACTGGTGTTGTAGGTATCCGGTACACCCGGGAGTTCCTAACTAGCATCTCTCTAATGCTATCACTCAGCCCATAGCCCTAAGCTTCTAATTTCCTAACTCGGTATTTCCAATCATCAGAGCGATACTTCGATCTGATACCACTTTTTGTAACACCCCTACCGCTAATACCGTCATTACTGTCCAATCTCCTTATACATTCGTACTCACGCAGCGGATACATTCTTACTCAACGGCGGGTGATACAATGCCGTTAGCCGCCCACGTGACTAACAAGGCTACTAATACATACAGCATCGGTCTGATGGACCGGAATATCCGAGTACTACTCAATACAATACATGCTCTCATTACATGCTGCATACTACTGTGCTCCATTCGATACAATACTCCATTCAATACCATACTCCATTCAATACAATACTCCACAATTCCGTACAAGATAATACACTACGCATACCGAGTTTACTAGGTTCCAAAATCATTACAGTACTCCTCCCAAATTCATACACACTCACTAGGAGTCAATCTGCTACCCATTCCTCACAAGCTATATACTTCTAATTGCAAGGCGCGCCACCGGTCTCTTACCTTGACCGAATCGCTCCGGGTACCTGTGCACTAAAAACGTTCCCCCGAGGGGGTCAGCTTTCGCTGAATATGATAACCGCATACCCCGCGTACTAGCGATGGTACGCCGACCATTTGGTCGAATACATGCAATCATTTTGCAATACATACATACATATATACATGCCTTCATTCACGATACTACAATACTACACAAGATATACATACATACGTACAGTACCATACATGCTTGGAAGACAATACAAGTCAAACCAATACTTACCATCTTTCAGAATACACATACACAATACATACTCATTACATACCCAATACGCAATACGGAGATACAATTCTCCAATACATACAAAGGTCCAGTTAGCTTCATTACACACCGGGTTAATCGGGTGTTCAATACTCTTTTACTTCTGGTCAATGACTTACAATAGTCAAGACCAATACAACATACAATACTTACTTCTTACATACTTTACTTCCAGTTAAGTCGGTATGACCTCCGGGCAGGGATTACTACATCCCACCACCGGGTTAGGGTGGCCCACTAATCCAGGATGCTACCCATTGAAGGGTATTGGTCCAAGGAAAAGATTATAGCCAGGATTCGGATCCAACCTCTTGTGTTTCCTTATCCTCACGCGTGGCCGAAACTATATCGGACTTCTACTCATTCCATTTTACTCATTACTCAAGTTAGGAGTGAATGTAGGAATTAGTAGAAGTCAGTACTTCATTCCCATACACACAATTCACAAGTACACAATACTTACACATACTTCTCATTTCTACTCATTCATTTCATGAATTATACAAACTAATTGTTCAAGAAGATACAACAAGAACAAAGTAGTTCAAACACAATTAAGTGCAATATAAGTCCGATTCGTGCAATTATCTGATTGGTGATCACATAAGCACACAAATTGGGGTAACCAAGTTAGGATACAAGGCATGAAGAAATCATACCGTACACCGTCGTATTCGCACTACCGGTCCTTGGAGATCAACTATTTGATTCCTATACATACATGGAGTAGCATGATCAATGATCTATTATTGATCTAACTTGCTCCTTCATTGATACTTTCAATATTTACTTACCACTTCATTACTTTCTTACTTGATTATAAAACCTTCCTTTACTTTACTACTTCTTAAACTTGTTTTCTTACTCCTTTACTTACTTTCTTACCATTACTACTTCCTTAATGGTGTATTACCACCTACATATGCTTAGTGTGTATAGGCATATATATATACATGATTACTATAATCATATAATAAAACATTTTTTTTTGACTCGATCGAACTTCCAAGTCCGGTCGCAAGTTCGGTCCAAGTCAGTAGGCTACATCGTGTGAAAATTCCAGGGCCGACCGACCTTGCAAGTCCAGTCCCAAGGTCGGTCCATTCCAGTAAGTTCCCTTCGTGAGAATTTTAGCCCGACCGACCTTGCAAGTCCGGTCACAAGGTCGGTCCATTCCAGTAGCTTGCATTACAGGAATTTTTCTGGCGACCGAACTTGCAATTCCGGTCGCAAGTTCAGTCCATTCCAGAAGGTTTCTGACGGAGAAATTTCTGGTCCGACCGAACTTGCAAGTCCGGTCGCAAGGTCGGTCGATCCCAGAAGGTTTCCCATCTTTGTAAATCTGGGCTCGACCAAACTTGCAAGTCCGGTCGCAAGTCCGGTCCGGCCCAGTACTTCAGTTTTAAAATCTGTTTTTGGGTGTTTTCTTTGCCCATTGCTTCCCAAATTATTACCAATATTTCCCCACGTGATTTAGCACTAATCAAACTTCCTAAATCACCTTGGTTCATCCACCAAACTTTTACTCAATCCTTACATTCACTTACACATTTTCCCTCACTTCTTCTCAACATTTATACTAGTTCCCTTTTCACCAATGCTACAGATTTTGCTCTTTCCTCAAATGCTACAGATTTTCAACCTAACCTTATCATTCAATACTCTTACTACCAATACCACTACTAATATCCTCATTACATTACCTTCCACTCAATCATCCCATTATCTAGCTCCTTTCAAAATCTGTTACAAAGTGGTTTACTTCACACTTTAGGCTATCCAAGCACACCAAGTTTCTCCTAGTTCCTCCAATGCATTATACTACTTCTTGCTACAGATTTTACACTTTCACATCCTCATACTACAAGTACCAATCCATAGTTACTAAATATCTCCACTAACTTCAATACACATGTAACACCCCCATCCAAAGCCAATCGTGGTTATCGCAAAACTGAACACTTAATCGAATACGTCGCAGCGGAAATAATAAACACCTGGACCTCGCCATGGTCTGATCGTTAGAATATACCGGCCTTAATATTTACAATACTTATCCGACTCAAAACATCACCAACCACAATACCACAACCAACCGAGTACAAGTATCTTAAACATAATCTCAACCCTACATCAGTTTAATATAAGCAGTCGGGTGCACAGGCGCAACCCGAACTCAAAATAAACATCCCACCCTAAGTCTAACCGCTCCTACTCTCGTAGTGCGTCCTCATGGGTCTCTTACCTGCAAGTGTAAAAAATAGCCCCCGAGGGGGTCAGCACGAATGCTTGTACACCCTCTCATGGCCCCAAGCTAACGGGGCTACGACGACTAATTGTCGATAGCAAGGAAATTGATTACATACACAAGCATAATATGAAGTGCAATAACAATAACCACAGATGAACATATATAGTTCACAAACAATGAACGACTCAAGCGTTCCCTTATCAAGTGGGTTAGTAACCCCTCCTTAGTCCTCATTTTCTTAACCTCAGTTCCTTACCTTACCTTAATCTTAATCTTAATCTCAGTATACAAACCTTTCCTGGAAGGGATTGGTTGTAGCTTAATTCGAACCTGGGATTTAGGTGATCCCACCGCACCATCTTAATGCCACCTACTCTGGACGGGAGTCCAGCGTAGCTGAGCCGGCAACCGGCCCTAGGCTACAAGTCCGAAGACAAGTCCTCAAGCGTAGGGCGGATCTGATTCAGATACCGTCCCCCTTTTTCCTTAGCATGCATGACCGGAGATCGGTCCCGGGTTCCTCACTCAAGTTCCAGTTAGTAGAAATCTTAATCATCATGTGCTAGCTAAGCCTTAACGGGCATTAACCGACAACCATCAAACTTAACTCTTATTCTTAACTCAGTAAGTACTAAACTTGGTTAGTAACAATCTCAAGTCTCGCGGGTTAGTGTAAATATAACACAATCACAACGAGAACAATATAACCGGTTGCATGCTTTATCTTGTTTTAGTCATAGCAATTAAACAGATAGCACACAAGCTGAGGGACACCTCGTTAGGAAGCAGGTCACAAGAAGGATTGTACCGTTCACCGTCGATCGTCGTTCTTGTTTAACCCTTCTTCGGGGTCCCAATCACAACCTAAAACATTCATTCATTTTAGGTCATTAGTTATTTGAACCTTACTTAACTCACTTAGTCCCTTTTTTTTTCCCATTCCATTCAATAACCTCTCAAGTCTTTGCCACTTAGCTTACAAACTTAACTTTAAACCTTAAAACTTATACTTAACTTAACTTAATCCCTTAAGCTCTTAGGGTCCCAATCATTACAACCCTACCAAAGGTATACCTTATTACCTATTACCATTCTTAGAATTCAAAATTTTTTTTTTTAGGCCCTACCGAACTTCCGACCGACCTTACCTAAGGTCGGTCCATTCCAGAACACTTCACCGTTTGAAAATTCTACCCCGACCGACCTTGCAAGTCCGGTCCCCAAGGTCGGTCCATTCCCGAGAGTTTCCCCAGGGAAATTTAAGCTCGACCGAACTTGCCAAGTCCGGTCCTATGTTCGGTCGATTCCAGAGACTTTTTACCGTACAAAATACATGCCCGACCGACCTTGTAAGTCCAGTCCCCAAGGTCGGTCCATTCCAGAAACTTTCTCCGGTAGTGTAAACTAAGCTCGACCGACCTTGCAAGTCCGGTCCTAAGGTCGGTCGGCTCCAGAACCTTGTTTCTAAATTCTCTTTCAACTCTAAACTTCTCCTCATATATCCTAATATGTTATAACCTCATTTGGGCACCTCAAATACACCTTAAGCCCTCCTCAAAACACATTAAATCATTCACCAAGATTCACCTTAGTCATTATGCATTTTCCTTGTAATAATGCTAACACTTGTAATGTTTTCCTCTAGGTTCTAGGTGGTGGTTCATACCTAATGTAACCACTATGCCAAATGTTTCCTCACCACTATAACATCATCTCCCAAGCATCTTTCACCATCTAAAACTCTTTTATGCATTTACTTAAAGTTCCTTCACAAGTTTAAACTTCCATCTATCAACACATTATTTCCTTCCTAGTTGTACACCAACATTTGCCTAAGTCCTAAATACTCAAATACATTCTCTTGTTTCCTAAATCCTTCATGGTGATACCTAAGTCATTATAAGTCATTAGAACACCTTATTCTCACCCTTTTTCATCAAGACAACCTCTAGAACATCCTAGTACTTTCTTAGTCATTACATTCTCTTAGAATATCTTAAACACCTAAGTTCTCCTTTAAATTTTGACATGGGTTCTCTAGTATATAATACATCCAAACACTTAGTTTTTCTCCATCAAACAACCAACATCACCCAAATTCTCATCACAACACCTTAACACACAATTTACACTAAAACTTCACCACATCATCATATAGTGCTTAAACTTAAAATGCTTGGCACTTGGCCCTTAAATGACAATAATCTTAACCACTGAATTTCCACATATATTTACTTCAACCTGCGAGTACACACAACAAGGCTCCCATTGAAATAAAATGCTTCTTGTAATTCATCTACACATTGTTTTAACTATCTCTTCTTCTCATTTGCTCTTTAGTCACAAGTTCACAAACATAGTCATTGTTTCTCCTAGGTTTTATAACACCTTCCCAATATAAACTCTACACTAAACTCATCACATATCTAAATCCCATTCCCTTAAACAATAAAACACCTTAAGGTAAGTAATTTACCTTGTTCTTTTACAAGCTTAAAAAAAGCTTTCTTCCTTAGGTTTTTCTTTGTTCAATCTCGGTCACCAATGTGTATCTCCTTGCCAATGTTCTAACCAATATCCAATGACTCCAATGAGTACTAGATAACACATTAACCCTAAGGAACAAACCCTAGGTTAAAAATATGCTTTAAGGTATTAAGGTGATTGTTTTACCTTGGTTTCTCAAGACAAACTTGGATATGAAGCAAGAAGGACCTCCTCTCTCCTTTGGAGAGTAGAAACAAGCTAGAACAAGGCATAAACATGGAGTCCAATGAGTACTAATTTTCGGACATGTGAAGAAAATGGTGGAAACCTAGATTTTCTTGCACTTTCTTTACCTTAAGAGAATGGAGATGCCAATGGAGTCTCCAAGCTTGAGTTTCCTCCTCTAATGGTGGTTTGAATTGGCACCAAATCAAAGCTCTTGCAATTTCGAAAAGATAGGAAGAAGGAGCTTGAGCTAATTAAGAAGAATATGTATTTTGTTTTGGATTTGGAGCTAAAATGAGCAAGATGTAACCAAGGAAGGATGGAGCTTTCATGGAGGTTGAGTTTTACGTGAATGGAGAAGGGAGAGAGCAGCTCAAACCGTGGGAAAACAAAGGAGAATGAAGAAGTGATGAGAGAGAACTAATAAAGTGTGATATTTATGTAAAAGGTGAATAGTGCTTTTACTTTATAACTCTTATTTGCTTTCTTATTTGCTTAATGACTCATGAAGGTGGTGACTCACCTCATAAGAAACCGGCCCCTTTTAATAATGAGGGTAATTAAGTCTTTGTTGACCAAATGTCTCACTTATATAGACTTATGTTATAAACTAGCTTAATTAATTCACTATTCACAAAACAAGGCACATTGTTGTGAAATTTTTGATTTCCCATTGATATAGACTTCCAAATGTGATACTATATAGTACACATGTTAATTAAAGAGTAATGATGGACATTTAGCCATTCAAAACTCATTTACAAGATAATTTTTCAAAAACGTGCTTTAAAACTCCTTAAAGCACATTTTGTGTTTTAACTTGTTTTCAAGCTTGGTTTTCTTTGGTAATTGATTTAAAATGACCATTAGTATATTACTAAGGTCTTAGAACAATATTTGGGTACTCTCCCAAGTCTCTCCAAGCTTAGAGCACGTTTTGCTTAAACTGCTCTTTTGGTGTTTCCTTATATTTTCTTTGATTAGAAATGTTTCTTAATGTTTCTAAGGCATTATTTAGCCTCCTTATATCTTAGTTTATCACTTAAACACCATATCTAAGTTTGGGGTATTTCAACACACCTTGGTTCTCCCATTCACCAAGTCATCCATAATTGTACATATTCCTACCAAAATTTTGCCATAGCTCATCTACATTCTTACTTAGCCACACATACACCTTCTTACCAAATTCATGCCTATTCTAGCCACACCCATACAAGGGTCCTACCAGCAATCAATACAATACCAATTCATCAGTACTTCCTCAATCCACAATATCAATACTCATATACAATACTCTTGGCTCTATGGCCTATAATTCACATACTAGTTCACAAATACCCAAAATCCAATACTACAATACCAATAGAATATTTTGGGTTCTTTAAATTGGTTTACCCATACCCATTACTCTAATGCATTAAATTTACCATTCAAGAAAGAGCTTTACCTTGGGCTCTAAATTCCTTCTTTCTTTTCCATTTCTCCTTCTTCTCTCTTCTTGCCCCAAATCGGCTACATGGGGAATGGAGTTGCCAAACTCCATTCCCATCACCCAATGTACACAAAATAGTACAATTAAAATGATAACCCTTAAATTAACATTAATTTATTGGAGTGTTTAGAATACAAGTTCTAGGGTTTACCTTTGTAGTGTTTTAGGAGGGGTTTTAGCCCTTAGTTCAAGAAGGTGATTCCACCACCATTGCAAGGTTGATTTTATGCTCAAGGAGAGAGAAAACAAGGCATTACAATGGGAAAAAAAAATAGGTTATGAACCAAGATGGAGGAAACATGAGTTTTTCATGTAGATTTTTACCTTAATGGAAAGAGGAGACTCCAAGCTACCCATTGGTACCATTTTCTCTTTGAGTGGGGAAAACCCATGGAGATGAACTTCCTCATTTTTGGATTTTGAAAAGAGAGAAATGTAGAGGAAGATGAGGGGATTACAAATATGTAATTATTTTTACATTTGGAGCTCAAATGAAGGTAGAGCATGGGAGAGAAGATGAGGTTGCCATTGTTGTTGTTGGAGCTCTCAAAATCGCAGCCCAAGGGAGAGGAAGAGAGGGAGAGTACGGTGGGGAGAAGGAAGGAAAGAGAGGGGGGGTGAGTGAAATGAGAGAGTGAGGTGAGAGAAAAGGGTAAAGTACCCCCTTTTACTTTATCACTTTTAGCTTTTTGCTCTCTTATTTAGTTAGCTAGTTACATGTGTGTGTGAGGGAGTTATTTGACTGATAAAAACCGGCCTCCACTGTTATACTAGCTGGAGCGTTTTTCGTCTTTTAAAGAAAACGCTCGTTATTTTACCCGGTTTAGGTACTATTCACTAACCGGGCCCGTTTTCCGGAATTTTCTCGTTTCTTTATTTTTATTGGTTATTAAGCTTTCATAAATGCTTAATAATATTTATTTAATGAATTTTAATTTTTTTGGGTTCGTTTGACCACTTAAAATCACGTCTTCGGGTTTCCTCGAAAAACGTGCGTTAAAGCTCTATTAGCGTTTTAATACCTTATTTGGACCCATTTTCTTCGGGAGTTATTCCCACATAATATTTAGGTCTTATTAAACCTTTAGAATCCATATAATACGCTAACCGAGGTCTCATACCTCCTATGGTTATTTAACGCTTATTTAGCGTCTTCCGCTTTCTAAGCGTTTCTTTATTTCTTTTGGATTTATTTTCCTTACCAAAATTACTTAGGGACTATTAGGCCCGTAAATACTATATTAGAATAATTTAATCACCATTTTTAAGTTTGGGGTATTTCAACCCATGTAATTCAGGCCGAGAGTTGCTACCCATGCTTGGTCCGGGACTTGAGTTTGGTACAAGGTCCCGGACCACTTGTTAAATTCGCCCGAGAGTTAGACAATGCATTGGTCCGGGACTAGAGGTAGGGACCAAGTCCCAGACCACCCCAGAATTCAACAGGAAGTGTTTTTAAGGCTTTAAAACATGGCGGATTGAATGACATTGGTTTTAGATGATGTTTAGGAGTTGTTTGGTGACCTTTAAAGGCCCTAAGAAGTATAAACAAAGGTTGGAAGTGATTGAGAAGGTTATGAGTTTAAGTACATTAAGTTAAACCGGAATAACGGGATAATGGGGTAAGTACGGGAGTAGCAATAATGTACATACCGTAACACCTTAATAATAATTGAATTTGACATGTAATTAGTGGTTCAAGAATATGATTCGAGGAACAAGGGTGAGCCAAAGAACATGAGAACCCCCGGTAAAGATAAACCCGGTGAAAGGTATGATTTCCTCAAGCTCTGTATCCTAACTTGGTTACCCCGATTTATGTGCTTGTTTGATTGTGTGAACACCTAACAAGATAAATGCACGAATCGGTTTGTATGTACTCTCTTATGTTTGTATTGTGTTGTTTGTGGATGGATTGTGTTCCTTTAATTAAAGTTTGTATAATTCATGAAATGTGGATTGGGAATGAATTGCTTGATTGAGATTGTGTTTGGTAGTGCGACTCATAGTTGAGTCTTGTGTGAGTAGAGACTCATAGAAGGAGTCAAGTGCAAACTAATTAAATGGTGGAAACTCACTACGTCTATTAAACCAATACACGGTAACATCAACCTACGAACGCACTAAATCGTGAGAGAACATACGGGAGTAGCAACCTCTCGATAACGGTTAGAGAACCGAAACGACTAAATCCACACGATAATATTAGTGGAAGTATATGAGTAACCTCTAACTAGAGGATTGGAAAGTTATTCGAAATACGAACCTTGAGTAAAGTAATGAATGGTAAGGGATCACCAAACCCCTTAGAAATATAGTCGAACCCAATGAGAGGAACCGACTAGCATAAGCAGTGTCCCGAAGATGAAAGTATTCAATAAGTCGGTTCAAACCTTAAATCTTGGAATACTAGACATTGAGGAATTCCCTATGCCGTTAGATGCTATCGAGAGCGATACTTCTAGGCTAATCCTTGAGATTGTGAATTGACTCCGAGAGTGGGGTTTTGGTAATTTGAGTAGTCCGGTAGTGAACCGAACTTTTGAGTATTTGAGGAGCAAACAGTACAGCCCTATTTGTATTTGAGCCCGGTGGTGGGTCTTGTGTATGACCCTGCCTGGAGGTCGTGAGATTGACTTAACATATACCTTGAGCATTGAGTATTGACTTGAGAACTTGAGTATTGAGTATTGAATCGAGTAGGTGCGTATCGAGAATTGAGTTGTGACTTGTGGGACTTGAGAATTTGAGTTGAGTGGAGAATCGAGTTGAGTGTTGTAGACCTTGTTGAGATTGTGAGTAAGAGTACCCAAGGTAGTGGGTAGAACATGAGTAATTGAGTAAGGCATGGTGAGGTAGAAACCCTAAAGCCTAACTAAACAACATATTGAACCAACCCTTGATGTGTGTGTTAGTGCTTGTGTTCAATGTTGAACTTGATTGTGAATGTACATATATAATGTATATGGTATGCATGTTGTTGTGATAAAATGAACCGCATGCTCTCGACCAATTAGTCGACGTACCCTCGATAGTACGCGGGGTATGCGGAAGTCATATTCAGCGTAAGCTGACCCCCTAGGGGGAATGTTTTTAGTGTGCAGGTACCCGAAGTGAATATGATCACTGTAAGAGACCGACAGCTAAGCCGGACACCGTTCGAGAGTAGGACGGGGTTGTTATTGATATGGGTAGTTATTAAAGCAATTGTATTTGTATATTGTGGGATGTAAGACTAAAGAGGTCATGGATACACTTGGGAATTGTAGATACTCGGTATAGATCGTAATTTGAAGTTGTATTGTATAATATGGGATTGGAGTTGTATTTGGTTTAGATTCGATTAAGTAATGGAAGTATGATTTGTATAGTGTACTCGGTAAAGGCCCATCAGACCGATATTGTAATTGTTGTTATATTTGAGTTTGGATTTGGCTTAGCTAGTCACGTGGGTGACTAGCGGCATTGTACCACCCCCGGTTGTAGATTGAATTCCGCTGCATTATGGTTGGTAATTGAGACGGGTTAGGAGGTTAATGGTATGATTACCGGTAGGGGTGTTACAGACGTGATTAAAAATTGACCTAATTCTGCCTCCAAAACCCTAGTTTAGGTAGCTTTTAATTTCACTTTAATTTTCTGTCAAAAACGCTAAAAAATAAGAAAAATAGAAGCGCGCACTTAGGTTAAAAATGACTTTGTAGTAAGCTGTAAATAAACAAAGTAGAGGAAAAACGACCTAGGAAGGGTAATAAAAGTAATTTGAACCCTAAATAAGTCGAATACCAAGCCCCCGAACCCGAACTCTACCTTTCCTAATATACTCTAGGTTAAAATTTTGTGGCGACTCATAATAGGTTCCAGTGAGCTAGCTTAGGTTTTAATAATTGTTGTTATATGACATAGTTATTAATCTTAGGTTATAAGTGGACCTAAAACCCGGTTTGAAATACCCCAAACCTTAGTATATTTTTAAACACCTAAATATGGTATATTAAGGCTAAAAAGAGTCTTAGAAACATTAGTAAACAAATTTAAACAAAGAAAACACAAAATGTGCTTTAAGGTCAATAAAGGCCAAAATGTGCCCTAAGCTTGGGATAAGCTTGGTTAAGACCTAATGAACTTACCAAGACCTTATTTATATATTAATGAACATATTAAACCAATTACCAAAGAAAACCAAGCTTGGAAACAAGTTAAAACACAAAATGTGCTTTAAGGAGTCTTAAAGCACATTTTTGAAAAATTGTCTTGTAAATGAGTTTTGAATGGCTAAATGTCCATCATTACTCTATAATTAACATGTGTACCATATAGTATCACATTTGGAAGTCTATATCAATGGGAAATCAAAAATTTCACTTCTATGTGCCTTGTTTTTATGAATAGTGATTTTAATAAGCTATTTTGTAACATATGTTTGCATAAGTAATTAAATTGACAAATAAAGACTATATTACCCCTAAGTACTAATGGGGGCCGGTTTTCTTAAGTGTGGTGACTCACCACTCTCTTGTTAACATATTAAGTAAATAAAGATAACTAATTAAAGTACTTTTTACTTTATAACTACAAATATCTTCAAAAAGTAAGTTCACTTTCATTTCTCCTTTCTTCCTTGCATTCACACGGTTCCATGCTCTCTTCAACCTCTCTTCTTCATTCTCTTCCACGGTAATACCATACCACACCACCATTAAACCTCATCTTTGATCTCTTGTAAAACCTAGCTCACTTAACCAAATCAAAAACAAACACCACCATTCTCTTAGTATCATCAAGCTCTTCATTCCTATCTTCTCAAAACTTCAAGACCACCATTTCGGTGCCATGGAGTTCCACCATTGAAGGAGCTTGAGCTTGTATTTCTACAAATTATTACTCTCCTTTGCTTCTAGGTAAGGAATCTCAAATAAAAACTTCATTTCCTCCATGTTTTATTGTTGACCGAAAATACCCATTGAAGGTGCTCTTTATATGGCTTTGTTTTAGCTTCATTACAACCTTTCAAGGACTAGGTGGAGTCCTCTCTTGATATATATTCAAACTCTCTTCGAAGACCAAGGTAAAACAACTACATTAATGTTTTTGAAACAATGTAAACCTAGGGTTTACAATGAGATAAAGCTTAAAGCTTGAATACTCACTATGTTATTTGTATAATGTTTAGTAGTTGACAAGGATTCAAATACCTTACCAGTTTTATAAGGAAACAAGGAAGAAGTTTGTGTGGAAAAGAGGTAAATATGCTAACCTAATGTGGTTTAAGGTCTTAGGAGAAATGAGCTTGTGTTTCTTATGAAAATGATCTAAGGAGCCAATGGGAAGTGACTTAGAAGAATGCTCTCAAGAGCTTAGTAAAAGGCATATGTGTTGTTGAGTGTATTTACAGGTCAAAGGCAATTATATTGTGGAAATTCAGTGTTTATAATTTATGCATCTTAAGGGCCTAAGAGCCATGTTATTTAAGGGCCTAAGTTCCATGCAATTTAAATTATGCACTATATTGTGATGTAGTGCTATATGAGTGAAGTTTGTGTATAAGAAAGTGCTTGATGGATTTTGGTGTTCATGGTGGTTTGTTGTGTGAAAACAATATGTTTTGGTTTAGTAATGTTCTAGGAGAACCTATGTCAAGATTTAGGTAACAAACAAGAAGTCCTAAGGTTTAAAAATAAGTTTGATGAGTTAAGAAATGTTTAGAATGGTTAAGTGCTTTCCTTGGGAAAGAAACATGCATTAAGGTGTTTTAAGATATGATAAGGGCTTAGGAAATGTTCTAGAGGATTTTATAATGCAAGGAATGTTTTGGGATACACTAGAGTCATTTGGACTTGTGTTAGGATTTGGGCAAACTTTGGTGAACAAGGAGAAAGTGTGAACTTGGAAAAGGAATTCAAGAATGACATAAGGAGTTGATGGTGAGAAATGATGCTTGGGAGATGATGTTAAAATGAGGAGAAAGCATTTTGGGATAGTAGTTATCATAGGTATGAAACACCATTTGGAAAGCTAAGGAGGAAATAACATAAGTGTTAGGAATTTCGGTATGAAATAAGTAAGTGTTTAAGGTTATAGATAATGAGTTTCATGGATGTTGTATGTGGATATAAGTGTACCAAATGTTGTTAGGAAACATTAAGAGGCTTAAGGAGAAGTTTGGTGAAGATTTGACAAAGTTTGGGCAGGTTTAGATGGTGTCCGACCCAGGGGTCCGACCCAAGTTTGGGTCGGACAGCCTCTGTTAGACGTCAGGAAATTGTTCTGGAACGGTCCGACCCAGAGGACTTGGGTCGGACATGGGTCGGACGATCATGTTTTGAAGGACGGAAAATGTTCTGGAATGGTCTGACCCAGTCGAGTGAGTCGGACATGGGTCGGACATGGCTGTTCGTTTGTAAGTTGGTAAATGTTCTGTAATGGTCCGACCCAGACGAGTGAGTCGGACATGGGTCGGACATGTATGTTCAAAGGTCGATAAAATTCTCTGGAATGGTCCGACCCAGAAGGTTGGGTCGGACATGGGTCAGACAAGCTAAGTTTTTCCAAACCCAAAATCACTGGAAGGGTCCGACCCAGTTGTGGGTCGGACGGTGGGTCGGACAAACCAAAATCTATATAAAAAAACAGTAAAGGATATGACAAATGTAGTTAGCCCCCTAGGGTATAATGAAGGTAACCTAGGGTAAGTTAGACATTAAAAACATGTCATACAATCATGTTAAACATTTAGTAAGTTTGAAGTTAAATAAATAATTAACCGACGTTATTAATCATGTATAGGAGTGACCTACGGAGGAAATCAATCAAGGCAAGGACCAAGGTATGGTTTTCTTGCAGTCTGTTGTCTACCGGTTTACACTGGCTTGTGTGTTGTATGTTTTTCTGTGTGTTTATGACGTTATAAGATTTAAACATGTAATGAGTTTACAATTGTTCATATTATTGAGATGTTATGATGTGACTCATTTTCCTTGTGTGACTAACGTGACCTACCACCTGTTGTGTATTGGTTGTTAAGTTCCACCATGAACTTCTAACAAGTGTTAACTGGGAAGTGAGAAATCCGGTTGTCCGGTCATGCATGTAAGTTAAGAGTAGATATCTGAATCAGATTCGACTCTTATGTTGTTAAGATTGTTCTCCTTAATTTGGCGTTCTATCTCCCGCTAGCTTCCTCCAAAGCTTACCTATTCTGACTTATGATCGGTTTAGTGGGAACATGTGTTGTGTGGTGTGTTCGGGTCACTATATCCGAACCATCTGTGACATAAGTTACTCGTTCGAATAACAGAACGGTAATGAGTGTGTGTAACGAGCTTAACATGAGGGTGAACCATTCTCTTGGCTCTTATGTTGTTAACCTTCTTGGTTTGTTGTTGTGGAAAGAATATCCACTGTGTATGTGATGTTGTGCTATGCACTATTGATGCTATGCCACATATTATGTTATGTTATGTTATGTATAAAATGAATGCCATGTTATCATGACAATTAGTTGCACGTATCCCGGTAGCCGATGGGCTGCGCGTTAACCATACCAGCCAAGGGTTGCTGACCCCCTTGGGGGCTCCATATTTTTACTGCAGGATGAGGATCGAGGAAGCAGAGTGGCTGTAGGATCTAGGCTGCAGTTGTATTTTAGTTTATTTTGGATGTTGAGCCCGGGATGCGCCTGTGCTCCCGTGGCATTATATTTTGATTCCGTTGAAATTACTATGGCGGTATATTGACAGTTACAGTGAAGGAATGTAAGTAAATACTCGGTATTGTATATGATCTATTTATGGTTTAGTTTTATGCTCGGGAGTCTGATCATCAGACCGGTACACTTGTATTTATTCTGCCTTGTCAACCACGTGGGTGGTTGACGGCGTTGTAGCACCGAAGCGTTAGTTATTGTTTAGTTATTTATTTCCGCTGCGATTTCATTAGTTGGGAAGTTCGATGTAGGGGTGTTACAAAAAGTGGTATCAGAGCGAAGTATCGCTCTGATGACTAGAATACCGAGCTTAGGAATATACCGAGTTAGGAAACCTAACTACAGTTACCTAAGTGATCAGTTATGGAAAGGTTAACCACTAACCAAGTGTGGAGATACCTTGTTGTCTGGAAACGTTTCTACCGTTGGAACCGATAAGTGTGTAAGCATAATGCTAATAATGTTCATGTGAATTCAGATGTCAGGTAAACCGCGAGGTAGGGGCCGCGGAAGCGGTACTGGAGATACAGATGACCAGGGCGAGAATACTACGGCCCAGGTCATGGCCGAAGCTGTAGCGGCCGTCGTAGCCCAAATGGTTCCACAACTAGTAGCTGCAATTCAGCAGGGGCAACACCCCGAAGTTCAACCACCACCGCCACCGCCACGAGAGACCAACTGGGTCAAGGCATTGGCAGACTTAAGACCCCCTTCATTTCATGGGGAGACCGACCCACGTAAGCTGAAGGCGTACATCTCCGAGTTGGAGACCGCCTACGAGACCTTGGCTGTACCTGCAGAGGCTAAGGTCCGTCTTGCCGCTTACTACCTGAAGGGTTCGGCACAGAGTTGGTGGAAGCTAGTGAGAGAGGACCGGATGGCGGATCCTCAGTTTGGATGGAGGGAGTACACGGCTCTACTACGAGCCAAATACTACCCTGTGCATGTTCAAGAGGCCAAGTGCCTGGAGCTGGATAGTCTGAGGCAGGGGGTCAAGGTGTCAGTTGATGAGTACTACACTGCATTCACCGGCCTTATCCACCTGTTACCGGACCTGGGATACTCGAACCGGGTACTGGTAAACCGTTTCTACAACGGTCTCAGCCACCGTCTTCGCTATGGGATGGGGCCAGCTGAGTATACTACCTTGCAGGTAATTGAAATGCAGTGTGATGTGAATAAGTGTAATCCATAAGTGGGTATTAATGTGAGTTTGTGAGTATGTATTGCGGGGCATGACTGACATCCTAAATTCAGGAGTGCTATCATGCCGCTGCTAAGGTGGAGATCACCGTCCGTCTGAGGGACGAGGAGAATGCGCACAAGCGCAAGGCCACGAGCGAGGGCCAGAGTCCGCAAGGGTACGGGGGAGGAAAGAAGAAGAAGAAACCTTATCCCCAGCCCCAGAAGAGTCAGCACCAGGGTGACAAGGGCCAAGCCCAAACCACCACAGCTGAGGAGCCACTGAAGCTCACATATGCTTATGCGGCGAAACCCCTACGCTCTTACCCACCTAAGGGTAATTATCTAATCCTGTGTGATAAGTTGAAGTATATGTTGATAAGTTGTGAAACAAGTATTGATTGTGTATTGTGATAGCAGCTAGCACGGGCTCTGGACCGGAGCGCCACTATTACTGTAAGTGGTGCAACGGAGACCACCCCGGCAAGGACTGCAAGGGAAACGACGTACAGTGTCGTTACCGCGAGAAGTGGGGTCACCGTGACTACGAGTGTTACTAGAACCCCAACAGCAGAGTCAACAAGCCCAAGGGCAGTGGAAGGGTAAGGCCACAATAGATTGATGGCCCGAAGACGGCTAACCAGCCACCCACAGATCAGAGATACACTGAATCCCAGAAGGGGAAGGGGTCGGGACCTAGCAAGATCGCCCTGAATGTGGTGGACCGGTCTGAGGCGCCAGGGCCCTCTTCTAGACCAGGTACCGCCTAAACTGTTGAATGTAATAAGTGATTGCATACCGCATTTCATGCATGCGTGTAGTCTAGTGAGTCCAACTGTGTTATCATGTGAGTAAAGAGTTAAAGTATAGTGTGAATGTCACCTAATTAGATAATTCTAAACTTAAAGGAACCTTCAATATATGTTATCCAATCCCACCCACTCCAAACCCGGAAGAAACCACCATCAACATCACCGACTTTCTAATGGAGCAATGTCAGGTTATCCAGCCAGGTATGATACTCTTAAATGGATACCTGGCACCGGAAGCACAAATCCATATCATCAGGCGATGCGATGAACTAGGAGCAGAACCTGGAGGTTTCTACACACCCGAATACCCGAACGGATCAAGAATGCAGTTGAAGATGATGTGCATGGGTAAGGACTGGAACCCTTACAAGACATATCAAGAAGTGCGAGCTGAAGATGGAGCATGAAATACCCCTACTTAATTAAACATGATTTATATATATAATTTACTACATTAAGGTATGAACGAGCGGTTAAATATTAATACGGTCACGCACTTGTATACATACGTATATATGCACGTATGTATAACGTTACCATATTATAACGTTGTGCACATAACTAGTAATGTGACATGATGATATAGTCGCATGGGTACTTGCGACCGAAATCATATAACTAAAACACGACAAATAAAATAGTCGTACCCGTATATGGGTATAGTTAAAAACGTGACATAACAAATAGTCGTATATATATGTACATACTACTAACAAAGCAACATGTTAGTACAGTCGCATATATATAAGGAATAAGCATGAATAATGTGAAACAAAAAAAAAGAGAGAAAAAGAGCAAATATACTCTAGCCGGGATTCGAACCAGAGACCTCTCATACCCTTCCCAAAGCCTTAACCGTTTGTGCTATGCTTGAATTCAGTATCATATGCTAACAATTTAAAATTAGTAACTAGACTACTGAGATAACTAAACAAAAAAAAAAAGAAGCAGACTGGTCAGCCTCACCTAACTCCACTGTCCGAAGACCTGTAATGGCAACGGGCTCAATTTGCTCCTGATTTTACTTGTCAACCCCAAAACATTCTCTTTGGGAACTGCAGACACTAAACTATTTGTACACGCCCATACCTCCTTATAATCGAGACGGCTCTACATTACCCAGGCAGCAATCTTCATTCTCTCCTCCTGCGCTCTGTAATACCGTAGATCAAAGACAAGAACAACTTGAGCAACAACATCTGCTCTCTGTTTCAAGCCAACGTCTCAGAATTTGAGACAAACACTTTAGTTTCTCACAAACTCCTCCTGGAACTTCCAACTAGTAGCAGTTCGTTTGGTACCCCATCTCAGTCCCTCTTCTCTTCGCAACTTCAGGCCACGACATGCAGAAGCAAACTGGAAACAATGGCTGTTCTCCTACACGATGGTAAGCCAAATGCCAAGACTACTTCCTAGTTTTCTCGTTTCTCTTCCTTCCTGACCAACGAAAAAAAAACTCTACTCTCCAGGATGGTAAAGCCTGCTGCACTCCACCGCAATCATATCTCAAAAAAAAGGAGACTGATGAGAACCAGTAGCACACTGATGCGAATGTCATCTCAGGTAGGCCATGAAGCCACTGATATAAATGCTTCTCCTGGTTGTTGTCGCCTGAGATTCCACGAGCTACTAACATCTGTTCTTCTAATCTGCATGAGCTCCTTGTAGAACTCCTTCAGAAAAGGGCACCAAAACCCCACGCATAACAATTCCTGATATAACTAGACAGAAGGTAACAATTCCTTGTCTGTCCAGAACTAAGTCAGTTACTTCCACCCATTACCTGTTTTCTTTCTCCAGTTTTGACAAGTCTAACCGTGGGTACTCTTCAGTTCCAGGCCCTGAGAGTTTCACGCTTTGTCATGAGTGGATTAGAGAAAACCAACACCGAAACAAAGGAAAAAGAAAACCAAGGTATTCAGCTACATGAGTATTCTGTACAGTCTTTAAAACTGATTTCGTTCTGTGCAACTAAACTCCAAGGAGAGTTATAAAGGTCTTAGTGGATTAATGATGTACTTAATACATTTCTAATGCACCTAACTAAGTAGTAGCTGACCTGAGAGTATGAAAAAAAAAGGCAACCTATTGAAACAGAATTGAAACAACAGAAGAAGATGCAAGAGTAAATATCAGTTTTGAATCCTTGGAGTTCAGTATAGATACGTTTCAGTAGTGTAGTCCTTTAATACTTTGGGCTGTCTTAAAATTTACACTATACTAAAACATAGGGCTAAGTGGGCAGACGGGTGGATAAGAAAGTTGAGAATCAACTGGTGAGCAAAACAGCAATGAAATAGAAGAAAGGAACATCAGTTTCAGTTTCTAAAACTTAGTGTTCTTCTGGAAATTAACTTCTTAGGGTATAGCTTTGATGTTGTGAGTTGCTTTGGAATTAAACTACTGACAAAACTCCTAGTAAGTGGAGTAACACTTAGGTATAAGTAACAACCTGGTTAATGAGCAATAAGAAAAATAGAAGAGGAAGAAAACAGATGTGCAGGAGCTAAAATCCAGTTCTGTGACTGGGTTCTGTAACATTGGTTTCCAGTGGTTATATGAGGTCTGTACTGGCGTGAAGGTAGTGAGGGCTAGGTTAGAAACTTAGAACTCAGTCAAAAACAGGACTACCTAGACTAGTGATGGAGGGAAACTGAATAGAAAACAAGAACTGAGAATTCTCAGAAAAACAGAAGGAGCTTATCAGGTTTGATGTTTCTGTTAGTCTTGAGTTTCTGTAATTTTGTGCAACTGGCTTGTGAGGGAGTTAATTAATCTAAGCCATCCTAACACACTTAAGTAAGGATAAGAATACCTTGAGTAAACAAAAAAAACCCAACCTGTTACATAATCGTGGAATAAGGAGAAAGGGAAATACAAGAGGCTAGTTTCTGTTTTGGAAACTCTGATTTCAGTAGTACTGACAGTGCTGCCCTAGTTCATCGATAAACCTAGGAACCACCAAACATCAAGACAATAATGAGAACCAACTAGTACTTTGGACTGAGATCAGAAGAAAAAGAAGAGAAACAAAACTGGTGTAAGAAAGAACTCAAAATCTGGAATTAATATCTCTGTGTAATCGGTTTCCAGAAACTCTGTAGATGCTGAGTTAACCAGTTGAGTATCTTAGGAGTCCTGTAACACCCTACTTTAGGAGCAATAAGCTGGGAAAATTCAGAACCAAGAGACACGATAAAAAGGAAATCAGTCAAATTCACATTTTCTGTTTTGCTGTAACAGTATAGTCCAGTTCCGTGTGGAGAGTTTTCTGAGGAAAGGTTACCAGTTTCTGTGTTGGCATTCTATCAGATTCTGCAAGTGTTTTGCTTCTGTATAAACTGCATCAGTGGGGTTAACAGAGTTCTAAGGTTGTCCTTTGAGTTAAAAAAAATATATACATATATATATACAACACTTAACTAAATAGATAAGTGCTTAGGAATGAACTAAGAGACAGTTATGCGGATGTCATAAAAGAATGGAAGCAAGGATATCAGGCTTTGACATTTCTGTTTTATAGTTACTGGAGATCTGAGTTTCGGTATAACATTATGACAGTGTTGTGTTAGGTTGTTTTTGAGTTTGAAATCTGGTTATAAAACTTAACTAAACAGATGGGTACCGTGGACAGAATGAAAGACAGATCGATATCAACCAGAAAGGGGTTTACAGCAGTATCATGTTTCAGTTTAAAATTTCTACCTGATTGGATTTATGTCACCTTGGGTCTGTTTTTGGGGTATAACCAGGATAAAACAGGTAACCACGTGAGTTATCAATGAGGGAGAGTTAAAACTTAACTCATGAACAAAACAGAAAATAGATCATAAAACAGAAAGGGAAGACAAGAAGAAATACTTCAGTTTCATAATGTCAAACTTGATTTCTGTTTCAGTCCTGTATAGCTGTATACAGAAAGATTGGAGTGGCTGTGGTGAGTTGCCAATGAATCTAAAACGCTTCTAACCTATCTTAGCAAACTGTAAGTATCTAGAGAAAGATTAGGAAATCAGTGTTACACACTAATATAATAAACAGAAGAGGTGTACTAATTCAGGTGGTTTCAGACCATCATGTGAATGTTGTTTCTGTGTAGATTGAATCAACGACAACCACCTAAATCAATATTACAGAACACACAACCCAAACGCTAAATAGCGTAAATGAGCAAGTACCTAATGTACAAATAAGGGGCATAAGCTCAGGAGACCGGGAACACCGACTCCAATTACCTTTCAAGGCATATTACTAACGTAACAATGTCTAAGTTAATATAATGAAACAATGGAGCTACGGTACATACCGTAAGCAATGTGAATAACAATGATGAATTACTAATAGGCGCCTAACCGCGCACTTGAAAAATAAATAACTGCAGTTACAAGTAACTAGCACTAAACAATAAGTAACAGCAAAGACATTACTTACTAGGAGTATATACCAACATGTAATGTTAATCACTAATAGTGATAAATGTTCAGTCCTAATGGACGAACCTGATCTTATGAGAAGTGGCATACAAGGATTCACTTATAATATTTGTAAAAACAACTCATTTGCAGTACCATCAGTGAGAATGGTTGGGAAGTGAAGAGCCAAGATGCTCAAGCAATCATGCAATCTACAATACACCCAATTAAACGGAAAAGCGAACACGTATAAATACCCAAGTATGAGAACTTACCCTACGCCGTATCGGGAAGCATAGGTAAGATATAATAATGATTAAAACTGGAGGAAAGAATTATGTATATACTCATGGAGATCGAGATAGGAGAACTGACATTGCTACCTCAGCACCTATATTACATAAACGATTGCAACCATACAGACGAATCAACGTCTAACGTTCAACTGGTTAGCAACCAAGTGCTACCACTAAAATGTTACTAAGGACATGAGTCCAGAGAACAAAAATAATGTTCCAACCACCTTACCACCATACCGCTAGAACATTAGAATCTACGACAAGATAAACAACATTGCGAACCAATCAACATCGGACTACAACAAGGACATCCACGAAAGGGAGATTGACAATAGAATACTTCACAATAGTCGTGTGACGGACGCTACCAGTTTACTAGACGAGACATGGGACGACCGCACTCCGATAGGAGCATGTGGGTCTGACAGACTTATTTATAGGTTAGTCAGGTAAGTAGTAATGTATCAGTATGGTACCCCATGCATGTAGACAAGTAGTGTTAGAAACACGAGAAGTAGTCAACTCCGTACTACGGACAGTGATGCAGATCACCTCGAAGATGGATGAGAAGAGCCGCAGTTAACCAACGGGCTAGAGAAACCAAGAACCTACAACACAGAGTAGCGGTCAACACACAGTGAAGACAATGAGACCCTTTGAAGATGACGAGGCAGATGACAGAAACAAGAAACCCACATTATGGACGAATAATACGTAGAACCCTCACTTGGATATGCAAGTTTTTGCAATCCAGAGAATCTACCAGATGATGTGAAGATACCTTAAGAAGGAATAATGGACTTGGAATGTACCACTCACATGATGATTCGCTCATCTTATCTGTTTGACTCCTTAGATATTAGCTGCTGAGAGTTTACGCCTCTGCACTCTGTAGGACTGAGTGTTTTGGTATTACACTTGTGCAGTTATTAATCTAGTAGAAATACAGAAAGATGCAATGGATATCAACAAGAGTGTGTATCAAAGAACTACACCAACGTATTACTCTGGAACAAAACCACTAGGAGACACGGATGACAATCATCATCTACGTGGACATGTAGGCGGGTACGTCTTGGTATTACCAAGACAAGTGCAAAGAGCACCAAGTACTAACAAGAGCCAATGTCATATTATACCTCAAACTGAATATCAGTGGGGGAAGACACACGAATGTATGCTAGTGATCCAAATAAGAGGATGCACAGTAATGAAAAGAGAGAAACTAAACCTATGTTCATGGGTCTGCACCTCATACAGAGCGAGTGGGCCCACTAGAACGAACTTGGGAGAGAGCACAAATACGTGTCTCACCCTTAATATATTTAAGAGCCGAAGGGGCTAGAGTCAGACCCGTCTCTCCGATATGAGAATAATCTACTTCAAAGGTGAAAACACCACATGAGAGTTGGAGAACTCTATGAAAGCCAAGTATCCAGCGCTCCTTGTGGAGCAGCTGTCGAATACTTGTAGGGTACGGGGGCGTAACCCATTTTAAGGGGGGTAGAGCCTCTTGGCTGTGCACATGTTTGCACTAAATTCTGTTATTTCGTATGCGGGGCATACAATAGTTTGTGGGTATGCGGGGCACACGATGTTGATTGTTGGATGTTGTTTGTGATGTTGGTTGTTCATTTTGTTGGTGTTGTTGGGTACGCGGGGCGTACGTGGTTTGTTTCGGTGTTGGTTTTCTCTAATCCACTCTTGACAAAGCGTGAAACTCTCAGGGCCTGGAACTGAAGAGTACCCACGGTTAGACTTGTCAAAACTGGAGAAAGAAAACAGGTAATGGGTGGAAGTAACTGACTTAGTTCTGGACAGACAAGGAATCGTTACCTTCTGTCTAGTTATATCAGGAATTGTTATGCGTGGGGTTTTGGTGCCCTTTTCTGAAGGAGTTCTACAAGGAGCTCATGCAGATTAGAAGAACAGATGTTAGTAGCTCGTGGAATCTCAGGCGACAACAACCAGGAGAAGCATTTATATCAGTGGCTTCATGGCCTACCTGAGATGACATTCGCATCAGTGTGCTACTGGTTCTCATCAGTCTCCTTTTTTTTTTAGATATGATTGCGGTGGAGTGCAGCAGGCTTTACCATCCTGGAGAGTAGAGTTTTTTTTTTCGTTGGTCAGGAAGGAAGAGAAACGAGAAAACTAGGAAGTAGTCTTGGCATTTGGCTTACCATCGTGTAGGAGAACAGCCACTGTTTCCAGTTTGCTTCTGCATGTCGTGGCCTGAAGTTGCGAAGAGAAGAGGGACTGAGATGGGGTACCAAACGAACTGCTACTAGTTGGAAGTTCCAGGAGGAGTTTGTGAGGAACTAAAGTGTTTGTCTCAAATTCTGAGACGTTGGCTTGAAACAGAGAGCAGATGTTGTTGCTCAAGTTGTTCTTGTCTTTGATCTATGGTATTACAGAGCGCAGGAGGAGAGAATGAAGATTGCTGCCTGGGTAATGTAGAGCCGTCTCGATTATAAGGAGGTATGGGCGTGTACAAATAGTTTAGTGTCTGCAGTTCCCAAAGAGAATGTTTTGGGGTTGACAAGTAAAATCAGGAGCAAATTGAGCCCGTTGCCATTACAGGTCTTCGGACAGTGGAGTTAGGTGAGGCTGACCAGTCTGCTTCTTTTTTTTGTGTAGTTATCTCAGTAGTCTAGTTACTAATTTTAAATCGTTAGCATATGATACTGAATTCAAGCATAGCACAAACGGAAAAAGAAAACCAAGGTATTCAGCTACATGAGTATTCTGTACAGTCTTTAAAACTGATTTCGTTCTGTGCAACTAAACTCCAGAGGAGTTATAAAGGTCTTAGTGGATTAATGATGTACTTAATACATTTCTAATGCACCTAACTAAGTAGTAGCTGACCTGAGAGTATGAAAAAAAAAGTCAACCTATTGAAACAGAATTGAAACAACAGAAGAAGATGCAAGAGTAAATATCAGTTTTGAATCCTTGGAGTTCAGTATAGATACGTTTCAGTAGTGTAGTCCTTTAATACTTTGGGCTGTCTTAAATTTACACTATACTAAAACATAGGGCTAAGTGGGCAGACGGTTGGATAAGAAAGTTGAGAATCAACTGGTGAGCAAAACAGAAATGAAATAGAAGAAAGGAACACCAGTTTCAGTTTCTGAAACTTAGTGTTCTTCTGGAAATTAACTTCTTAGGGTATAGCTTTGATGTTGTGAGTTGCTTTGGAATTAAACTACTGACAAAACTCCTAGTAAGTGGAGTAACACTAGTTAGGTATAAGTAACAACCTGGTTAATGAGCAATAAGAAAAACAGAAGAGGAAGAAAACAGATGTGCAGGAGCTAAAATCCAGTTCTGTGACTGGGTTCTGTAACATTGGTTTCCAGTGGTTATATGAGGTCTGTACTGGCTGAAGGTAGTGAGGGCTAGGTTAGAAACTTAGAACTCAGTCAAAAACAGACTACCTAGACTAGTGATGGAGGGAAACTGAATAGAAAACAAGAACAGAGAATTCTCAGAAAAACAGAAGGAGCTTATCAGGTTTGATGTTTCTGTTAGTCTTGAGTTTCTGTAATTTTGTGCAACTGGCTTGTGAGGGAGTTAATGAATCTAAGCCATCCTAACACACTTAAGTAAGGATAAGAATACCTTGAGTAAACAAAAAAAACCCAACCTGTTACATAATCGTGGAATAAGGAGAAAGGGAAATACAAGAGGCTAGTTTCTGTTTTGGAAACTCTGATTTCAGTAGTACTGACAGTGCTGCCCTAGTTCATCGATAAACCTAGGAACCACCAAACATCAAGACAATAATGAGAACCAACTAGTACTTTGGGATTGAGATCAGAAGAAAAAGAAGAGAAACAAAACTGGTGTAAGAAAGAACTCAAAATCTGGAATTAATATCTTGTGTAATCGGTTTCCAGAAACTCTGTAGATGCTGAGTTAACCAGTTGAGTATCTTAGGAGTCCTGTAACACCCTACTTTAGGAGCAATAAGCTGGGAAAAATTCAGGAACCAAGAGACACGATAAAAAGGAAATCAGTCAAATTCACATTTTTGCTGTTTGTGTAACAGTATAGTCCAGTTCCGTGTGGAGAGTTTTCTGAGAAAAGGTTACCAGTTTCTGTTGTTGGCATTCTATCAGATTCTGCAAGTGGCTTCTGTATAACTGCATCAGTGGGTTACAGAGTTCTAAGGTTGTCCTTTGAGTTAAAAAAAATATATACATATATATATACAACACTTAACTAAGTAGATAAGTGCTTAGGAATGAACTAAGAGACATTTATGCGGATGTCATAAAAGAATGGAAGCAAGGATATCAGGCTTTGACATTTCTATTTTATAGTTACTGGAGATCTGAGTTTCTGTATAACATTATGACAGTGTTGTGTTTGTTTGTTTTTGAGTTTGAAATCTGGTTATAAAACTTAACTAAACAGATGGGTACCGTGGACAGAATGAAAGACAGATCGATATCAACCAGAAAGGGGTTTACAGCAGTATCATGTTTTAGTTTAAAATTTCTACCTAATTGGATTTATGTCACCTTGGGTCTGTTTTGGGGGTATAACCAGGATAAAACAGGTAACCACGTGAGTTATCAATGAGGGAGAATTAAAACTTAACTCATGAACAAAACAGAAAATAGATCATAAAACAGAAAGGGAAGACAAGAAGAAATACTTCAGTTTCATAATGTCAAACTTGATTTCTGTTTCAGTCCTGTATAGCTGTATACAGAAAGATTGAAGTGGCTGTGGTGAGTTGCCAATGAATCTAAAACCTTCTAACCTATCTTAGCAAACTGTAAGTATCTAGAGAAAGATTAGGAAATCAGTGTTACACACTAATATAATAAACAGAAGAGGTGTACTAATTCAGGTGGTTTTAGACCATCATGTGAATGTTGTTTTTGTGTGGAAACTGTTCAGTAGATGTAACGCAAGAAGTACATGGAGGTTAGACTGAGAGACAGTTAGGAAAGTAACATAATGGAATAAAAAGAAAAGAATCAAAGAGAAGGCATCGGGTTCCATGCTTTTGCAGTCTCAGTTCTTCTGGATTCTGAAAACTTCCTGTCTCTGTATAATGGAATTACAGATGTGCTAAGGGTATGGTGTTGGATTAATAATCAACCTAAATCATGACTACTACATCTATCTAGGTTGGTTTACTCATGGGGGAGGTTGGTAGATAGTTTAACCGACATGGAAGAAGGAATGGAGAGGGAATACAAAGGTTCTGGTTTTCGGTTTTCAGTACTTGATTGCTTCTGTACAACAATGTTACTGGAGTGCTAAGAGGGTTGTAGTGGTTTAACGATGAACCTAAGAAATTGCTAAAAGAGTGAGATATGTTGGTGTACTCATTTTGGAGGTGGAAAGTCAGTTAACCCCTAACCAAAGGAGGAATAAGAAGGGAACATACAGATTTTAGTTTCAGGTTTTAGGTAGTGCTTTTCTGTTTACCATGTCACAGTGGGTGATAAGGGGTGGTATTGAGTTACTAATGAACCTATAACATCTCTGACATACCTAAGTGAGCTTATAAAACCTTGAGTTATATCCTAGTACAAGTTTTGATGTTATAAACATTAAATATCTACAACCCGTTATAAGTATGTGGATATATTGTGACCAATGAGAATTATATAAACAAGGAGCACAAATGTATAATGTGTTTACATCATATTCGGTACATACATACAGTTACTAAGACTATATGTTACAAAGTTAATGACACATAAAATATCGTACCGTATAACCTTATAGAACCAATGTAACACAAATATATTATGTGGCTAAGGATATAGTTATTCAAACTGTTATGCTAAATGCAGACATACAAGATAAACACGTACCAAGAAATAAAGTTATACACTATAGTTATAACGACATAAAATACCAAGGTTAGTATAAGACTTTGGTTTGATAAATAAACCCTAGTGAAGTACCATAAGTGTATAACGTAAGGTTTCATGCTCTAATGCAAACCGAGAATTAACTCACACAACGAGTAAGGGGTTTATAAATATTAATAACGATACTTTAACTAGCAACAAACGTTAAGTCTGGGAACATAGTACTGGAACTTCAAATATTATTCGGAAATACCGAATTGTGCTGTCATGTGGATTGACGCTTAGTGTTCCGTGTATTACTAGATCGCATTCCCGACGTACGCGCTCGAAAGCTCTAGTGGACTGCACTGCATGAATCTAGTCAACGGTGTACGGTATGTAAAGGGATTTGATCCGAGTTGTCCTGAGGAATTCCTCGGGCTCGGATTTGTTTGATAAATAACTTGTGTGAATGTATGTATGTGATGTATGTATGTGATGTATGTGTATGATGTGTAGTTATGTTCATTGCATTATTTATTTATGCACGAACGTCCTACGGGACTAATATTACGTCGACTATAGATCGACTTATATAAAACTACATATGCGAAATGTGTATGGTGACCACTGTTGTCTGACTTAATGCGCTAAGTGTTACAAGTATGTGTTTATAACCTAAGTAAAATACTTAGGAACGGGACACGACATTGTCGGTCTCTAGAGCTTTGACTCAAACGTGAATGTTACCTAGAATAATTCTAGGCATGCGTAAGACCCATAGGGCAGCCCACAAATTAAGTGATGTACTCCATAACAAAAACTGTAACTGACTATCTAACTAACAAAGCTAACAGTGGAGTGTGAATGAATGTGATGATGTACCTTAATCCAGACAGTCACTGGCTGCTGGTCGCGCATAGAGATCTCTTGGGTTATCCCGTATCGGGTTTTCCCTAGTTAAATCCTGATCGAGCCTAGATAGATCGTCAGGCGGAGTGTGCTACTACGTTGGCACCAGGCCCTTGGCCACCTAAATGGACGCCTTTACAAAGGCAAAGTGAATAAGTCCCAGAGTCTTCGGATGATCAGGGCAGTGAGCACCTTTGTGTGTACGTGGGACTACTGTCCAAGTGAGTATGTTTCGGGTTGTCCTAATTGACGCCCGACAGTGCTAACCAAAACTAATAATATGTGAGGGCCTGGGGGGCCGAATGTTGTACAGTGCTAACTAAAACTAATGATATGTGAAGGCCCAGGGCCGAGTGATGTACTATGTGATGATGTTAACATACGATGAATGAGTTCTCAATGCCATTGTATTGTGTGATGTATGACAGTAAAGTGTATATCCATATATGACTGTTTGGATTGGATGAATGATTATATAATCATGCATGTTGTTACAGTATTTATCATATCTGTAAAATGACAAAGCATGAAATCAATCTAATATCAAGACGGTTAAAAATGACAAGTGACCAATAGGGTCCAGATCCGGCATACTCAGCGTCTATCGCTGATACTACACTTATTGTGCAGGTTGTTGAACACGTTGAAGCCGAAGTGCGGGATTGGGTAGTTAGGACATTGTTAATTTTGGATTTACCGTTCATACCTCGTTATGTATTAAATGATTCCACTGGAAAGGGGTTGTAAGACTTGAATTATGTTTAGATGCTCACAGTAGTTGTGCTTTTGATACTTAGATAGAAATGTAGGTGGTATCTCGTCGTCACTGCGGATTGTATCATTATGTTTAATTTTGTTAAGATGTCGTACTGCTACATCACTCGCATGGGCGACTGGTGGCAAGTAACACCCATGTGAGTTCTATTACTGTAATTACTTCCGCTGTGAGACGCCTTTATTTCCTGTTCACGTGAGCGACTATTACGTAATTATTATGAGGGGTGTTACAGAGCAACAGTACCAAGTATACCTGGGGAGTTCCATGCGGTCGTTAATCACGCCGTGGGAATTGCTCAACAAGTTGAAACGGATTCAATTCCAAATGTGAAAGCAGATTTGTGTATTGTGAACTTCTACCAGAAAGGTGGACGATTAGGTTTACACCAAGATAAGGACAAGTCACCCGAGTCTCTAAGTAAGGGAGTACCCGTGGTGTCTTGGTCCATTGGTGATACCGCAGTGTTTGTGTATGGCGAGCAGAAGCGTGCTGATTTCGCAAGGAAGTTAATAGTAAAGTCAGGAGATGTGTTAATCATGGGTGGGCAGTCAAGGATGCTATATCATGGCATCAGAAAGATCAAACTGAATACCGCACCGTCGGCAGTGATCAATGCTACACACATGAAACCCGGACGTTTGAATTTGACCTTCAGACAGTTTTAAAGCCTTGTATAATTATGTAATGTGTTAAGCCAGTGTATGTTAGGGATATTATATATGTGTTAAGTCATGTCAACAGTGTACACCAACAATGTTGTAAGGAGAATGTGTTAATGAATAAAGCGGAGTTATTGAAGTATAACAACCGTGTTGTTACCCAATACTTATTAGTTTGCCAATGAATTAGGCTGTGCACTCGGAACGGGAGGTACACTGAGTGTCTGCAATGAGGCAGAAGTCGGCAAGAGCGGCACAATCATCACCGGTACCTTTCCAGTCAATGGCGTGGACGCTTCAATCTTGTTCGACTCCGGAGCCTCACACACATTTATTTCGCTATCTTTTGCGAAGAGGCTGGGGTTAGACGGTGATGAGATGCCAGACTTCCTAGTCACTCTCCCGTCGAAAGAACGGATCAGGTGTACCCGCTACCACCGAGATGCTGTTGTAAGAATCAGAGGTGAAGAGTTTCCGATCGACTTGATAGAGTTCGACGGACTTGGCTTTGATGTGATTGTCGGGATGAACTGGTTGGAGCGGTACAAGGGCAGAATCCTATGTGCCGAGCATCGACTGCTTCTTCGGAGTCCATCTGGGGTAACTATATCTTACCGCCAGAGGCCCAGGGAGCCTTCGACTCAGATCATCACCGCCATGGCTATGTGTCGTGAACTACGACGAGGGAGTGATGTATACCTCTGCTATGTCCAGGACATAGAGAGAGATCCAGAGTTTAGCCCAGATGTGTCGGTAGTGTCAGAGTTTCCTGATGTATTTCCTAAGGAACTGCCGGGCATGCCGCCAGCACGGGAAGTGGAGTTTGAGATTGATTTGGTTCCGGGTACCGGACCAATTGCGAAGGCGCCCTATCGTATGGCTCCAGCAGAGATGACAGAGCTCAAGGAGCAGCTGAGAGACCTACTCGACAAGGGGTTCATCCGCCCTAGCGTTTCACCATGGGGCGCGGTCCTCTTCGTGAAGAAGAAGGACGGTAGTCTCCGCCTGTGTATTGACTATCGAGAGCTGAATGCAGTTACGGTGAAGAACCGTTACCCTTTACCACGCATCAACGATCTATTTGATCAGTTGAGGGGAGCATCAGTATTCTCCAAGATAGACCTACGATCCGGATACCACCAGATTGCTATACGTGACAGTGATATCGAAAGGACAGCATTCAGAACTAGGTATGGGCATTATGAGTTCACAGTTATGCCGTTTGGCTTATCAAATGCACCAGCTAAGTTCATGGACTTAATGAACCGCTTGTTCCAAGATCAGTTGGACAAGTCTGTGGTAGTCTTCATCGATGATATCCTTGTGTACTCGAAATCAAGAGGTGAGCACGAAAGCCACCTGAGAAATGTGTTACAAACATTGAGAAGGAATCAGTTGTGTGCTAAGTTTTCGAAATGTGAGTTTTGGTTGAACCAAGTATCCTTTCTTGGACATGTGATTTCTGAGGCCGGGATCGCTGTTGATCCGGCAAAGATAGATGCAGTGCGCACCTGGCCTAGGCCGAAGACAGTTACCGATATCAGGAGCTTCCTCGGTCTGGCAGGTTATTATAGGAGGTTTGTAAAGGACTTCTCCAGTGTCTCGAAGCCGATGACTTCCTTAATGAAGAAGGATGCACCATTCGAGTGGACAGTCGACTGTGCGAGTTCTTTCACGAGTCTCAAGGATGCTCTGACATCTGCACCAGTCCTGACTATACCAGACGGTCCAGATGGTTTTGAGGTCTATTGCGACGCATCAGGTAGAGGTATGGGTTGTGTATTGATGCAACACGGGAAGGTCGTAGCTTACGCCTCCCGACAGCTGAAAAAGCATGAGGAGAACTACCCTACCCACGATCTAGAGTTGGGTGCCATTGTCTTCGCATTGAAGATATGGCGACATTATTTGTATGGGGTAAGTGTGACAATCTATTCTGACCACAAAAGCTTAAAGTACTTGTTCACTCAGAAGGAGTTGAACATGAGGCAAAGAAGGTGGGTTGAATTTCTAAATGACTACGACATTAATTTGCAATATAAAGAGGGTAAGGCAAATGTGGTAGCTGACACATTGAGTCGCCGAGCACACTCTCTTCATTCGCTAGTCTCTCATACTGGCTTGGTTGAAGAGGTGCGGAGTGCTCAAATGGCGGATCAGTATATGGTGTAGATCAGGCAGAAGCTTATTGATGGCACATTCGAGGGTCAGAAGTACGACTTCAGACTCCACGATGATGACCTGATTAGGCTGAATGGCCGATTGTATATACCTAGGGGTAGCGCTGAGTTGAAGGAGCGCATATTGAGTAAATCCCATTGTTCTACTACTTCGATTCACCCTGGAGCTTCAAAGATGTATAAGGGTATGAAAAGATATTTTTGGTGGACTGGAATGAAAAAAGATGTAAGTGATTATGTGTTGAGGTGTCTCACTTGCCAGAAGGTCAAGTTTGAGCACCGACGGCCTGGTGGTATGGTGCAGCCAATGCCAGTGCCTGAGTGGAAGTTCCATGATATTTCCATGGACTTCGTAGTAGGGCTTCCGCCTACAAGGGGAGGTCTGAATATGATATGGGTTGTTGTTGACCGACTGACCAAGGTGGCCCGATTCATTCCGATGAAGGACACCTGGAAAGTGGCAAAACTGGCAGAACTCTTTGATAGAGAAATTGTAAGACATCATGGGGTATCGAAAACCATTTTATCTGACAGAGATACCAGATTCTTATCGAGATATTAGAAGTCTACGCGAGAAGCACTGGGTACCGAACTGAAATTGAGTACAGCGTTTCACCCACAGACAGATGGTCAGAGTGAGCGCACCATCCAGACACTTGAGGATATGTTACGTGCATGTGCACTTGACTTTCAGACCAGCTGGATTGATAAGTTACATCTGATCGAGTTTAGTTACAACAACAGCTATCATGCATCGATCAAGATGTCTCCCTTCCAGGCCTTGTACGGTAGACCATGCCGCACACCATTATGCTGGGATGAGTCGAGTGAGACGGTCATTATAGGACCAGAGTATCTTGAACAAGTTCAGGCAGAAGTTCGCCAGATCCCATGAAAGCAGCTCAGGATAGACAGAAGTCGTACGCAGATGTGCGCAGACGTGACCTGGAGTTTGCCGTGGGCGATCAGGTATTTTTGAGAGTATCCCCCATGAAGGGAGTATTTCGTTTTGGCCAGAAAGGCAAGTTGAGCCCAAAATATGTGGGGCCTTATGTTGTGACGGAGCGGATCGGCCCGGTAGCTTACAGACTTGATCTACCCGCCGAGCTGGGCAAGGTACATGATGTATTTCATGTGTCCCAATTGAAGAAGTATATGTCTCATCCGTCTCATGTGCTTCAGCCTGAAAGGCTAACCTTAGAGCCGACCATGCGATCAGTGGAGACTCCGGTACGGATTCTGGATACTAAGACTCGAGACACTCGCCATAAGTCTGTGAGACTGGTGAAAGTTCTTTGGTCTAACCAGGACATTGAGGAGGCCACTTGGGAGCTGGAAGACAAGATGAAGGCGAAGTACCCGTCATTGTTTACTTCTTAGCGCTTATGTGTATAGGGTACGGGGCGTACCCCTTTTTAAGGGGGGTAGAGCCGTTTCGGTTATGTGAGTACGACGTGTATTTAAATACATCGTCTATGCTATGTTGTCATGTTACAGACCGTTGTGTCTGAATGATGTTGATGATGTTGTATGGACCTTGTGTCCAATGTTATGTACCCGATGTTATGTTGTATGGACCTTGTGTCCAATGCTATGTAAGTGTGTTGTTAATGATGTATGGAAGTATTGTTTATAAGTATTCCCGTGTTCTAACATTTAGGATATGTGGAAGTGTGAACTTTGAGGTCAAAGTTCTTTTAAAGGGGTAGATTGAAATACCCCAAACCTTAGTATATTTTTAAAACCTAAATATGGTATATTAAGACTAAAAAGAGTCTTATAAACATTATTAAACAAATTTAAACAAAAGAACAAAATGTGCTTTAAGGTCAATAAAGGCCAAAATGTGCTCTAAGCTTGGGATAAGCTTGGTTAAGACCTAATGAACTTACCAAGACCTTATTTATATATTAATGAACATATTAAACCAATTACCAAAGAAAACCAAGCTTGGAAACAAGTTAAAACACAAAATGTGCTTTAAGGAGTCTTAAAGCACAATTTTGAAAAATTGTCTTGTAAATGAGTTTTGAATGGCTAAATGTCCATCATTACTCTATAATTAACATGTGTACCATATAGTATCACATTTGGAAGTCTATATCAATGGGAAATCAAAAATTTCACTTCTATGTGCCTTGTTTTTATGAATAGTGATTTTAATAAGCTATTTTGTAACATATGTTGGTATAAGTAATTAAATTGACAAATAAAGACTATATTACCCCTAAGTACTAATGGGGGCCGGTTTTCTTAAGTGTGGTGACTCACCACTCTCTTGTTAACATATTAAGTAAATAAAGATAACTAATTAAAGTACTTTTTACTTTATAACTACAAATATCTTCAAAAAGTAAGTTCACTTTCATTTCTCCTTTCTTCCTTGCATTCACACGGTTCCATGCTCTCTTCAACCTCTATTCTTCATTCTCTTACACGGTAATACCACACCACCACCATTAAACCTCATCTTTGATCTCTTGTAAAACCTAGCTCACTTAACCAAATCAAAAACAAACACCACCATTCTCTTAGTCTCATCAAGCTCTTCATTCCTATCTTCTCAAAACTTCAAGACCACCATTTCGGTGCCATGGAGTTCCACCATCGAAGGAGCTTGAGCTTGTATTTCTACATATTATTACTCTCCTTTGCTTCTAGGTAAGGAATCTCAAATAAAAACTTCATTTCCTCCATGTTTTATTGTTGACCGAAAATACCCATTGAAGGTGCTCTTTATATGGCTTTGTTTTAGCTTCATTCCAACCTTTCAAGGACTAGGTGGAGTCCTCTCTTGATATATATTCAAACTCTCTTCAAAGACCAAGGTAAAACAACTACATTAATGTTTTTGAAACAATGTAAACCTAGGGTTTACAATGAGATAAAGATTAAAGCTTGAATACTCACTATGTTATTTGTATAATGTTTAGTAGTTGACAAGGAATCAAATACCTTACCTTTTATAAGGAAACAAGGAAGAAGTTTTGTGGAAAAGAGGTAAATATGCTAACCTAATGTGGTTTAGGTCTTAGGAGAAATGAGCTTGTGTTTCTTATGAAAATGATCTAAGGAGCCAATGGGAAGTGACTTAGAAGAATGCTCTCAAGAGCTTAGTAAAAGGCATATGTGTTGTTGAGTGTATTTGCGGGTCAAAGGCAATTATATTGTGGAAATTCAGTGTTTATAATTTATGCATCTTAAGGGCCTAAGAGCCATGTTATTTAAGGGCCTAAGTGCCATGCAATTTAAATTATGCACTATATTGTGATGTAGTGCTATATGAGTGAAGTTTGTGTATAAGAAAGTGCTTGATGGATTTTGGTGTTCATGGTGGTTTGTTGGTGAAAACAATATGTTTTGGTTTAGTAATGTTCTAGGAGAACCTATGTCAAGATTTAGGTAACAAACAAGAAGTCCTAAGGTTTAAAAATAAGTTTGATGAGTTAAGAAATGTTTAGAATGGTTAAGTGCTTTCCTTGGGAAAGAAACATGCATTAAGGTGTTTTAAGATGTGAGAAGGGCTTAGGAATGTTAGAGGATTTTATAATGCAGGAATGTTTTGGGATACACTAGAGTCATCTGACTTGTGTTAGGATTTGGGCAAACTTTGGTGAACAAGGAGAAAGTGTGAACTTGAAAAAGGAATTCAAGAATGACATAAGAGTTGATGGTAAGAAATGATCTTGGGAGATGATGTTAAATGAGGAGAAAGCATTTTGGGATAGTAGTTATCATAGGTATGAAACACCATTTGGAAAGCTCAGGAGGAAATACATAAGTGTTAGGAATTTCGGTATGAAATAAGTAAGTGTTTAGGTTATAGATAAGAGTTTCATGGATGTTGTATGTGATATAAGTGTACCAAATCTTGTTAAACATTAAGAGGCTTAAGGAGAAGTTTTGGTGAAGATTTGACAAAGTTTGGGCAGTGTCAGATGGCGTCCGACCCAGGGTCCGACCCAATTGGGTCGGACAGCCTGTTAGACGTCAGGAAATTGTTCTGGAACGGTCCGACCCAGAGGACTTGGGTCGGACATGGGTCGGACGGTCATGTTTTGAAGGACGGAAAATGTTCTGGAATGGTTCGATCGGACATTGCTGTTCTGTAAGTTGGTAAATGTTCTGTAATGGTCCGACCCAGTCGAGTGAGTCGGACATGGGTCGGACATGTATGTTCAAAGGTCGATAAAATTTCTGGAATGGTCCGACCCAGAATGTACGACCCCAAACCACCCTGGTTGAGAGACCGTTACACGCCGCGCGCTTATTACCTAAGACACGCAAGGCTACACTATCGAAACCCCAAAATAGAACTAATGCTCATATATTACCAGATAAACGATTACAAATTGTCTTTACAATACACAGGCAGAAGCCAAACTGAATTACAAAGCATAATCTAAATACAACTGGGCCCTAAGGCCAAACAAACTAAATACAAAACTCAAATGCCAAGACAAAAGTAAGAGCTGAATCTCCAAGCACGAACTAAAACCTGCAAATCAGACGGAGATAGGGGTGAGCAAAACTATTGCTCAGCAGGTGATAAACTTCATCAGCTGAGCACGCTCAAAATAGATACTGAACATACATATACATACGTATACCAAAGCGCTTAACAAGAGCGAAATCAGAGACAAAGAAAGCCTTTCAAATAGACAGAAGTCTAAAGCAGAAGGAGCTAAGCGGTGGTCAAAACATACTCAAAAGTAGAAGGTAAGCTGAAGCTGAAAGCTCGACGAAATCAGAAGCTTAACAAACTCAAAAAGCTTAAACGAAATCAGAAGCTTAGCAAATCAGAAGCTTAGCAAAATCCAGAACTTAGCAGAAGACAGTAAGCACACAGCACCGTCTCAAATCAAATACAGATAGAGAGCAGACGAAGTAGAGCACTTTACAAATCAGAAATCCTCAACAGACAGGAAGCACACTGCAGCCTATCTGAGTTTGTAAACAGACAGAGCAGGCGGAAGCAGTACAAAACAAACAGAGGCGTTCAAAGGACAGAAAGCACACAGTCATGTCAAATACCAGAGCAGCGAAAACAGACAGAAGTTGAACAGAACACAAACGGAAGTGGGACACTAGCAATCAGAGCATACAGACAGAACGAGCAACCAGCTCGTGAACAGAACGAGGAAACCTCACTCGTAACAGAACAGGTGTAAACACCCGTGAACTGAACGGGGAACATCACCCGTGAAACAGAAGGATCCTACATAGCGCGCTACGAGACAGCGAGACCAGCCATCCAAAGGTTCAGATACAGAGAAGACTAGGTCCCAAAACAGAAGCTTTCAGAACAGACCAAAGCTTTATACAGAACAGGATAGAAGTCCTGTCAGATCATAACAGAAAGCAGAAGCTTAACGAAATCAGAGCGGAAGCTTACCAACGGAAAGCCTTAGCAAAACAGAAGTCGCAACCCGACTAGTAAATACAAAAGCAAAACTGAAGTCAGAGGTTGAAGCACATTTTCAGAGCATAACAGAGATCAAAGGCTTATCAGAGACCTTAAAATAAGGAAACACTTAAACACATGCTAAAACACCTGAAAAGATAGTACTCGGAAAGAGGAATCCAACGCCACAAACGGCACTAAAATGGAGCTCAGACGAAGAAGTTATGGTCAAAACAGTGAGCAGTCCGAACTTTGTGTCCGGACGTCGAAGTTCGGACGCAAGTCGAACTCAAATCCGCAGGAAATTTCAAGGTGTCCGAACATCCAAGTTCGGACGGATGTTCGGACGTCCTTCGGAAGACAGCACGAGGAAAGTCCGAACATGTGTCCGAGCCTCAAAGTTCGGACACATGTCGAAGAGAAAATCAGAGGCGCAGAACGGGGTGTGTCCGAACTTCCAAGTTCGGACGGAAGTTCGGACACAGTGAAACTCTCAGAAAATCCAGACGCAACAGAGCGTGTCCGAACTTCCAAGTTCGGACGCGCCGAAAAGTTCAACTTCCAGGATGAAATCAGATGCGAATAGAGTCCTCAAAACAATGTCAAAATGCAGTACAAAACCAAAGTCTTTAAACGATAACCATAGCATTTTTAGAAGGTCAAAACTAAGACAAATCAGACAGAGATCGATCACCAAACATAGGGCAATTAAACAATCCGAACTCTCAAATCAGAAGCACTCAAAGTTCACAAAACAGAAGGGAACTATAAAGGTAGATTCACCTTTGTCAAAGCAATACTTACATAACAAAATACGCAAAACAAAACCAATCCCACGGGGTTGTAACGCATCAAAACGCAAATCCGAAACTCACACAAAATTACACAAATCAGAAGCCATACAAACATATACGGAAAACAACGGAACCAAAACCCCCGTGGGTGAACGCACACAACCGAATCCATCTACCACCTACCTCACATCCGAAGCAAAGCTATCTCTGCGGACTCTACGAACTGTCTTCTCGAATCTCCATTCGAACGATCCCTCGAATCGAACCATTCCCAAAATACAAATTCGAAATTAGAAAAGAGAGAAAAGAGACTCAACGAAGAAGAGAATCAGATCTACAACCCAAACCTGACTGACGACTGACAGACGAACACAATTCCATCTACAGACCTCCAGCGATTATCAATCAAAAGGAATTGAAGAAGAAGATGGGCAAAGGGAGGAGAAGTTGAGAGTGATGAGAGCGTCGAGAGAACCGTCAATGAGAGAGATGAAGGAGAGGGACTAATTAAACGTGAATTAGAATAAGAGAGAATGAGGAAATAAAATAGTTTAGGAAATCTCTCTCTCTTAAGAAAATAATAATTAACCAAAAAGGAAGAAGACCAATGTAACCCCCTTCCTCAAGCTAACATATTACATTAGGAGAATGTCATAGACAATCTAATATAAGATTACAAAATAGCACAAACTCCCTTTGCGAATCAGAACGGAATATGATAAAATAAAAAAAAATCTGGGGCATAACACAAAAGGTTGGGTCGGAATGGGTCGGACAAGCTAAGTTTTTCCAAACCCGAAAATCACTGGAAGGGTCCGACCCAGTTGTGGGTCGGACGGTGGGTTGGACAGACCAAAATCTATATATAAAAAAAACAGTAAAGGATATGACAATGTAGTTAGCCCCTAGGGTATAATGAAGGTAACCTAGGGTAAGTTAGACATTAAAAACATGTCATACAATCATGTTAAACATTTAGTAAGTTTGAAGGTAAATAAATAATTAACCGACGTTATTAATCATGTATAGGAGTGACCTACGGAGGAAATCAATCGAGGCAAGGACAAAGGTATGGTTTTCTTGCAGTCTGTTGTCTACCGGTTTACACCGGCTTGTGTGTTGTATGTTTTTCTGTGTGTTTATGACGTTATAAGATTTAGACATGTAATGAGTTTACAGTTGTTCATATTATTGAGATGTTATGATGTGACTCATTTTCCTTGTGTGACTAACGTGACCTACCACCTGTTGTGTATTGGTTGTTATGTTCCACCATGAACTTCTAATAAGTGTTAACTGGGAAGTGAGGAATCCGGTTGTCCGGTCATGCATGTAAGTTAAGAGTAGATATCTGAATCAGATTCGACTCTTATGTTGTTAAGATTGTTCTCCTTAATTTGGCGTTCGATCTCCCGCTAGCTTCCTCCAAAGCTTACCTATTCTGACTTATGATCGGTTTAGTGGGAACATGTGTTTGTGTGGTGTGTTCGGGTCACTATATCCAAACCATCTGTGACTTAAGTTACTCGTTCGAATAACAGAACGGTAATGAGTGTGTGTAACGAGCTTAACATGAGGGTGAACCATTCTCTAGGATCTTATGTTGTTAACCTTCTTGGTTTGTTGTTGTGGAAAGAATATCCACTGTGTATGTGATGTTGTGCTATGCACTTTTAATGCTATGCCACATATTATGTTATGTTATGTTATGTATAAAATGAATGCCATGTTATCATGACAATTAGTTGCGCGTATCCCGGTAGCCGATGGGCTGCGCGTTAACCATACCAGCCAAGGGTTGCTGACCCCCTCGGGGGCTCCATATTTTTACTACAGGATGAGGATCGAGGAAGCAGAGTGGCTGTAGGATCTAGGCTGCAGTTGTATTTTGGTTTATTTTGGATGTTGAGCCCGGGATGCGCCTGTGCTCCCGTGGCATTATATTTTGATTCCGTTGAAATTACTATGGCGGTATATTGACAATTACAGTGAAGGAATGTAAGTAAATACTCGGTATGGTATATGATGTATTTATGGTTTAGTTTTTATGCTCGGGAGTCTGATCATCAGACCGGTACACTTGTATTTTTTCTGCCTTGTCAACCACGTGGGTGGTTGACGGCGTTGTAGCACCGAAGCATTAGTTATTGTTTAGTTATTTATTTCCGCTGCGATTTCATTAGTTGGGAAGTTCGATGTAGGGGTGTTACACGGTTAGATCCTAATCAGCTTGAATCAACATAGGGTAGGGTTTAAAATTAAGGCTCACAGTAGTTTCATGCCGGTTTTAACTCCATGTGATGGTGTTTTCTACACGATCTTCCATGATTATGGGAATGGAGGAAAAATTATATCGATGCATGGTATCATCATCAAACACACTCATTGATTCAATTAGCTCTTTTATCCAACTTCTCTGGAATTCTGTACATGCTCATGATATATTTCCTAGAGTTTGTGTCACCTTACTGAACTAACCTTTGGTGTAAGGGTTATTGAGCTATGCTCTACCCCTTGTGCGTCTACTTGGTGCCGCTAGACTCCAAGTTATTTCTCTCCGAGATGAGTTCGCTAGTTTAGGTACCTTGTAGGTCCTTTTCATTGATGTGAACTTGTATCCCTCGTGTGTTGGTATTTACTACACACATATGGTTTATCCCTACTCTTAATTAGGGGAATCCATTTATAACATCCTATGGATTTGGTTTCATATTACTACTTTTAAGGTTCGTAGGAACTGTCTTACACCCTCAGCATTGGTATGAACTTTCCCTTATTGGTAGTTAAGGCTTTTGCCCCAAGGTCCACTATATCCCTCATCATGTGGCATTTGCACATTTACATGTTTCTGAGTTGATATGAAAGATAATAGATGTTGTATTATTTTTTTGAAGTATTTCGATCTTCCGGTCTAGACTGTTATATAGTATACCTCCAATCCGGGTTCCCCTCTACCGAGTTTAACTCACCTTTCTTATTGTGCTTCCCACCAACATTTTATGCTTGATAGTAGTTTACAATGGCCGTTCATTGTGCACCAAATACCAGTCACTTAAACGGTTATATGCTTTTGCGGTTTGCAAGAAGTATTTACTCTCCACCTTACAGTATTTGCTAGCGTACTAGCTCCACCTTCCACATATTGCATATTGCAATGTGATTGTGGGATTTATCTTGACATTTGTCTTCTATCCAACCCTACTTGGGCGATAACATACTAACAATCTATGGCTTGAGCATGTGGTTATTGTTATTTGATGTGACATCATCACTGCGCCCTTAGCGCATAAAATAGCTCTCTTACGCTGCCTTCCCGAGTAGAATTTATAGCATTACATAGGGTTCTTCTAGAATAGTAACATTATGCTGTCATTTCTCAAACCCTTATAAGGTACCACATATTGTCTACCCATTTGATGGGTTCTCCTTGTCTTTATCATTAAGTCCGCCATCGGCTTTCTTGTCTCCAGAAATTCCTAACACTTTATGCTCTAACCACTCTTCTGCGGAGTTACGACCTTCTGTCGTTTTACTATCAAGATGTTCTTGATTTCCTCAACCTTGTTGTTTTGACTGAGATCTTTCTTGTCAATTACGGTTTACCTAGTCAGGATTTCCATCTCTGACTTAGACACGGATTTGATTACCTCCTGGGTTCTTACACCACTAGTTTACATACATGGGGTATCGGACTAAGACATTACTACTTACCTGACTAACTTAAGGTAAGCTCCGTCAGGCCCACAAGCTCCTAGGAGTGTTGTCGTCCCATGTCTCATTTTGTACACTCGTAGTGTCCGTACCGGTGGTTATCACACCCGTAGTACTTAGGCTGTCAATTCTTAACCGTTAGTATTAGAATGTCCCTAGAGGATTCTTTGCGTTCTTTGCCCAATAGGCATGATTATTACCTTCTTTTTGATAGTGTGTATGACATAGCTCCCTAATATTGGGGTTATATTGTGTGGTATGAGGGTGACTTTCCCCTCTACCATTTGTGTCTTTATTGACAATTATCTCTTAATATTTAAGGGATTTACAACCTCTTGTATTCACAAGTCTTTGTTTAGTTCATGGCTTAGTAAGCCCCTTCTTGGAATTGCTCGTGTCTTGAGTTTCACATGCTCGTCATCTAGTTTTTATGAGTGAGGATTAGTGTTTTGATCAGCATCTCTCTCTCTCTTGTTCATTCGTAGGCTATTTACTCCGTTTACGATATGAGTTTCTAGTTCTCGGACTCCACCCAATCAATTGGCTTACACCCTTTGGTGTAGTCTGGACTACACGATAAAGGCTGATACGTCATGTCACCTTTCTTGTGGAAGTCCTCGTTACAGCCTGATTTTGATCAGTGCTTGATATTTACCATTTATGGTTTTAGGTGATGATGCTTTAGTGGCAGTTACAGGAGACAGTTGTCGGAGGCAACAATTTCGCTCTCCTCGATTTGGGTCATTATAGTGGTATTAAAGATACCTTCCTATAGGCCTATGCCTTACGGTATTTAGGCTTGATTCCTATTCTGATAACTATTTGTATATTTGTCACTGTATTTGGCTCAATCTTAGTTGGCTCTAACACTTCTCTCTAAGGTTTTTAATTTGGAAAAATTAAGTGGGTTATGTTGACTATCACTCTCGATTATGGTTGTTCTAAATCATACCGACTTCGTATCTCGTCCTTCCTTTTTGAGGTTACAGTATCTCCCATCCTCAAGGTGAATTTTATTGTTAAATTATTATCCCTTACCCTCCTTACTGGAGTTAGCAGCATAATGGATCTTAACATCAATTTTATTTGGGACTAGCGTGTCCTTTCTTTAACAAGGATCTACAACACCATTGGTGTGTGCTGTTCGGGCATATCATCAGCCCATTTCTTTGCGTGTTTGCATCTTATCTAGGCTTCTCTTACAGCTTGAGTGTGGTATACCATAATGACACTCGTGTATGGCTCTTCATTCAACTAATAGGATAGGTTACAGTTCGTATCGTGGCTGGTGTAGCTCACTTCTTATTATTTCACAATAATTAATAGTGGTGGTTTAACCACAAGTGTCATGCACTCCCTGAGTATGGTCGTACTAGTTTTGAAGAGTCGAAACTCTCATAGATAATACCTGCCATTTGATGTTGGTACTAGTACTGGTTAGACTTGCAAGTCTTACTTTGTAATTATTTATATTTACTCTATCCAACGCCTTATCAGGTGGTGTATTCGTTTAAGGTTTATTGGTCAGACCCACTAAGTCTTTCCAAGGTTTTATCGCCCTCCAATTAAAAGGTTTTATTACTCTTCCCTTAGACACGTTGTGTCTTTGTTTCATTGTGTTACGTACTTACATGAAAGTTTAATGTTTATTGGTAGACACGGCGTCGTACAATCTAGACTACTTGGTCCTTTAGGGATAGTTCATAGTCATAACACTTGCCGTAGCAAGTGCGCAAGGCAGGTTGAAATTTAGTACGATGGTTAGTATGACACTTGTTGTGGTAAGTGTGCCATGCAGACTGAGCCACCGGTACGGTGCTTGTCAGCTATAGTATTATTCCATTACCGGGTTTCCGCTCCTGTCAAGGAGGCTCTTGTTCACTTTAATACTGTCTCATTCCCGCACTTGTTCCCACAAGTTTGCTGTGGTTATAAGGCATTACTTCCCTTTCGAGGTGCTGCATTGTAGCAACCTTGGCGAGTCCTTGTTTCGTAAGCTCTCGAAACCGTTCCACATGCACGTCAGGCCATCTTAAACTTTAGTGTTGCATGGGCTCAGAGTCACTAGCTTCGGGTGAGACTTCAAAACGGTAATCATTTCTGCATAATACATATCTCACGAGTTAAACTAGACTCGTTGTTCCACTTTCTTTCCCACGTGCACTTATTAGTGCTTTCCTGTATATCAGACAGGGTTGTATTACTTATTTGCAAGCCAACCCCATTAGACCCATGAAAGTTATCCCTTTCAATCTCGGGTTTACTATTTAGTTGATACTAAGTATAATAGTGTCTCGCAGACAACATGACTTTATTAGGACCCCCGGTCCTCAGTGATTCATTGCATCTGCATTCTCATCTCCTTCAATTGTTATGAGTCTCATAGAAGCCACATCGGATCTTCCTGATTCAGAGGAATTATCCATCTCCTTGGCGCTTCTCATCTCATTGCCTCTCTAGGAGGTACTCAAGGGCAGCGGTGGGTGGGGTACCATGGCTATTTCCCAGGATGTGCTCCCATCAAGTGTGAGTGGTTCCCTCTGTCATCGTGTTACTTGGAGTTGCAGGACTTCCACCAGCTCCATCGCGCCTCGTCCTTCATTAATGCTCTTACCCAGGCCCCTCCCTGACGTCAATAAGGAGGACAGGTTAGATCCATACTCGGTATTGTACTGTAATTTCGGTCGTTAAATATTGAAGTGCCTCTACGGCTATTGTTTGCAAGCATTTAGCAATGTAACAACCTCGTAAGGTCACGTATCCTCACAACGTTTCTCGTATACCCAAAACCTATGCTCACTTTTCTAATCCTACTATCTTGGGTCACCAGAGCGGTACTCCGCTCTGATACCACTTTTGTAATACCCCTACATAAACATCTCTTAATTGTCATCCAAACATTGTACTTAACAAATAAATCGCAGCGGTAATTAAGCATTGTCGAACTACTGGTGTCACCATTCTCACTCGCCCATACGAGTGATAACACATTTACTTAATCATTCACAATACGAAATAATTTCCTGCAGTGATAACAAGTGATAAATATACTCCTTTACATTACCTTAAATACAATTACTAGTGAGCATTTTAAGTAATCTAGTCTTATACATACTTTAACATCTGAATCGTAAAGCGACAGTGCAGTATTAAATTTACGCAACTAACTACCCAGCGCGTCCCGCACTCTGTCATCATAGCAGCTCCACACCCTGTATAATTTTGTTTGTGGTATGGAATAAGTCCTTCCTGAGTATGCCACTACATGACTATCATGCCCCCTTGGACCCCCAGTTAATTGGTCGAGAGCATGCAGTTCATTTACAGGCAATACCGGTTTAATATTAAAACTGTAAAGCATACACATAGAATAACATTCATGCAATAACATCCATACAATAACACTTATAATCATGCTTTTCTCATAGCATATAGTAGTATAATATAAGCACACTAAACAACGACACGATAAAGTACGAGAGTTAAAAATGTTTGGTTTATTCTCGTTCCTGGTTTTAAGGCCCCACTTGATTCTCGCCAATAATACGAGCTATCTAGCTGTTCGTATATTGTTTAGTCTCATGCCTATGACAGTGTCTCGTTCAACCGATATGTCTCTACTCCTTACCCCTTTTTATGGTGGGTCACCCATTGCAGTAGCCACTCCAACGGCAGGGTCTCCGACCGATGTACCATCTTAGTTTGTTAGAATTTTCTTTGATACTTACGGACCTGTACGCGGACATCCTAGCATCGTTCTTGTGATCACAGCGCGCACCAAGGGCTCAACCCTTGGATTTATCCACACTATATCTTCATATGTACTTCAGAACACTGATGATTAAGGTCTCTTAATCTAATCCTAAGTATATCAACTTAGGATTCAGTGTAACATTTCGAATATGTGCCTTAATAGGACTTACCTAGTATCTCTAGGTGATTTATACCATTCGAATGTAGTAATACGAGAGCGACATTATAGGCCGTTGCTCCATATATAAGTCTCGGATAATACATCTTATTATCCTATGCTACAATGTTTTTTCAACGCTTCTTATAATAATATATAAGGTAGCCGTTAGTTCGTTTTATATATGTTCATATATACGAACAATACTATTATCGCATGAGCAGCAATAGTAAGGCAAAACAATATAATATACAGTTCATGCATATTATTTCACACAATCAGACAGTTAATATTATCATAGATTTTCACAAAAGTTTGAACTAAGGAAATCCTCAGGACAATCAGCCATATACACATACCTTACAACTCGATATACGCTAGCATGAAGTTTCACGCACACCCGCTAGTCCTCGAAGCTCATTCTCTAACGACACCTCTAAGCATCCAACCTGGAATACGAGACTCCAATCAGCTCTTGATTAGGCGTAATAATTCGGTACCCTGACTAGTTACTAATTACCTCGGTAATTACCCATGGCTATCTAGTCATCATTACTTGGGTTCTCGGGTGAGTTTTGGGATTAGTTACGTCGTTGTTATATTTCAGCATTAGCATATTGTTGTACATTCCAACTTAGGATATATTTTTCTAATAACCTATTTCCTTTTATAATAGGTATGTTATATATATAACTTATATATATAGTCACATGTAAATATTATATAAAGGTGTATTTATATAATTGTCCACTATATTTTATGTACAACTAGATCTTATGTTATCATTATCTACATCAACTTCCCTTTAATATTGGGTTGGTCAACATGACCCTCATTGGTCAATTATATTTACTTGGTCAATTGAATTATCTTGGTTACTTTATCCAAGTATACAAAACTCTTATAATTCATATTATAAGCCTTGAATTATATAGTTTTCTTGAAATACTCAGAACCTAGATATGGTGTTTTATGTTTAACTAGATCTACGAAGTCTAAAATATGCCTTAGAAACATTGGTAAACAATTTAAACTATTGAAAACACAAGAAACACACCATAAAGACATTTAATAACAAAAATGCTCTAAGCTTGGAGTAACTTTGATTAGCATCCAAATATCATTATTAGACCTTATTAACATGATGATGGGCATGTTAAATCAATTACCAAAGAATAACAATCTCAAAAACAAGTTAAAACACAAATTGTGCTTTAAGGCTCTTAAAGCACATTTTTGAAAAATTATCTTAGAAATGGGTTTTTGAGTGGCTAAATGCCCATGATTACACCTATCACTTGTGTCTACTTAGTATCACATCAGGAAGCCTAAATCAATGGGAAACCAAAAATTTCACAAATTTGTGCACTATTATGAATAATGCATAAATAGTGCTTAATTTAGATTTTAGTAAACTTAGTTTAAGTAATTGGTCACAAGACCATAAATATCCTAACTAACAAGGGGGCCAGTTTTTAAAGGTGGGAGTCACCAATATGTCCAGCCAGTTAGAAAAGAAGAGGGAAATAAAGTAAAAGACTATTTACCTTTTAAAGGAAATATCTCACATTAACCACCTCTCCCCTCTTCTTCTCTTCATTCCTTCTTCTTCCACCGGTTTTCTTCTTTCTCATCCTCTTCAAACCATAAGTTGCAGCCCCATTCATTCTCCACCTTCATTTGCTCATAAATACACAATATTGCTCCAAATCAAAAACTAAGCTTAGATTACTCTTAGTTGGAGCAAGCTCTTTCATTCCATCTTTTCAAATCTCCAAAAGATCAAGTTTGATGCCATGGAAAAACTCCATTGAAGGAGGAAAATTTAGTTTTACGAGCTCCATTTCATCCCCTCTCATTCAAGGTAAGAAAAGTGAAAGAAAAATCAACTTTCCTTCATTTCTCCTTAATGTCCAAAAACTGACTTCTCAGGAAGCCTTGTTTTACTCCTTGAACTAGCTTGTTTTAATCTCCAAGGGACTAGTGGAGGTCCTCTTTGATTCATTACCAAGTCCATCTTGAGACTCCAAGGTAATCATCCATTTTTAATGCCTTAAAAAAAATTTAACCTAAGATTAAATTCTATGAGTTTTTGTAACACCCCATCCGATATTTCCTCTAAACACGGTCTAAACGTCACGGACACCAAATTAAATTGCAGCGGAAACTCTTAACTACTGAGGGTGATACATATCGATAACCACCCACATGGTTACCGGTCAACAACTACAACTTACAGTCCCGGTCTGATAAAAGAAATACCAACTTAACTACATAATTTACAATACCTGATTACCGAGCTCTAAGTGTATGTTTACATCCAGGGCTCACAGCCCGTCAAAAGAATACGAGTTTAACAGTCACTCCACCAACCTATTTACCCTTCCAAAATACAACAGGTGTACCCATAATACACTTACTATCCTAGGCCACAAGCCTGTGTACAACTCGGTGCACCACTATCTAATACTAACAACCCAAAGCATAACACCCCGGTCTTCACGTCTATCAACCGTCTTGTGTACCTGGAAGAATAAAAATGGTGCCCGAAGGGGCTCAGCTAAAGCTGAATATGATAATCGCATACCCCGCGTACTAGCGAGGGTACGCTAACTATTTGGTCGCCAGCATGCGGTTCATTAGTATTCAAACAAGCATGCTATTAATAACAACAATAAATTCATGTAAAAACAATACCCGCACATAGAGCATAACACACAATGGAAACATTACAAGTTATTCACACGTTGGTCAGTGAGGCCTTGAGATTCTCCCTCAAGTTTCACACCTCTTCTCGTGTTAGCCAGGTTCTCATCCGGGTTAGACGGATGTTCATATCTCTTATCTCTTGATCATAGGTCTCACACAAGGCATGATCCTACTTAACTATTATTTAACTCTTGAAACAATTACTCAATTAAGTCGGGTGACCTCCGGGCAGAGATGTGACATACTCACCACTTCTCACCACCGGGCTTTAGGTTTGGCTTATTTCCCCGGGCTGCGACCTTAAGTTCGAAACCATGGTGGGAAGGTTAGGCCAGAACTCGGTAAGCAATCTCTCTTGCTTCCCTCATCATTCTCGTGGCCGAAACTATATCGGTCTCCTCTCAACTTCAGTTACCCATTTATCAAGTTGGGTAAGTCAGTAGGTTAGTGTGTTAGTGAGAACATCCCAACACAAGAATTCTTCTCATTCAAACATTTCATGAATTATACAAACTAGCCTTTCAAGATATAGTTCATTAGGTGCAAAGACAAGCACCCGACATATAAGGAAATACCTTTAGTCATGTTCATGCACTTCATCTTGAATAGGTGGTTGCATATAACACACAAACACACAAATCAGGGTAACCAAGTTAGGATACAGAGCATGAGAAATCATACCGTTCACCGTCGCCGTTCGTTTGCCAACTACCTCTCGGAGTCCAACTAATCGGGTCCTATAACATATATTAAGTCGGGAGGTTAATTACCCATGATTAACTTAACTCGTTACTTCGCTAACGTTTTTCTGAACTTTTCTTACTTAGTGATGACAATTCAACTTTAACCTATACAAGTTTTTATTCTCATTGTCATCCAAGTCCATTTACATAAGTTACATGCTTTTAATTATTTTCTAAACTTGTTAATACTCTTAATGACCATAAAACACCATCAAACAAGTCCTAATCATCTTGTAATACCATTACCCATCCTTACCCATCCTTAGTTAGGCTTTGAAACACATTTTGTATAATTTTGGGGTTGGTCCAGTTTACCGTCCGGACTTACATACTCGGACCAACTCACTGGGACAATCCTCGGGTAATTTAATCGCTTGGTCCGGGTTTGCACCCTAGTATGCAGACCCGGACCACATGGTTGCAGAACTCTCGGGTGCGATTTAAGACTGGTCCGGGTATGCATGTTAGTTTACAAACCCGGACCCTTAATTCAGAAATCTCTCGGGTGAGTTTTTGGGGTGGTCCGGGTTTGTGTCCTGGTTTGTAAACCCGGACCACTCCTCTGATATATGTTTCTGCCGTGTTTTGACACTGCTCCGAGTTTTTGTCCTAGTTTACAGACCCGGACCACTTACAGGTTTGAAAAAAAATATGTTATTGCTTTTGTTTCAACTCCAAGCTTATGCCAACTTCCCCCACACTCTTCCTACATATTATATAGCATGTTTAGTCATTCAAAACTAATCTAACCATTCTATATACTCATCTGTCAACTAAATCATTCACTGTTATTTTTCCCCCTATCACAGGTTTCTAGTTTTGCTTTCTGTTGCAACTTTTCTACTCTTTCTTCCTTACCATTTCAAACACACGCCTTAACACACTCATGCCCTACATTCCTAGACATAATTTGACAGAACTTCTCTACAATCTATGGCTTCTCACCACATTTTAACAGCTCACAAACACCAGTTAACATCCCTGTTTATTTAAGCATAAAACCACCGTAACAGCACATTAAATTTCCCTTCTGTTAATACAATTTCTAACTTAGTTCCTAGGTTTATTTGCACACTTAAGCATCATTTAACTTATTCATTCATCAAGCAATATTGTAGTTTCCAACTACACCATACAAGGTCATTTTTCCACGTTCAAAAATATGTTTACAGAGAAGAAAACCATCTCAAGGTATGTGTTCAATACCTTGTTAGCTCAATGATTTTTTACCCTTCTTCTTCCTCCTCCTCCTGCTCTCTCTTTCTCTTCTGGTTTCCACAACAACCGAGGTATAGTTTGCTATCTAAATCCATACCCCAAACACACACAACAATCTAGTTTAATTCCCCCGTTTCACACCAAACCAATATTTCAAGAGCTAGTTTTTTTTAGGGCTTTAACACCAAGGAATTACCTTACTCTCCTGAGTGTAATCCTTGGACAACAAGAACAGCAAAAACTCAGCCCCCTGTTGAAAACCGAAACTGATTGGGAAGTGGAGAAAATATCAATGGGGCAATTTTTGACTTTTGCACGAACAAGCTAGGAAGATGGAGACTTTGAGTTTATATTTACCTTGGATTATTAAGAAGATGAAGAAGGGTCAAAAGCACCGCTTCAAACTGCAAAGGAGCTCACGGTCATGGAGATGAAGGTGAGGGTTTCTAGTTTTTGAAGGGTGGAATATGTTGCCCTTAACATGAGGAATCCAACGATATGGTTTTTATGGCTTGGTGTTGTATCGAGCAAGAAAAGAGAGGATGAAGATGAGGTTGATGCTCTCTGTTGAAATCGCAATTGAGGGTTTACAGAGGAAGAAGATGTTACAGAGAGGTAAATCGTGACTGGTAAGGAAATAGAGGTGAGAGAGTATCACTTACTATTTTACTTTTTTTGCTTTATTTCTCTTGTCTGTTAGTGTATTAGGAATTAGAGAGGGCTGTTTGAAAATATAAAACGTGCCCCCATTACTAACTAAGTAACCGGTCACATAAATTACAAGGGTGGGTTAATTTTTTTTTACTTATTACATTAATTCCCCATAACTTCCCGGTTTTACACTATTCACTCACCGGGTTCGTTTTTCGGAATTTTCTCCTTTAACTAATTTTAATAGCTCTAGACCCACACTATGGTCTAATTATAGATATTAAACTAACTATAATTATTACGAGTTTATTAAACCTGTTTAAAATCACGTTTTTCCCGGTTTCTCGAAAAGCGCGTTTTAAAGCTCGTTTGCGTTTTTAACTCATTTTACGAATCCGTTTTCTTCGGGAATCGTTCCTACGTATTTATTTAAGACTAATTAAGCTTTTAAATTTTTCATTAGCCTAATTAATCACTGTTTTAAATCCCGGGGTATTTCAACCTACCCCCCTTAAGAAACTTTGCCCTCAAAGTTGGTCAAAGTCGGTGGATTACTAACTTCATTCATTTGACAAGTCACTTGTCAAAAATCACACTAAACACAATACACACTTAGTACACTTACAGATATCACATCTGTCAAACAAGTTCGCATAGCAAATCTCACACATATATTCATAGCAACATACACATACACCCATTGTGCCAACACACACCATCCATGCAAGCAATACACTGCAAGCACTATCAACACTAAAACCAATAAACTGGTTGTTTCACTGTGTCCAACAAAATGTAAACATATACATTATACATACAAGCCAAGCTATCCCGAAGCAATGCTAAAACAAAAAGGTCCTACCCCCCTTAAAAGGGGTACGCCCCGTACCCTAACGACACTAGACAGTCTAGTCTACAAACAGTGTCGGATACTTCGCCCTCATGGCGTCCTCTAATTCCCAAGTAGCCTCCTCGACGTCGTCGTTCGACTACAAGACCTTGACCATCCGCACTAACTTGTTGCGGGTGTCTCTCGTCTTGGTGTCAAGAATGCGCAAGGGAGTCTCGACGTATCTCATCGTCGGCTCAAGGGATAGGTGATCAGGCTCTAAGACATGAGATGGATCGGCTAAATACTTCTTGAGCTGTGAAACATGAAAAACATCATGAACACGACCCAAGTCTGCAGGTAACGCTAACCTGTAAGCTACAGCTCCAATCCTCTCCGTGATCGTATAAGGCCCAACGTACTTCGGGCTCAACTTGCCTTTCTGGCCGAATCGAAACACGCCCTTCATCGGAGAGACGCGCAGAAACACCTGATCGCCCACAGCGAACTCGAGGTCGCGTCACCGCACATCGGCATAAGATTTTTGTCTATCCTGGGCCGCTTTCAGATTCGCTCGAATTTGTTGCACTTCAGATTGCATATGCTCAAGGTATTCCGGTCCTACAATGACCGCCTCACTGGACTCATCCCAACACAGTGGAGTACGGCATGGTCTGCCATACAAGGCTTGGAAGGGTGACATCTTGATCGAAGCGTGGTAGCTGTTGTTATAAGAGAACTCGATCAGATGTAACTTGTCAACCCAACTCCCCTGAAAATCTAAGGCGCATGCTCTCAGCATGTCCTCCAGTGTCTGGATGGTCTGCTCTGTCTGACCGTCAGTCTGTGGATGGAAGGCTGTACTGAGCTTCAACTCGGTACCAAGCGCTTCACGTGTGGCTCTCCAGTATCTCGAAAGAAACCTGGTGTCGCGGTCAGACACAATCGTCTTTGGAACTCCATGATGTCGAATAATCTCTCGATCAAATATCTCAGCAAGCTTTGCTACCTTCCAGGTGTCCCTCATCGGTATGAAGCGGCCCACCTTGGTAAGGCGATCGACTATCTGAAATACCCCAAACCTTAATATATCAATTAATTATGTGATTATGATTTTCTGAGGCTAATTAAGTCCTTAAGATAATTGGTGAAGAAATAAAAACCAGAAAAAAAGAAAAAGAAAATGTGTAAAAGTCACAAAACATGAAAATGTGTATTTAATTATTTTAGGAAGTATATAACCTTCACTAGGGTTATAAATATATTGTTATACCCTGATTACACACTAAGAACATGTGGGAAAAATTCCTGAAGAAAACGGATCCAAATAATCCGTTAAAACGCTAACGGTGTCTTAAAGCGCGTTTTTCGAGAAAACCCGAAAACGTGACTTTAAACGGTCAAACGAACCCGTAAAATTATAGTTCATTAAATAAATATAAATGAATATCAATGGGAGTATAATAACCATTAAAATTTAAGAAATGAGAAAATTCCGGAAAACAGGCCCGGTTAGTGAATAGTGCTAAAACCGGGTAAATTAACAAGCATTTTCTATAAAAGACGAAAAATGCTCCAGTGTGTATATATTAGTGGGCCGGTTTTACTAATGTTGACATCCCCCTCACACATGACTAGTTATCTAATTAAATAAGTCAAAAAGCAAAAGTGAAAAAGTAACTTATACCCCACCCACACTCTCTTTCCTCTCATTTTTTTTCTTTCTTCTCTCTCTCTCTCTCTCTTTTCCTCTCCTACCCAGCCGATTTCCTTCCTCCTCCCTCTGTTGCTGTCGTTTTTGAGCTTCTCCACCAACCATCCATGGCTTTCATCTTCTGTCTCTCTCTCTTTACAAGCTCCATTTGAGCTCCAAATCAAAAATAAATTACATATTTGAACTCTCCTCATCCTCCTCTACCTTTCTCTCTTTTCGGAATTTCAAAAGGATGAGTTTCATCTCCATGGGTTTTCCCCATTTGAAGAGAAAATGACATCAAAGGGGAAGCTTGGAGTCTCCTCTTTCAAACAAGGTACAAATCTCCATGAAAAACCTCATTTTTCTCCATCTTGTAGAGCTGGCCGATTTTTCCCTCTCTCACACCTTGTTTTCTTCTTGATTTTGAGCTTCAATTCAAATCTCCAATGGTGGTGGAGTTTCCCCTTTGATTCATGGGTGAAAGCCCCTCTTAAAAAGCTCCAAAAGGTAAACCCTAACTATGGAGCTTCAAGTCTTTCATTGAATTAGTGTTTCCCAGGGGTTTAGAATTTAATTGTGTTGAATTTTGTGTTCCTTGGGTGTTGGTATGGAGTTGGGCAACTCCATTTCCATTTGACCGATTTTGATCAAGAAGGAGAGAATGAGGAGATTGATAAAGGAAAGGAGAACTTGTGAATTAAGGTAAGAAATCTACCTTAAGGCTTATTTTGAATGCTTTAGGATTGGGATGGGTTAAATTAAAAGAAATAAACCCAAACTATGTGAAATAATGTAGTTGGTTGAATTTGAGAGAGATTGCAAACTTGTGTTGATTTAAGGGCCAAGAGCCATTGCATTTGAGTTTGTGTTTATATTGTGGTTATTGAGATTTTGGAGTTATGTTGTTGTTGTTGATGGACTTTGAGGATTTATTATGTGCTGGTTGGACCCTTGTAAGGGTGTGGCTAGATTAGGAATGAAAAGGATGAGAATTGGTGAGAAGGGATGTGTTAAGTTTATGGGGAGCTTATGGTGAAATTTTGGTAGAAAATGAGTGTGTTGATGATGGCTTGGTGAATGGGAGAACCTTGGTGTTTGCAATGTTGAATAGAGTGTAGGTGGTAGACGGATTCGGTTGTGTGCGTTCGTCCATGGTGATTTCTGATTTTGTTTGTTTTTCGTATATGATTGTTTTGACTCTTTGATTTGGTGATGTTTTTGGTTGATTTTAATGCGTGTATGATGCGTTAAAACCCCGTGGAAATGTGTTTTCGATTGGCTATTTTGCTACTATAAGTTATGTATGTTTTGTGGGGGATTTGTGGCTTGGTTCTGGCTGTTTTCCGTAATCGATTTTGCAGTTTTCGGTATGTCCGAACATGTGTAACATGTGTCCGAACATTGAAGTTCGGACATCATACGTCGGAAGATTTTCAGACTCTCAGCTTATGTCCGAACATGCAAGGTCGGACGCATGTTCGGACCAACCTTTGTTTTTGCATAACTTTTTTGTTTGAACTCCGTTTTGAGTGCCGTTTACGGCGTTGGATTCCTCTTTTCGAGTACTATCTGTTTTGACATGTTTTGGCATATGTTTATGTATACTTTGATTTGAAAATGACCGATAATCTTTTGAACTCCATTTTTGCTCTATAAGTGTGCTTTAGCCTTCTAATGATGGGGGATTGGATGGTAATGGTTTTGGATGATGTTTAGGCCTTGTTTGGTGACATGTAAAGGCCTTAAGATGTGTAAACAAGTGTTAGGTTTGATGTGAGAGTTGTGAACTTAAGATCACAAGAGTAAAATTAAGTGTAACGGGATAACGGGGTTAACTATGGGCGCACTAGTCGTTTAACAATTGTATTGCCCCGATGTTAATGGAAACAAATGTAATGTTACCAGTTGTTCAAAGATTATTCAAAGAACATAAGAGGACGCAGTAGAGTGGACCTTGGTGACAGGTATGGTTTTCTTGCAACCCGTGTCCTACCGGGTTACACCGGCTTGTATGCCAACTTGTTTTTCTGTGTGTTTGCCACCTTGCAAGATAAAGCATTAAATGAGTTTATAGTAATTCATTAATGTGGCGTAAATAATTCCGATACCGTTTAACCTTATTTATGTGTTAAGCCGTAGCTAATCGACTCTAGGATCACATAAGAGTTCGGTATCCGGATTAAACGTCCCAACCCACGGTAACGTACTAACTACGGCTATCCGTGCTTTACTTGTATATTGTGGTTATGTGTGTTGTGTGTTGCCTTGTTTAATGTATCGTTGTTTAACGAATGTTGTCGTCCATGTTTGTTCGAATGGGATGTCACATCCCTTGTGTGTGATTAACCAAACTTGTAACACCAAAAGGTGTATATATGTGATAAGTTCCATAAAGGAGCTTCTAACTAATATGTATATATATTATGGGGGGTTAGGAATCCGGTCGTTCCGGTCACGCGTGTTGTTTGGGAGTTGATGTATATATGTGAATTAACTCTCACTCTATTATGTTATGGTTGTTTTTCCTTCTTGGATTACAATCACCCACAAGCTTAACCAAGGCTTACCTACCTCATCATTATTAGAGCTAGGGGGATATGTGTATAATGTGTACGGTTCTATATTAAGACCGGAATAGCTTAACCAAAGCTATTTATCTGACTCACGTCGGACTAGGGGAATATGTGTGTAATGTGTACGGATCTATATTAAGACCGACCCATCTAAGTAAAGTAAATATGTACGGTGTGCGGACTTATATTTAGTCCGACACACCTTAAGTGAAGTGTACGTTCTCTAAGAAGAACGGTGGTGTGTTGTGTACGTGTTGTTACGGGATATGCGCGGTGATGTTGTGTAAATTGATAACCAAATCAACTCAAATTCAGTGAAAGAAATAGTTGTAGCCCGATCAATTCGGTGAGTGTTGCTTAGTAAGAATTAAGTCCCGTTAAGGTAGAGCCCTCAAGGGACAAGGAATACAATAAGGTGATCTAACCAATGTGATGTGTGAATGCTATGTTGTATCCTTTTTATTGGATGTGTGTGCTTATAAGTATGTTATGTGTTTATAGTTTTCTTGCGTGCTTAAAATAAAATAACCTGCATGCTCACTCGATAATTAGTTGTGCGTGGCCCGGTAGCATGCGGGCTGCGGGATTGCCATACCAGCAAAGGTGCTGACCCCCTTTGGGGGCCCACATTACTTTACAGGTACAATGAAGCTGGCCGCCGATCGAGAGTAGGATGGGGTAGCTGTATATACATGGATGGTTAGTAGTTGTTTATGTAGTTGTAAGAGATGTAAGTCCGAAGTTTGTTGTCAGTAGCTGAAGGTATAGACTCGGTACAGTTTGGATTGTAGATGTATTTGTATTCAGTTTATGATGGACTTGTAAATGTAAAGTGTAGTGCTCGGTAATCTTGTCCATCAGACCGGTACGTTGTGTAAGTAATAGCCTTGTTAGCCACGTGGGTGGCTAACGGCGTGTAACACCCATTGGAATAGTCAGTGTTTATGATGTGATTTCCGCTGCGATTAATGGTTAAGTGTGGTGTTATTAGTAGGGGTGTTACAAAAAGTGGTATCAGAGCGAAGTATCGCTCTGATGACTGGAAGTACCAAGCTTAGGAAGTACCGAGTTAGGATTTTAGTACTTTGGGTTAAGGGTTGAGTGATTGCGTGAGAAGTACGCTAGTTAGGAAATACTAGTGTGTACTGGATGCCTACAATATCCATCCCACCCTCCACAAACCCTATTTGATAACTTGGGAAAGAAACGCCAGAGAGATGAAAGTCCTCTCTTACTCAGGAAAACCCGATCTGGCTGTTGATGTGTACCTCTGTAAGTACGGAGAACCTGTCATACGGTAGATTCCGAAAGGTGTGAATCCCGAAGACGGTTTCCATCTGAACTATGTTTGCCGCATTTAATAGCGAAAAGTGAAGAATCCTATGCATAGGAGAACAGAATTTCCGGCAACTTGGATCGACATGCCGAGCAGTCGAGAACAACCAGTTGAAACGCACCAACCGTGCAACAGGGAAGAAGTGAAGTAATGAAACCCGAGACGAGTGTCTACGGGACAACTAATGTTATATAATACACCAACGGTATACCAACCAACTAAGGAACTACAACGTAGTACCCCAAACGAGAGATAAGTCTCAGTAACCACGACAAATGAGTGGAACGGGCTACGAAGAGGATACAATACTAGGTAAAAAGGGGTCTCCCAGAATGGGAAACACCCTAGTTAATAGTTATGATGTGAAAACAGTGAGAAGTGCCCAGAAGATTTCTTGTTAAGACTATGAGATCAAGTAAGGGCCAACAAGGCTAATGTCAGTGCGGATGAAAGCAATACCACAACCAGTGTGTGTTGAACCGATAGCCAGATTGCATGGCGCACTTGCCATGGTAAGTGCTGCTACAACAAGGCTGTGTGGGAAATTTTTAACAACTACAAAGTGCTTAAAGTTAAGTGAGATCATCATAACCGTGGAAGGGCTTAGCGGCCTGACCTCTATAATTTGAAATACACCAGTCAGCAAGAAGCTAGACTTGGTTAAAGCAAGAAAACGTTGTGAAACCACGAGAATTTTTCTTTTAAACTTAGATTTATTTTCAAACTCTTTTTCAAAAACCAAATTTTCTTCCAAACCCAATCTATTCCTAACCTTCATTTTAAACCAGACCAGAAGACCTACACCGGCCTCAGTGCCACATGGTAGGTAAGTTATACCCAGTTACTTTTGAATAACCGGACGAAAACCGGTAAAACCAAGGGTAGCAACCCGAGGGAATGGATTGAGTTCGCAATAATACAATAGTGGATAACTTTCCCTTGATTATGTTCGGGAAGCACGGAATGCATATTATTACAGGATAATATAAGGGAGTTGACAACAGAATACTTCACCTAGGCGTGTGACGGACACTTTGAGTGTACCAACTGAAATGTGGGACGACCGCACTCCGATAGGAGCTTGTGGGCCTGACAAACCTCCTTATGGGTTAGTCGGGTAAGTAGCAATGTATCAGTAGGGTACCCCACATATGTATACGAGTGGAGTCTGGAACACGGGAAGTAATCGACTCCATACTACGGTCCGCAGTGAAAGTCAAACAAGAGTAATGGATTACATCGAATGGTTGAAGTAAAGGAACCCAGTTAAGTTAAGGAGACTAAAGGAATTAGTGAGTTTATTTCAAGGAAATGTTTAAGAGTCGGCAAGTGCAAAGGGCATTGATTGGTAAGTAAAGACATCGTATATGTCTTAAGAATCCTGAAGGATGAACGTAATAGCTGGAGTAAGTACCCAACCTATATATGGCGAGGCAGATGCCTACTATGGACACGTTAATGTACAATGATCGGGATGAGACTCCCGGAATGATCACTTAGACTATCCAGAGAAATCAATCTCACTGGAGAGGGTATTTAACCCAGCCAAGAACGCAAGGCGATGTAGTTAATTAAACATACCAATAAGTGCAAGCCAGATGTGATGGCATAACCTAGTGACACCCAGGAGCTGTCCTTAAAAGGGTGTTTGGATCAACAGTGGTTGAACGAAATAACGTGACAGAAATGCAAGGGTTGAGACTAACACCCAGTTTAAACATAAGTCGTCAAGAGGTAAACGGACATTCTTAAGGGGCGTCCCATATAAGGAAGCGTGATGCAACGACCTTGTCAGGGAGCCCAATACAACCTCCAAACCATGTGATGGTGTACGGAGAAGTAAAAAATTTATATGAACAACCTACAATGAGCACAGCTCGAGGCAAGGAGGCTTATAAGGCACAAACAAAATGTGTTAGGTGAATTTAATTGATTATGGAAGTTTATGTAATACAAGTAAATAAAGCGGATAACGAACCACTGCTTTAAGAGTGGGGATACCTCTTGATATTGTGAGACCGCAACAATGGTAGTTATGTGAACCAAGATCAAGAAATATGTTAAAGATTGACCATGTTGTTATTACCCAGGGTGATTTGAATAAGAATAATATGAGAAGAAATGTTTGTACCGGTTGTGGAGACCAGAAGAGTAATAAGTCTAATAGCAACCACCATAGCTGTGTGATGCTAAATGAAGAGTGAACAACGCTCAAAGAGCATAAAGACTCGAAAAATTGTGTATTCAGTAGTCATCCAAATGAATGACGAACCATAATACGAATGATGGAAGTACATGAGCAGAAGCTAATATGAGAGTGGATGCCATGTAAGTTAGTGTTGTACAAGAAGTAAGAATGCGGTGCGCAACAAGCGACCGTTGTATAAGTATGGTTAAACGAAGTATAGCAAATAAGCAGAATTATGAGTTAAACTCAGTGGAGATACAATGGTAAGTGATAACAAATAAACTAGGCAGTAAATCAGTAGCCAGTATTATGAGATAAGCATCTCAGTGAAACATAGTGCTCATTCCTATTGCAATCCCATAAGAGATTTACTGCCAAGAGTTTACGCCTCTGCACTCTGTATGACTGAGTGTTTTGGTATTGCACTTGCGCAGTAATGATCGAGTGGAATAGCTAGGAATTTAGAAGAATGTTAATTGTGGTAGTAGTGGAAAAAGACTTATAACGTTGTAAGACCGACACATAGGAAATGCAAGGTCATACCAATGAAAGAGTACTTGTACGAAACCAAACATGGAGGCCTAGTTAGCAATAAGTGACTGGAGTAACACGGAATACCAATATCGATAGGAATATACCTCAAGTGTGGGAAATAACCGAGAGAGCACTACACATTAGGTAGTAGCTCAATCTCAACCGACAATAAGTCAGAAGAAATCAAGTTAAACATTGTGAAATACATTGCAGCATACACAGTAAATTATCATGGAAGTGGATAGAAAGGTTGTAACTCACCAAATTCGCTCACAGTAAGAGATACCACACGTCGGTTGAGAAACCATTATTACCAAGATAAAGGTGATAAGTGGGAGATATACAATACATTAAGAATAACGAATGGAGCAAACTAAGCTCTAAGTTATCAGGGTTGCGCAGCAGAGGCCAGTGATTCAAATGTGGAATGAGCATAGTGAATATGAGTAAATGGCTAATTATCAATGCCTAGAAGCGTGACAGGCCAGAATCGAAACCGATTATGAGTTAAATAAGCTCCAATGAGAATTCTTGGTTTAGGGACTAAACCGCCAATATGGTTAAGATCCTCTAACCAAAACGCATTGTATAACAGACCGCGTGGAAGTTAAGACACTTCACGGCGGCAGAACATTTTAAACCAATGTTCAGTGATTGATTACGTGGGCGTAATCCCTTTTAAGGGGGGTAGAGCCTAAAACCGCTTAGTGTGTTTTAACGTACAATTGTACGTGAACTATGTTGTGCATAGCACAAAATAATTTGTGTTGATGATTGGTGCGTATGTAATATGAACATGCGCATTCATTCATGGTTTAATTGTGGTAATTGCACACAGAAGATGCGAATACCATTGTGATAAATGTGTATACCTTGTTAACTGTTATGTGTGAGAGTACAAGTGTAAGGGAGTAAGAAACTCCCGGGGAACTAAAACCCCGACTATGTATGTTCATATAATACTAAATGTAAAACCATGTATTGTATTTTGATAAAAGTATATATATATATATACATTATTGTGATTTATGAAGAAGTATGACACCAACATAGAACCTAGTGAGAATTAAATTCCCTAGGTAACTTGATTTAAGATGAATCAGGAAGATGATCGATGGACAGAGTTCCACCCTTGAAGATGTAATGATTATGACTAGATGGATTAAAAGATAGAAAATGGTACATGCTTGAATTAGTTGTTGTTTGAAAATGAAGTGGGAGGTGAAACTTGATTATCATGAGATCAAGGGAAGCCGAACACAACTTGGGGTTGAAAGATAGTTCAACACTGATGTTGATCACATCAGGGTTGGATGACTCTTGAAACTCCTTATAAGTGGTCACAAATAATCACATTAAGAATAAGATGCAGTTAGAATAAATTGGACTTGGAGTTGTATTGCGTCTTCAAAAAGAATTTTAAATTGGTGTCTTCAAATTTTCAATTGGTAATTTCAAGACTTCAATTAATATTTCCAAGATTCTTAAATGGTATTTTCAAAGAAAGGATTTTCAATTAGTACTTTCCAATAAAGGATTTCATTCCACTTAACCTCATAAAGAATATTTTCATATTACTTGCTCATGAGCTGAGGACGTATGAGCCTTTGTCTTCGGACCGATGACATGAGAAGTATATTTTAAAGATGTATGTAATTGTTTTGATCTCCCAAAGGAACGGGGACCAGAAGGTGTCCATCGCGACCGGGTTCTGCGGGATCATAGTGTATATGTACTCGACATGGGACTCGAGCCCATGAAGAGATGGAAAAGGAATTTCTATTTGTTATACATGCTAAGACATGTTGTGTAATATGTGTAATAAATATTATCTAGACTTATTAGTCTAAATGTGGATATGTTACCCGGACCGTTAAGTCCGAGGTTGTTATGTAAAATTGCATTTTAGTATGGAAGTTGTATCTTGCAAGTAAACCCGGCATCCTAATTAAAGGATACATGGGAAATTGTGAACTTTGAGGACAAAGTTCTTTTAAGGGGGGTAGATTGAAATACCCCAAACCTTAATATGTCAATTAATTATGTGATTATGATTTTCTGAGGCTAATTAAGTCCTTAAGATAATTGGTGAAGAAATAAAAACCAGAAAAAAAGAAAAAGAAAATGTGTAAAAGTCACAAAACATGAAAATGTGTATTTAATTATTTTAGGAAGTATATAACCTTCACTAGGGTTATAAATATATTTTTATACCCTGATTACACACTAAGAACATGTGGGAAAAATTCCAGAAGAAAACGGATCCAAATAATGCGTTAAAACGCTAACGGAGTCTTAAAGCGCGTTTTTCGAGAAAACCCAAAAACGTTACTTTAAACGGTCAAACGAACCCGTAAAAATTATAGTTCATTAAATAAATATAAATGAATATTAATGGGAGTATAATAACCATTAAAATTTAAGAAACGAGAAAATTCCGGAAAACAGGCCCGGTTAGTGAATAGTGCTAAAACCGGGTAAATTAACGAGCATTTTCTATAAAAGACGAAAAACGCTCCAGTGTGTATATATTAGTGGGCCGGTTTTACTAATGTTGACAGCCCCCTCACACATGACTAGTTAACTAATTAAATAAGTCAAAAAGCAAAAGTGAAAAAGTAACTTATACCCCACCCACACTCTCTTTCCTCTCATTTTTCTTTTCTTTCTTCTCTATCTCCTTCCTTTTCTCCTACCCAGCCGATTTCCTTCCTCCTCCCTCTGTTGCTGTCGTTTTTGAGCTTCTCCACCAACCATCCATGGCTTCTTCATCTTCTCTCCCTTGTACAAGCTCCATTTGAGCTCCAAATCAAAAATAAATTACATATTTGAACTCTCCTCATCCTCCTCTACCTTTCTCTCTTTTCGGAATTTCAAAAGGATGACTTTCATCTCCATGAGTTTAGACCATTTGAAAAGAAAATGACATCAAAGGGGAAGCTTGGAGTCTTCTCTTTCAAACAAGGTACAAATCTCCATGAAAAACCTCATTTTTCTCCATCTTGTAGAGCTGGCCGATTTTGCCCTCTCTCACACCTTGTTTTCTTCTTTATTTTGAGCTTCAATTCAACTCTCCAATGGTGGTGGAGTTTCTCCTTTGATTCATGGGTGAAAGCCCCTCTTAAAAAGCTCCAAAAGGTAAACCCTAACTATGGTGCTTCAAGTCTTTCATTGAATTAGTGTGTTCTCAGGGGTTTAGAATTTAATTGTGTTGAATTTTGTGTTCCTTAGGTGTTGGTATGGAGTTGGGCAACTCCATTGCCATTTGACCGATTTTGATCAAGAAGGAGAGAAGGAGGAGATTGATAAAGGAAAGGAGAACTTGTGAATTAAGGTAAGAAATCTACCTTAAGGCTTATTTTGAATGCTTTAGGATTGGGATGGGTTAAATTAAAAGAAATAAACCCAAACTATGTGAAATAATGTAGTTGGTTGAATTTGAGAGAGATTGCGAACTTGTGTTGATTTAAGGGCCAAGTGCCATTGCATTTGAGTTTGTGTTTATATTGTGGTTATTGAGATTTTGGAGTTATGTTGTTGTTGTTGATGGACTTTGAGGATTTATTACGTGCTGGTAGGACCCTTGTAAGGGTGTGGCTAGATTAGGAATGAAAAGGATGAGAATTGGTGAGAAGGGATGTGTTAAGTTTATGGGGAGGTTATGGTGAAATTTTGGTAGAAAATGAGTGTGTTGATGATGGCTTGGTGAATGGGAGAACCTTGGTGTTTGTAATGTTGAATAGAGTGTAGGTGGTAGACGGATTTGGTTGTGTGGATCCGTCCATGGGGATTTCTGATTTTGTTTGTTTTTCGTATATGATTGTTTTGACTCTTTGATTTGGTGATGTTTTTGGTTGATTTTAATGCGTGTATGATACGTTAAAACCCCGTGGAAATGTGTTTTCGATTGGCTATTTTGCTACTATAAGTTATGTATGTTTTGTGGGGGATTTGTGGCTTGGTTCTGGCTGTTTTCCGTAATCGATTTTGCAGTTTTCGGTATGTCCGAACATGTGTCCGAACATTGAAGTTCGGACATCATACGTCGGAAGATTTTAAGACTCTCGGCTTATGTCCGAACATGCAAGGTCGGACGCATGTTCGGACCAACCTTTGTTTTTGCATAACTTTTTCGTTTGAACTCCGTTTTGAGTGCCGTTTGCGGCGTTGGATTCCTCTTTTAGAGTACTATCTGTTTTGACATGTTTTGGCATATGTTTATGTATATTTTGATTTGAAAATGACCGATAATCTTTTGAACTCCATTTTTGCTCTATAAGTGTGCTTCAGCCTTCTAATGATGGGGGATTGGATGGTAATGGTTTTGGATGATGTTTAGGCCTTTTTTGGTGACATGTAAAGGCCTTAAGATGTGTAAACAAGTGTTAGGTTTGATGTGAGAGTTGTGAACTTAAGATCACAAGAGTAAAATTAAGTATAACGGGATAACGGGGTTAACTATGGGCGCACTAGTCGTTTAACAATTGTATTGCCCCGATGTTAATGGAAACAAATGTAATGTTACCAGTTGTTCAAAGATTATTCAAAGAACATAAGAGGACGCAGTAGAGTGGACCTTGGTGACAGGTATGGTTTTCTTGCAACCCGTGTCCTACCGGGTTACACCGGCTTGTATGCCAACTTGTTTTTCTGTGTGTTTGCCACCTTGCAAGATAAAGCATGAAATGAGTTTATAGTAATTCATTAATGTGGCGTAAATAATTCCGATACCGTTTAACCTTATTTATGTGTTAAACCGTAGCTAACCAACTCTAGGATCACATATGAGTTCGGTATCCGGATTAAACGTCCCAACCCACGGGAACGTACTAACTACGGCTATCCGTGCTTTAGTTGTATATTGTGGTTATGTGTGTTGTGTGTTGCCTTGTTTAATGTATCGTTGTTTAACGAATGTTGTCGTCCATGTTTGTTCGAATGGGATGTTACATCCCTTGTGTGTGATTAACCAAACTTGTAACACCAAAAGGTGTATGTATGTGATAAGTTCCATAAAGGAGCTTCTAACTAATATGTATATATATTATGGGGGGTGAGGAATCCGGTCGTTCCGGTCGCGCGTGTTGTTTGGGAGTTGATGTATATATGTGAATTAACTCCCACTCTGTTATGTTATGGTTGTTTTTCCTTCTTGGATTACAATCACCCACAAGCTTAACCAAGGCTTACCTACCTCATCATTATTGGAGCTAGGGGGATATGTGTATAATGTGTACGGTTCTATATTAAGACCGGAATAGCTTAACCAAAGCTATTTATCTTACTCACGTCGGACTAGGGGAATATGTGTGTAATGTGTACGGATCTATATTAAGACCGACCCATCTAAGTAAAGTAAATATGTACGGTGTGCGGACTTATATTTAGTTCGACACACCTTAAGTGAAGTGTAAGTTCTCTAAGAAGAACGGTGGTGTGTTGTGTACGTGTTGTTACGGGATATGCGCGGTGATGTTGTGTAAATTGATAACCAAATCAACTCAAATTCAGTGAAAGAAATAGTTGTAGCCCGATCAATTCGGTGAGTGTTGCTTAGTAAGAATTAAGTCCCGTTAAGGTAGAGCCCTCAAGGGACAAGGAATACAATAAGGTGATCTAACCAATGTGATGTGTGAATGCTATGTTGTATCCTTTTTATTGGATGTGTGTGCTTATAAGTATGTTATGTGTTTATAGTTTTCTTGCGTGCTTAAAATAAAATAACCTGCATGCTCACTCGATAATTAGTTGTGCGTGGCCCGGTAGCATGCGGGCTGCGGGATTGCCATACCAGCAAAGGTGCTGACCCCCTTTGGGGGCCCCCATTACTTTACAGGTACAATGAAGCTGGCCGCCGATCGAGAGTAGGATGGGGTAGCTGTATATACATGGATGGTTAGTAGTTGTTTATGTAGTTGTAAGAGATGTAAGACCGAAGTTTGTTGTCAGTAGCTGAAGGTATAGACTCGGTACAGTTTGGATCGTAGATGTATTTGTATTCAGTTTATGATGGACTTGTAAATGTAAAGTGTAGTGCTCGTTAATCTTGTCCATCAGACCGGTACGTTGTGTAAGTAATAGCCTTGTTAGCCATGTGGGTGGCTAACGGCGTGTAACACCCATTGGAATAGTCAGTGTTTATGATATGATTTCCGCTGCGATTAATGGTTAAGTGTGGTGTTATTAGTAGGGGTGTTACACTATCACCCAGATCATGTTGAGTCCTCCCCTAGCAGATGGGAGTCCAACAACAAAATCCATCGATATATCATGGAACTTCCATTCAGGGATCGGCATAGGTTGTACCATTCCTCAGGTCGACGGTGCTCAAACTTCACTCTCTGGCAAGTGAGACACCTCAGGACAAACTCATTCACATCAGATTTCATTCCCGACCACCAGAAATATCTCTTCATGCCTTTATACATCTTAGAGGCTCCCGGATGGACAGATACTCGCAGAATGTGATCCCTCAGCTCAGCATTGCTTCGGGGAACGCATAATCTGCCATTCAGTCGGATCAGACCATCGTCGTGGAGCTTGAAGTCATACTTCCGGTGCTGAAATGTGCCGTCGATGATGCTCTGTCTGATCTCACTCATATACGGGTCTTTCATCTGAGCGTCTCGCACCTCATCAACCAAGCTAGAAGAGGCGAGTAGCGAATGGAGCGAGTGTGCTCGACGACTCAGTGCATCTGCCACGACATTCGCCTTCCCTTCTTTGTACTGAAAGTCAATGTCATAGTCTGATAGGAATTCCATCCATCTCCTCTCCCTCAGGTTCAACTCTTTCTGCGTGAAGACATACTGCAGGCTTTTGTGGTCGGAGTAGATGGTAACACTAACCCCATAAAGATAATGCCGCCATATCTTCAATGCGAAGACGATGGCTCCCAGCTCGAGGTCGTGGGTGGGATAGTTCTCCTCATGCTTCTTCAGCTGACGGGAGGCATAGGCAACTACCTTCCCGTGCTGCATGAGTACGCATCCAAGGCCTCTGCCTGATGCATCACAATAGACTTCGAATCCCTCTGAACCCTCAAGAATGGTAAGGACGGGCGCAGAGGTCAACGATTCCTTCAGGCTCTGAAAGGAAATCTCATAGTCATCGGTCCACACAAACGGTGCGTCCTTCTTCATCAAAGCTGTCATAGGCTTAGCGACCTTTGAGAAATCTTTCACAAACCTTCTATAATAACCGGCTAGCCCTAGGAAGCTCCGGATGTCGGAAACATTCCTAGGTCTAGGCCACGAACGAACTACTTCAATCTTAGCCGGGTCGACTGCGATTCCCGCGCTTGATATCACATGCCCAAGGAATGAAACTTGATCAAGCCAGAATTCACACTTGGAGAATTTCGCGTAGAGTTGGTTGATTCGGAGTGTCTCGAGTACTTGCCTCAGATGGCTCTCATGTTCCACTCTAGATTTCGAATATACCAGAATGTCATCAATAAACACCACAACCGATGTGTCTAGCTGATCGCTGAACAGTCGGTTCATCAAATCCATGAACTTCGCAGGCGCATTCGACAGTCCGAATGGCATCACTGTAAACTCGTAGTGGCCATATCTCGTACGGAACGCTGTCTTCTCAATGTCTTGCTCTCGGATGGCTATCTGATGGTATCCAAATCTGAGATCAATCTTAGAGAATATAGAGGCTCCCTTCAATTGATCAAACGGATCATCTATACGTGGTAAAGGGTACTTATTCTTGATGGTGACCGCATTGAGCTCGCGGTAATCGATGCAGAGGTGGAGGCTACCGTCCTTCTTCTTCACGAAGAGGACCGGTGCTCCCCAGGGTGATACGCTCGGGCGTATAAACCCTTTGTCGAGCAGGTCTCGAAGTTGCACTCTCAACTCGGCCATCTCTGCTGGTGCCAATCTGTACGATGCTCTAGCAATAGGTCCGGTACCAGGCAAAAGCTCGATCTCAAACTCAACCTCCCTCTAGGGTGGCATGCCGGGAAGTTCCTTCGCAAACACATCCGGGAACTCCGACACTACCGGAATATCGGTGCTGAAATCAGGGTCTCTCTCAAGGTCTTGCACGTAACAGAGAAATACCTCGTGCCCTTTTCTGAGCTCTCGGTACATGGCCATGGCGGTGATGACTCTAGTCGAAAGCTCTCTGGGCCTCTGGCGGTATGAAACTGCAACCCCAGACGGACTCCTGAGTAGCAATCTATGCTCGGCACAAAGGATTCACCCCTTATGCCGCTCCAACCAATTCATCCCAACTATCAAGTCGAAGCCAAGACCACTGAATTCGATGAAGGAAATAGGGAACTGCTCGCCCCTGATTCGGATGGTGGCATCTCGGTAATACTTTGTGCATCGCACTCGGTCCTTCGACGGCAGAGTAACCATAAAATCGGGTAACTCAACCGCATCCAGCCCCAACCTTCTCGCGAATGATGGTGAGATAAAGGTGTGAGAGGTGCCGGAGTTGAATAGCATGGAGGCATCAATGCCGTTCACCGGAAAGGTACCCGTGAGGATCGTGCCGCTTTCACCGGCCTGTGCCTCAGTAAGTATACTCAGGTTACCTTCCATACCGAGTCCACGACCTATTTATTCATAAGCTTTATGAGTTCGATGGTAAAATTGCAAGTGGAAAGATTGATAAAGAACACTGCTTTATTATAAAACCATTCAAGGTACACATGGTGTTCCGTTACAACATTACTAGGATATTACATGGAATTACATGACTAATATTTTCTAAAGGTGAGGTTTAGGCGCCCTGGTTTCATGTGTGTGGCATTGATCACAGTTGATGGTGCCGTATTCAACTTGATCCTCTTGATGCCATGATACAACATTCTCGACTCGCCACCCATGACCAAGACATCTCCTGATCTAAGGATAATCTTCTCTGCGCGGTCTGCACGCTTCTGCTCGCCATACAGGAATTCGGCGTCGTCTCCAATGGACCAAGACACTACGGGCACTCCTCTCTCGAGAGATTCTGCTGTCTCGTCCTTATCTTGGTGTAAACCAAGTCATCCTCCTTCTTGGTAGAAGTTGACAATACAAATATCTGCTTCAGTGCAGGTACGGGATCAGCTTCAAGCTGTTGTGCAATCTCTACGGTTTGGGTAACAACCGTTTGGAATTCTTTGGGTATTTCAGGTGGTGATGTTTCATATTCGGCTTGCTGCTTGTGGTAGGTGCGGGTGTAAGGGTTCCAATCCTTTCCCATGCACATCATTCTTAGTTTCATCCTTGCTCCACCGGGATATTCTGGTGTGTAAAATCCTCCCAGACCTACTCCGAGTTCATTGCACCGTTGGACGATGGCAATTTGCGCTTCAGGTGTCAGGTATCTCCTTAATAATATCATACCTGGGCGGATAACCTGACACTGGTCAATGGTGTAGTGGTGCGTGGTGATGTCGGACTCTTCAGGGTTCGATTCAGTCGGTATAGGATAGCAGATGTGGAAGGTCCCTAAGTTGTGAGTTTCATTTTATGAGTTCTAGTCTTCACTAGTCAATTCATACGCTGAACACACTATAATTCTATGTCTTTCACTGATGTAGGTAATTAAAACTGTAGACATGCCCTAAAGGATTAAAGGTGTGTGGAAGTACCTGAACCGGTCTTCTGACCAGCTCCATCAGAGCGATCTATGATGTGGAGGGTGGACTGCCTCTGCGGTGCAACTTTCTGAGCACCTCTAGGTCCCTGCCCCTACTGGCCATACTGGGTCTGAGTATCACCAGCTGCCACCTCTTTGCCCTCTCTCTGCTTGAACTCCTAGCTGTTGCCCTTCTTGGCAGGGCACTCATAGGCACGGTGCACCATCTTGTGGCAGCTATAACACCTGACCTCTCTTCTCTGGCAATTAGTGCCAGTGTGGTCGTTCTTGTAGTACTTGCAACTGTAGGCCCGTCCATCAGAGTTGCCCTTGCATGAGCCAGATCCAGAACCTAAAGCATTGAGAGTTAGCAAAATTCGGTATTCTAAGCTTGGAAACACACAAGTGTCGGTTATCGAGAATCTTACCCTTAGGTGGGTGAGACCTCAGCGGCTTCGCTGCTATCGGTGCGGAGTAGGCGAGCCGTAGTGGCTCAGCTGCCTTGCCCTTCTCAGCATAGGCACTGCTCTCTTCAGAGGTAGTCTTTTGGGTTTGGGTTTGGGTCGGGTGGGTGTACTTCCCTTTCTTCTTTCCCCATCCTTTTCCTTGGGTCTGCTCGCCAGAGCCAGAACCCTAGTTGCTGATCTTGCGCTTCTGCGCGTTCTACTCGTCCCTTAGCTGGACGGTAATCTCAACTCTCGATGCGGCATGGTAACACTCCTGATATTAGGACATTAGTTGATATTCTTACATACAAAGACACTAATTGTATTGACTACGGCATTAAGATCTCAAACCGTCGTTACCTGTAGAGAGGTGAACCGCGTGTATCCCATGCCATACCGGAGGCGATGGCTCAGGCCGCCATGGAAGCGGTCGACCAAGACCTGACCGGTATACCCAAGGTCGGGTAGTAGTCGGAGGATAGATGTGAAGGTGGTATAATACTCGTCGACGGTCATCTTGTCCGTCATCTTCAGAGCATCCAGTTCGAGCCGCTTCTTCGTCTTCACATGCTCGGGGTAATATTTGGATCGCAGGAGAGCAGTGAAGGCATTCCAGTCGAATGCAGGGTCAGTGACGTGCTCGCCCTTGACTAGCTTCCACCAGTCCATAGCGGCACCCTTCAGATAATAGGCAGCTATTCTCACCCTAACTCCAGCAGGAGCCTCGAGGGTCTCGAAGGCCGTCTCCATCTCGGAGATGTAAGCCTCGAGCTTAGCTGGATCGCTCTCACCCTTGAAGCAAGCGGGTCGTAGATCAGCTACAGCTTTCACCCAGTTCGTCTCACGGGGTGGTAGGGGTGGGGGTGGCTCAGCTAGTGTCTGCTGGTTCTGCTGTGTCAACTGCATAGCCGCAATAACTTGTGGTAGCATCTGAGCTACCGTGGCTGCGACGATCTCCGCTATCATCTGCGTGCCCGGCTCCTCAGCCGTCTCCCCACGGCCTCTACCATGGGCTCTTCCTGACATCTGAACAAGTGACTGTTACATCAGGTGACACGACCAAATGGTCTAGAATTTAAGCAATTGTATCGTCATTACAGACGTTAAAGGGTATCCGTTATCTTTAACGGTCATTCAAGGTTAGGTTTCCTAACTCGGTAATCACTACACTAGGTATTTCGTTCTATCAGAGCGAGGCTTCGCTCTGATACCATTTTAAAGTTTTGGCATGTTCCTTAGTATTCATTAGATTGTTTTAATGTTGAATTAAAGATTGGCAAGAGGATTAAAGTTCTTGGCCGAGAATCAATCAAGAAAACCTAAGGAGGAAGTTGAGAGGAAAGCTTGAAAAACAAGGTAAACTACTTACCTTAAGGTGGTTTAATGCTTTAAGAGATGGGATTTATATAGATGATAAATGTAGCTTAGAGCTTACATTATGTAATGGGATATAAAACTTAGGAGAAACAACATGATCATATTTGAGAACTTGGGACTAAGGAGCAAACAGGAGTTGAGTTAGTTAAACAATCATAAGGTGAATTACAAGAACACTTATATTGCTATGGGAGCATTGTGTGTAAACAATCATAAGGAGGGTAATGATAATTAGAAAGATAAGTATATAAGGACTTAAGAAATTAAGTTAAGTAAAATGATTTAAGTGTATAAGGTAAAGTTTACAAGGACTTAGTAGTTACCAGTGGGTAAACATTAGTGGCTAAGTAAGTTAGGTTGATAGAAAGTAATTAACAACCTAACTTGAATGAATGCTTTAGGACTTGCGAATTGGGACTCGGAGGGAGAATAGCCAACCGAACAACTGACGGTGTATGGTATGGTTTTCTTGTAGCCTTCTTGCTAACGAGGTATCCCTCGGCTTGTGTGCTAATTGTTTATTTATTTCGACTAAAACAAGATAAAGCATGCAACCGATGTATTGTGTTACTTGGGTGTTTTGCCTTGAACTAACACACTTGAAATTGAGATTGTTTACTAACTATGAGTAGTAAACGGTGGTAAGAGATAAGAATTCACTCCCAAATTGTTGGTTGCTTAATACCCGAAAAAGGTTTAACTAACATTTCATCTTTAAGACTTTCTACTAACTGGAACGTGGGGGGAGTGAGGAATCCGGGACTAACTTCGGTCATGCATGTTAAGGAAAGAGGGTTGGTATCTGTATCAAATCCGACTTCCGCTTGGGACTCGTCTTTGACTTGTTTCATAGAGTCGACATATAGACTCAACCATCTTGGATTACAGTCCAAGGTGGGAGGCCAGATTGAGATGGTGAGGTGGGATAACCTAAATCCTAAATTTAAGATAAGTTGTTTATTTACCAATGGAGTTAATAGCTCATTGGCTAGGGTTACTTTTGACCCGACAAAGATAAGCATTGAGTTAAGATACAACTAATTCTAATTAAAGAACGGTTGGTACAATGAGACTGAGATAAGACTTGAGGTAAGATAAGACTCGGACAGAGAATATGAAAAACCATAACCTAAGGGGTTATATGATTGACTCACTTACTTAAGGAACACTTTTAAGTCGTTCATTGTGTTTGAACTATAATTGTTCATATGTGGTGTGGTGTTTATTGCACTTCTTATTTATGTTGTGTTATTAATCAACTACATGCTTTCGACAAGTAGTCGTAGGAGCCCCGTTAGCTTGGGGGCTATAAGATTATCGTACCAGCAAAGGTGCTGAGTCCCTTGGGGCATCCATATTTATTTTGAAGGTAAATGTCCGCAGAAGACCCACCTTAAGTGTAGGAGCAGGTAGACTTAGGTCGGGTTTTATTTTTGAGTACGGGTTGTCCATGTACACCCATCTGTTGATATTAGAACTTGCGGTCTTATGTTAGACTTGAGGCACTTGGATATTCGGTTGGTGATTTTTGGATAAGTATTGTAATTATTAAAGTTCGGTATTGTAACACCCCTAATCCTAAACCTGTAATAACGTCGCAAGTCGTAGCATAGTAAGTAACATTCACAGCGGAAAATAAATCTATCTAACGTTGGTGTTACACGCCGTTACTCACCCATGTGAGCAACAAGGCAACCTTTCTAAATCCATCAACTTCAACTCCTCACCGCTGTGATGAACAAGATACTGAGCGTACTTAAACTTACAAACCAAATTCAAACTAAGCAACTAAATGAAATACAGTCAACTCCAAATTACAGTACATAATAAAATTACAAGTGTTTATTAAAACACATCAGCTACCCTGTTTCCCCGCACTCCAGCTTGTCTTCAATCAATAACCTGAAATGTTTTGCCCATTGAAGGGCTCAGCAATCGAAATGCTGGTATGCTAAATGTAGTCCTAAGTCATCTAGATTCTTTAAGTCGTTTAGCCATCTTGATATTAGATTCATTACATGATAATCCGTTTTACAACAATAGTAATAACTGTAATGTTAAATAAACACACAACTGTTCACCTGTCAACATCATCACAATGATAAACAACCACCAGATAATCACACACCAATAATCCATAACAATAACCAAACAAGATATGCGTATTAAACTGTATTTGTTAGCAGGTCACATGACCCTTACCCTTTTAAACCACTTAAACTTTTCCAATCAAATTCCACCTCAGGCGTCATGTCAAGACAACCCTTAATAACTTATTGATGGACAGTAGTCCCCTGGGTTCCAATGGAACCGTTACCAGCTGACCTTATGGCCTGGATAATTATTTTGACCGATCTGGTCGAACCTGTGCACCAATAGTAGTGCCCTCCGCCATCGTCGAATGTGGACAATGGATTCCCTTGAGTGACTCCCCATTGAAGTCCCTCATTGTGATCACGATGCGCAACCAGAAAGTCAAAACAATCTGGATTCCTATCTTTATAAGTTAGCCCTTTAGTTAGTCATACAATATCCAATCCTTGAGTTAAGACTATAATAGTTGACCATCATTTAGGTTCAATAATACCTAAAGGTCAGTTAGTCTTGTTCCAGTTTAGATATATAAACTTCCAGTCATAAGACGTTCGCGTAAAATAAAATGCAATACTGTCGAGCAGTACAATATACAATGTTATATACATAAATCATAGATATCGCTCTTAGCAATTAAACACACAATGTCTGGACCTCAGGAAAATCCTTAGGACATTCAGACCACACAATTAACATACCGTTCACCGTGTAACTTGCTAGCTTGACAGTTCACGCTTTAACAGTTCCTCCCTGTACGCTGTTATATTTACATGCAATACCGGGTAACGTTAATACAACTATTCACTAAGTATTACAGTACTGTCACTACAGAACTAATACTCGTAGTATACTATCCTCGTATGTCTTTTATTTTTCCCGTGTTATTTTACAGTGGTTCGAGGTAGTTTAACAGTTCATTACTTTATGTAGTAACTACATGTGATAATGAATTTCCATTCTATTGTATATTTCTATTTCTTTAATTACATACTCATAATTGTTTCCACTTATTCTTTATACTATACAATTTGGTTATTTTTATTATAACCTCCTTTATTTTGTAAACTTTACCTTATACTCCATAATATACCATATTACATTATATTACTTAGTTTTAATTCCTTTCTTTATTAAATTACAAAGCCAGCCTTATAAATTCGGTAATTATATATTGAACACATAACTTTTATAAATTGCTAATTAACCACTTAACTTTCAGTAATTACAAAAATGAATATTCTAATCTTTATAAATTACCCAATGACCACATATACTTTCGGTCTTAGTATATATCTTTCTTTTATTTACAATTTAACCCCAAAACTTTATATAAGTTACATATTAACTTATAAACTATAGTTTTAATATTTAATTTCTTAAAATACCGAAAAGGCTCATATATTTTCACAAATTATATTTTCGCCCCACTTTCATTTCGGTTTTATATATATACTTTCATAAATTACATATTCACCCCAAAACTTTATTAAACTTAATATTTTATGTCATAAATCATTTTAACCCAAGGTTTTTGGTCAACATTTTGACCAAAGCCTATTTTCATAATTAATTCTTTAATATACCCATAAAATCATTAGTAATTCGGCTTGCACCCTATATTTTCCATAAATTTCAAAATAGGCCCAAAACTTTATAAAATATTATTTTAACACTTAAACACTTATTTAAGTTTACCAAAATTCATAATATTAATTCCTACCTTATATTATATCATAAGTATACCAAATTAACCCTTTAACTCTCGGTAATTGTTATTAGTATACTAATCTTTTCAAAATTTACATTTTAGCCACATAACTTATTAAACTAGCCATTTAAATACTTGTAGCTATTTTTAATATTCCCAAAATTTATAATATAAGCTAATATACTTATATACTTCAAAATTCACCAAATAATATACCTTGCTCTCGGCTATAACATATATTTACCATATAGTTTTAAAACTTGATTTATACCTTATAATAAATACATATAAATGTATATAAGCCATATAACACTTCTAAAAATTATGCTAATGACTTAGAATGATTATAAACTCAAAATAGAACATTTAATCCTTAGATATTTCGGCCTAGATATATATGTATCATAAACTAATTTTGTGACACAAATTTATACCTTAAGGTAATAATCTTTCCTTATATGTTATAAATTATTTTCTTGGCATTATAACCCATAGTATTTCGGCCTTAATGTTACTAAGGCTCGTATATAATTTTTATACCAAAGTTTGAAGCTTAAATCAAACTTAAACTTAATAAACCTTAATTATAGAAACTTACTCCTTAAATCAAGATAATTCTTGTACTTGATTTCTCCTTGAATTCCAAGCTCTTCCAATGCTATTTTGATGAAGAACTTTCGGCCTCCACACATAGGTTTAGGAGATCCAAATGTTAGACTTCTAACAAGGATTTAAAAGTAAGATTTGGAGTAGTTTTACAAGAGTTTACCTTAGGTATTTTTCAAGGAATTTTCGGTACACCTTGGGATGATTGTAGATCTAAGTTTCCATCATGAAATGGTGAAGAGAACATAGGTTTAGAAGCTTGTAATTTTTGGAAATAGCTTAGGTATTTAGTTAGGATTTTTGAGCATGAAAATATACCTTAACTTGATCTTGTTGTTCCTTGTGTTATTGTTTAATCAAGGTGACTCACTACTAGAAAAAACGGCATTAGCGACGGACTATTCCGTCTCTAATCCGTCGCTAAACGATTTTAGCGACGGATTAGAGACAGAATTGTCCGTCGCTAATGCCATCGTCGCTAAATCAAAGTCGCGTCGGAAGCCGTCATCCGTCGCCAAATAGCGACGGATTAGAGACGGAGTCGTCCGTCGCTAAATCCAAATTGGCGACGGATTAGAGACGGAAATGTCCGTCGCTACGCTGGCGACGGAAATTTTTATTTTTCTTATTTATTTGTTAGCGACGGAATGTCCGTCGCTATTCCGTCGCTAATCTGTTTTAATTTTAAAAAAATATTTAATATTTTAATTCGTAGCCATATTTTCACCTGTAAATGTGGACATATAACACATTTTATTCATATCCACCTTTAATATGCAATACCATAAACAGTTGTACTCATTAATCTCACTTGCAGACCAAAAATAAATGTTCAGTCAACACAACCATCAAGTAGTGCATCGAATTTGATACAGACATAGTTAAGCTAATAAAGTCACAATCATATCATCTAATCCTACCCGCCCCCCCCAACCATGTCCATCCCCGGACGATATCCCATATGATCACCCGGACCACCCGAACCACCTCTAGCCATCATGTGGATCTCTAGGCCACTGACCCCATCCACCGTACTAGAGCCAGCACCAGGATCACCGTCTGTCGACTCTGCTGAGAGGGAAACCTTTGGGATTACACTCGTATCATCCTCTACATCTCCTCGCCGTATATCTCCTGGCTCATCGCTTCCTCTCCCTCTCCTCAATACACCTGCCGCCGTATTGTTTCATCGAACTATCTGCCTCAGATCCTCTCAATCTCCATCTCTCTCATGGACTCGTATGTGCTATGGTCTTTGCCGGAAGCACGTGAGCTAGTGCCGGTGGATGAAATGAATCAGGGAAGTCCCGCCTGTGCTAGCTCGCCCATACCATAGACCCTCTGCTTTCTGGATTCCCTTCACAGCCTTATAAAAAATTTCATTAGGGTCTACTGGTGTGGCTTGCAGAGATGGATCATCAGGAGTGGTTGACTCCTGAGTGGCAGCATCTAACAGCTCTTCGTATTTGGCTTCATATCATACACAATGATATATATATAATTAGTACTCATCGCTAATGAATAAATTTCAATAATGTAATCACTTAAATAATTTATTAAAACACTTACAGCATTTTCCTCGACCTTGGGCATACAGGCACACTGTTTCCATGCTCATCCTTGCTCGAATGAGTGTGTATGAACAATGTGTAAGCATCCGGTTGTGTACCGTATTCTTTGTCTACAAAAAAACACTTGATTAAATTAGAAGCAAGCCTTTAAAAAATTTGACACAGAACCTCCCCTATTTTTTTACATTACCCCCACATAAAAACCAGGATTGTTCAGTCAGAATCAGTAATGATTAATCATCAAGGCTTAAAAAAATCTGACGTAACCTCCCCTGTTTTTATGCATTTGCCCACACATATACAATCCAATATTGCACATATCCATAATCTGATAACAATCACATCACAACTCACATAATGCATTCAAAGTTGCATTAAATCACATTCACATTCACATTCACATTCACATTCCACATTCACATTCAACCTCACATTCACATGTACTTGCATCCAGTTTCATATACACTTACAAACAAATAAACTCACCAAAACCCTCTATGCTCCTTTATCGAGCGAGAACCGCATGCATGATAGATAGACCAACCGCCAGGTGTATGCTCAGTCCGCCGTTTGCGAGAGTTTAATCTCGCTGATCTGCTTACGCTTCTCATTCTCCCATTCGTGTTCCCAGCCTGCCAGATTTCATCGCTGACTTTTCTCCTCATTTTCTTAGCCTTCATCTTGTACAGTGTGTCTGAATACGTTTTTTCTGGCCAAGGCGCAGAATATCTCATAGCAACACTCTCAATGGCGGATCCCAACGGAAAGCGCTTCTGCATAAATTAGTAAGTGTAAGCATAACATATACAAAAAAAGAAGTTAATATCAAGAATGGTTAAATACCTTGAATTCATTGAAATAAAATCTATGCCGTCCTTGCCCAAATCCTCCCAATTACAACCCTCTGGAAACCACCTTGTCTCAAAGCAAGGAAGAAAAGAACGCGCAACCTTGTTTGTATGTAGTAGCTCCCTATAATATATATAATGCGTCACACAAATTGACAATTACCATATATATATATTTAAAACAAAGTTTTTGAGATTGTTTTTTACTTACATTACTTACCTATCAGAGATAGTATTGTTATAACCCAAGATTGGGTTATTTTTATTTAATTTACTATGGTTCGTTAAGTTGGTTCATTCTGAATTTAGGACACGTGAAGCCTTAATAAAGAAGTTGGGGACGAGGAAGTCTTTTTCCCCATCCGTTTTAATTTCTGGTGAGTTAGCTTCATATTAATTCCCTAACCTATTTATTCCATATTCTCTTAATTACTCTCTCTTCAAAGCACGTTCTCACGATCATTCACTCTCCTCTCTTCCTTGCTCTCTCTCTCTTCTCTCTCAAGCCGTTCCTTCTCTCGATCAGTCAAGCCTCGTTATTCTGTGTCAAGGTTCCACTGCAGATTGCTAGTCCTTGCGAATTGCTGGTTTCTTCGAGGTAGGGTGGTCAGATTGCTTTTCTTTGATTCTTCAGTTCTATGGTTCTGAGGATTTTCGCTTTCTAATTCCCCTCTGCAATCTGATTGTGAATCAGTGGCTACTCCGCATTCTCTGTCAATTCTCTTCTACTGTTGGCTCGTCCGGAATCCGTTGTCCTACTGTCAGATTCAGGTGAGAATAGTATTCCCGTTCAGGTTACAGTTTCAGTTTCGGGTTTTGGTTGCGTTTCTGATTTGGGATTGCAATTGAGTTTCGCTCAGTGTTTTGGTTTGCGTTGGTCTGCGTTCGAGGGTCTACTCTGGCTGGATTCTGCTATTCAGATTGAGGAATTTGTCTCTGCTGTATACTGAGGTAGGTGGCTTTCGGATTCGATCCGTGTGTTCAGCCTTGGGGAGTTTGGGTTCTGCAAATTAACTCACTGATTTGATCTTGTGTTTGTGTGTGGTTTATGTCTGTTTAATGCCATTTCAATGGATTAAACCCCCAAGGTTGTTTTGTAAATGTGTGTGTTGATTTGGATTGGCTTTGTACCTCTGATTGTGTAAAGATCGCCTCTGTTCTGCATTTTTCGGCGTGTCCGAACTTCTGTCCGACCGTTGAAGTTCGGACATGCCCTTCTGCGCTTTTACTTTCTGAAGTTTTCGCTGTGTCCGAACTTCCGTCCGAGCTTTGAAGTTCGGACACAGCCTTCTGCATTCTTCTGATTTTGCTTCGACTTGTGTCCGAACATCGGATGTCCGGACACAAGTTCGGACTCTCCACGTTCTGTTTTCCGAAGGATGTCCGAACATCGTCCGAACTGATGTCGGACACCTCTGACTCTTCTTCTGTTTATCGACTTGTGTCCGAACTTGATGTCCGGACACAAGTTCGGACAGGGTACTGTTTTGACCTTAACTTGCTCGTTTGAGCTCCGTTTTGACTTCCGTTTGCGGGGTTGGATTCCCCTTCTGATTTCCAAGCCATCTATGTGCTTTCTGGTGCCTTTGGTGCACATATGCTTATCTGTATTTAAGCTTCTGTTTTGGGACCTAGTTATCTCTGTGTCTGAGCCTTTGGATGGCTGGTTTCGCTGTCTCGTAGCGCGCTATGTAGGATCCTTCTGTTCACGGGTGACGTTCCCCGTTCTGTTCACGGGTGTTTACACCTGTTCTGTTTACGAGTGAGGTTTCCTCGTTCTGTTCACGAGCTGGTTGCTCGTTCTGTCTGTATGCTGTGATCGCTAGTGTCCCACTCTGTTTTTCCGCTTCTGTCTGCTTCTGCTCTGTTTAGTCCCTTAATGAATGGACTTCTGTTTCTGGTTTCTGACATATTTGTGGATTCTTGACTCCTTCTGATTTGTCAATATTCTGTAAATGTTTTGAGCATGCTGGTTGATGAAGTTGGTCATCTACTGGGCATAGTTGTGTGCTCATTCCCCTACTTCTAACGCTTTTGCAGATTGATTAGCGAGGATCGTCTCCCCTCAGCTTCTGGAGTTTAGCTGCTTTGTATTTAGCTTCTTTTGAGACCTTTGTATTGAATTTGAGCCTTTGGGCATATTTTGTTAAGCTTCCGCTTTTGACATCTGTTTGGTGGGTTCTGTAATGACTTTTGGGGATGTTTTAACATCTCTTCGATAATACTGTATTGAAGTATTTCGTTTGGGCCTTATTTGATTATCTGTTTAATTCTGTTTATTAGAGCCTTGCGTTATTATGTAATAATACGCGGCGTGTAATACCCCTAACTCCTAGGCCAGTGTTTGGGGGTGTTACATTTAGTGGTATCAGAGCTCTGGGTTCTAATCTGCTGGGATTTTAAGTTAGCCAGTCAGTCAGAAATGTCAGTTAGTGTCTGAGTTTAACTGCTTGCTGTTGGACTTTCAGAATGCCGCCAAGAAGAGCTAATAACCCTCCAGGGAATGTGGCTGATGCTGTTCAGCAGTTTATGACGCAGCTCATGCAGACCATGGCTGCAGGGGGGTCCAGCTGGAGGAGGACCAGCTGGCGGAGGGCCCAGCTGGGGCGGATGCTGGAGGGAGGAACGTGAAGGCGCTTCAGGAGTTCATGAAGCTGAAGCCGCCGTCGTTTGATGGGGCAGGAGATCCCCAGGAGGCCAGCCACTGGCTGTCAGAGGTGGAGGATTTGCCGGGTGATGGGCTCTGAGGAGGAGCAGAAGGTCGACTTCGCCACCTTTCTGTTCAAGGCCGAAGCCAAGGAGTGGTGGAGGTCAGTGATGGGGAAGTTCCCACAGCCATGGACGTGGGAGCAGTTCATTGGGGAGTTCAACAAGCAGTTCTACCCCGACGTCTACAAGGATCAGCGCATCCTGGAGTATAACCGACTACGCCAGGGTCGGGATATGAGTGTGGAGGAGTACGTCCGGAAGTTTATCAGCCTATCTAAGTTTGCACCTGAGCCTGACGAGCATAGGAAGGCCAGGAAGTTTGAGAGTGGCTTGAGGCCAGACATCCGTTCTGCTGTGACGCCGCTGCGTCACAAGACCTTCAGGGACGTAGCTGATGTCGCCCTGTTGGTAGAGGCTGACTTGAGAGGTCGTCAGTCTGGAGGGAAGGACCAGAAGAGGAAGCAGAGGTCCGATGACAGTGATAGGAGGGATCAGTCTGCTTCTCAGAAGAAGCAGTCTACTGGAGACCGAGCTGGAGACCGCTCTGGAGACCGCGCACGAGATAGAGGTGGTTCGTCTTCGTCAGCTCCCGCTCCGAAGTGCCGGGTCTGCGGCAAGTTTCATAGAGGCCAGGACTGCTACAGGAAGTCTGGAGCCTGCTTCAAGTGTGGGTCCTTGGAGCATAGGATTGCTGATTGCCCTCAGGCTGAGAGGAGCAGAGGTAGTTCTGGAGGTAGAGCCGTTGAGTCTGCTTCAGGGTCCAGAGATCGAGACCGGGCTGAGCAGAAGAAGCCCCAGGGCCAGGCCAGAGTGTACGCGATGGCTGGAGAGAGAGACCGATCGACTGACAGAGTTGTCACAGGTATTCTCCAGCTGTCATCTCGTTCTGTTTTCTGTTTGTTTGACTCTGGAGCCACCCACTCTTTTATTTCTGCTGAGTTAGTGGGTGAGCTCGGTTTGCCTGTTGCCTCTGGGTGTTGAGTTGTGTGTGCATAGTCCATTAGTTAGGGACTCTTCTATGTTGTTGAGTTCTGTTTGCAAAGATAGTCCTGTGTTAGTCAGAGATAGGACTCTGTGTGCTAACCTCATCCCGATGGAGATGACTTCTTTTGATGTGATTCTGGGCATGGATTGGCTTGCTGCGCACCATGCCCATATTGATTGTGCTGCTTCGAGAGTCACTTTTGAGGAGCCGGGTCAGCCCCGTCTAGTTGTAGCAGGGAATGGACTCCCGTGCTCGCCGCCAGTCATATCTATGCAGGCGTTCCGTTTCTGAGGAAAGGATGCCAGGGATATCTGTGCTACATCCCTGAGGTTCGCAAGGATGCGAAGTTGGAGGAGATTCCAGTGTCAGAGACTTCCCGATGTGTTCCAGGATGACGTACCTGGGCTTCCCCCTGTTAGAGAGGTGGAGTTCTCGATCGAGCTCGCACCTGAGACTCAGCCGATTTCGAAGGCCCCATACCGGATGGCGCCTGCTGAGCTCAAGGAGTTGAAGGTCCAGTTGCAGGAGCTGCTGGATAAGGGCTTCATTCGCCCTAGTGTGTCGCCTTGGGGAGCGCCAGTGTTGTTTGTAAGAAGAAGGACGGTAGCATGCGGTTGTGCATTGACTACAGGGAGCTCAACAAGGTTACCATTAAGAATAGGTATCCTCTCCCGCGCATAGATGACTTGTTCGACCAGTTAGCAGGAGCTAAGGTGTTTTCGAAGATCGATCTGAGGTCCGGTTATCATCAGTTGAGGATTAAGGCAGACGACGTGCCTAAGTCCGCCTTCAGGACTCGTTATGGACACTACGAGTTCCTTGTGATGCCATTCGGTCTGACGAATGCGCCTTCTGTATTTATGGACATGATGAACCGGGTGTTCAAGCCGTTTTTGGACCAGTTCGTGGTAGTCTTTATTGATGATATCTTGGTGTATTCCAAGAGTGCTGAGGAGCACGAGGAGCATTTGAGGACCGTTCTCCAGACTCTGAGGGAGAACGAGTTGTATGCGAAGCTGAAGAAGTGTGAGTTCTGGTTGGACCAGGTGGTATTCTTGGGACATGTGGTCTCTAAGGATGGTATCTCCGTGGATCCGGAGAAGATTCGAGCTATTACTGAGTGGGCCAGGCCTACTAATGTTGGGGATATTCGTAGTTTCCTTGGATTGGCGGGCTATTACCGCAAGTTTGTGGAGGGCTTCTCCAAGTTGGTGATTCCGTTGACTCGTCTGCTTCAGAAGGATGTGAAGTTCGAGTGGAGCGATGCCTGTGAGCAGTGTTTTCTGGAGCTGAAGAAGAGGTTGACTACTGCGCCGATCTTGACTCTTCCAGAGGGGACCGAGGGCCTGAGGTTTTGTGATGCGTCCCATAGGGGACTTGGATGTGTTCTGATGCAGCAGGGAAGGTGGTTGCATATGGCTCTCGTCAGCTTAAGCCATATGAGAAGAACTATCCGACCCACGACCTGGAGTTAGCTGCTGTGGTGTTTGCTCTGAAGATTTGGAGGCACTATCTGTATGGAGCAGCGTGCAAAGTTTATACTGCCATAAGAGCCTCAAGTATCTGTTCACTCAGAAGGAGTTGAACTTGAGGCAGAGGAGGTGGCTGGAGTTGCTACACGACTACGACTTAGAGATCCTCTACCATCCGGGTAGGGCGAATGTGGTTGCTGATGCGCTCAGTAGGAGGGGTCCGTCCGGGACCGTTTGTGCTTTATCTGGTGTGGAGAGGTCTGCTCAGGAGTTGCAGCGCATGGGTATCTGGGTCGTCCGTCCAGAGAGGTCTGGGATTTTAGCAGCACTACAGATTCAGCCTACCTTGATCGACCGGATCAAGGCCAGTCAGGAGCTGGATGTCGGGTTGCGTAAGATCAGAGATGAGATTGCTGCTGGTCAGGAGTCTGAATTCAGAGTTGCAGAGGATGGCTGCCTGAGGTTCAGAGACCGAGTTTGTGTGCCGGCAGACGACGCCTTGAGGCGTGAGATCATGCAGGAGGCTCATGGAGCTCCTTACTCGGTACACCCAGGAGGTGAAGATGTACCGGGATCTGCGGAGACATTCTGGTGGAGCAACATGAAGAGGGATCTGACTTTGTATCCAGATGTCGGACCTGTCAGCAGGTCAAAGCCGAACATCAGAGACCAGCTGGTTTGCTTCAGCCTCTTCCCGTTCCGGAGTGGAAGTGGGAGAGCGTCGGTATGGACTTTGTTATGGGACTGCCGAAGACTCCGAGGGGTTTTGATGCAGTTTGGGTCATTGTGGACCGGCTCACGAAGAGCGCTCACTTCCTACCAGTCAGGAAGACCTTCAGTTTGCACCGTTTAGCCCAGTTGTACATGGATGAGATTGTGCGTCTACATGGGGTTCCTGCTTCGATTGTGTCTGACAGAGATCCGAGGTTTGTGTCCAGATTCTGGCAGAGTTTGCATCAGGCTTTGGGGACGAAGTTGTCCTTCAGTTCAGCTTATCATCCTCAGTCAGACGGGCAGACAGAGAGGACGAATCAGGTCCTAGAGGACATGCTCAGGGCATGTGTACTCGACTTTGGGGGCAGCTGGGATCAGCACGTGGCACTGATAGAGTTCGCGTACAATAACAGCTTTCAGACCAGTATTGGGATGGCACCGTTCGAGGCCTTGTATGGCAGGAGGTGCAGATCACCCATCTGTTGGGATGATCTGAAGGAGAGAGCTGTGATTGGTCCAGACTTGGTTCAGGATGCTGTGGGCAAGATTCAGTCGATTAGAGAGCGCTTGCTTGTGGCTCAGAGTCGTCAGAAGAGCTACGCCGATCAGAGGAGACGACCTCTAGAGTTTGAGGTGGGCGACCATGTGTATTTGAAGGTTTCCCCAGTTCGAGGAGTCGTTCGTTTTGGGAAGAGAGGCAAGCTTAGCCCTCGTTTTGTGGGTCCTTTTGAGATCCTAGAGAGGATCGGACCGGTTGCCTATCGTTTGGCTCTGCCTCCGTCTTTAGCAGCAGTGCACAGTGTTTCCACGTTTCTATGCTGAGGAAGTATATTCCGGACCCATCTCATGTGATCGACTTCAGTCCGCTTCAGTTGAGGGAGGACTTCACGTTCGAGGCAGTTCCTTCGAGGATTCTAGCCCGAGATGTTCGTAAGCTTAGGAGCAAGACCATGCCCTTGGTGAAGGTGCAGTGGTCGGGTCAGTCAGAGGAAGAGGCGACCTGGGAGGTCGAAAGCGAAGTTCGTTCTAAGTTTCCCGCTCTCTTCGAGCAGTAGGTATGTTTTAATTTCGAGGACGAAATTCTTTTAAGGGGGAGGTGATGTTATAACCCAAGATTTGGTTATATTTTATTTAAGTTACTATGGTTCGTTAAGTTGGTTCATTCTGAATTTAGGACATGGAAGTCCTTAATAAAGAAGTTGGGGACGAGGAAGTCTTTTTCCCCATCCGTTTTAATTTCTGGTGAGTTAGCTTCATATTAATTCCCTAACCTATTTATTCCATATTCTCTTAATTACTCTCTCTTCAAAGCACGTTCTCACGATCATTCACGCTCCTCTCTTCCTTGCTCTCTCTCTCTTCTCTCTCAAAGCCGTTCCTTCTCTCGATCAGTCAAGCCTCGTTATTCTGCTGTCAAGGTTCCACTGCAGATTGCTAGTCCTTGCGAATTGCTGGTTTCTTCGAGGTAGGGTGGTCAGATTGCTTTCTCTTTGATTCTTCAGTTCTATGGTTCTGAGGATTTTCGCTTTCTAATTCCCCTCTGCAATCTGATTGTGAATCAGTGGCTACTCCGCATTCTCTGTCAATTCTCTTCTACTGTTGGCGTCGTCCGCGAATCCGTTGTCCTACTGTCAGATTCAGGTGAGAATAGTATTCCCGTTCAGGTTACAGTTTCAGTTTCGGGGTTTTGGTTGCGTTTCTGATTTGGGATTGCAATTGTGTTTCGCTCAGTGTTTTGGTTTGCGTTGGTCTGCGTTCGAGGGTCTACTCTGGCTGGATTCTGCTATTCAGAATTGAGGAATTTGTCTCTGCTGTATACTGAGGTAGGTGGCTTTCGGATTCGATCCGTGTGTTCAGCCTTGGGGAGTTTGGGTTCTGCAAATTAACTCACTGATTTGATCTTGTGTTTGTGTGTGGTTTATGTCTGTTTAATGCCTTTTCAATGGATTAAACCCCCAAGGTTGTTTTGTAAATGTGTGTGTTGATTTGGATTGGTTTTGTACCTCTGATTGTGTAAAATCGCCTCTGTTCTCTGCATTTTTCGGCGTGTCCGAACTTCTGTCCGACCGTTGAAGTTCGGACATGCCCTTCTGCGCTTTTACTTTCTGAAGTTTTCGCTGTGTCCGAACTTCCGTCCGAGCTTTGAAGTTCGGACACAGCCTTCTGCATTCTTCTGATTTTGCTTCGACTTGTGTCCGAACATCGGATGTCCGGACACAAGTTCGGACTCTCCACGTTCTGTTTTCCGAAGGATGTCCGAACATCCGTCCGAACTTGGATGTTCGGACACCTCTGACTCTTCTTCTGTTTTAAGGTTCGACTTGTGTCCGAACTTTGATGTCCGGACACAAGTTCGGACATCTGTCTGATTTCGCCTTCTGAGTCTCGACTTGTGTCCGAACATTGATGTCCGGACACAAGTTCGGACAGGGTACTGTTTTGACCTTAACTTGCTCGTTTGAGCTCCGTTTTGACTTCCGTTTGCGGGGTTGGATTCCCCTTCTGATTTCCAAGCCATCTATGTGCTTTCTGGTGCCTTTGGTGCACATATGCTTATTGTATTTAAGCTTCTGTTTTGGGACCTAGTTATCTCTGTGTCTGAGCCTTTGGATGGCTGGTTACGCTGTCTCGTAGCGCGCTATGTAGGATCCTTCTGTTCACGGGTGACGTTCCCCGTTCTGTTCACGGGTGTTTACACCTGTTCTGTTTACGAGTGAGGTTTCCTCGTTCTGTTCACGAGCTGGTTGCTCGTTCTGTCTGTATGCTGTGATCGCTAGTGTCCCACTCTGTTTTTCCGCTTCTGTCTGCTTCTGCTCTGTTTAGTCCCTTAATGAATGGACTTCTGTTTCTGGTTTCTGACATATTTGTGGATTCTTGACTCCTTCTGATTTGTCAATATTCTGTAAATGTTTTGAGCATGCTGGTTGATGAAGTTGGTCATCTACTGGGCATAGTTGTGTGCTCATTCCCCTACTTCTAACGCTTTTGCAGATTGATTAGCGAGGATCGTCTCCCCTCAGCTTCTGGAGTTTAGCTGCTTTGTATTTAGCTTCTTTTGAGACCTTTGTATTTGAATTTGAGCCTTTGGGCATATTTTGTTAAGCTTCCGCTTTTGACATCTGTTTGGTGGGTTCTGTAATGACTTTTGGGGATGTTTTAACATCTCTTCGATAATACTGTATTGAAGTATTTCGTTTGGGCCTTATTTGATTATCTGTTTAATTCTGTTTATTAGAGCCTTGCGTTATTATGTAATAATACGCGGCGTGTAATACCCCTAACTCCTAGGCCAGTGTTTGGGGGTGTTACAGTAATGACCACGCGGGGATCAACACCACCACCGTGTGTAGCGTGTGAAGTGTCTGAGCTATGCGGTGCTTCGTCAGATGGTGGTGAATCATCATGTAGTGAAGGAGTAGACTGATGTGGAGGAGTAGGCTGCCGTGGAGGAGTAGGCTGCCGTGGAGGTGGAGTAGTAGACTGTCGGCGTAGAGGTAGAGATATAGAACGACGTCTCTCAACAGACGGCTGTGAATCTGGGACAATCGAAGAATGGTGTGGGTGAGAGTCAAAATAAGGGGTCCCCATGGGTGCTCGTCGTGACAAGGACTGCGAAGGGGGCGGAGGTGTAGAACCCAACGGGGATTCATGATCGGAACCATCCACATGATCAGCTGCAGCCTGCTGAGAATCACCTGGGGGAGTAGAAGTGCTGGCCCTGCTGCTGCTTCGACCAAATGACCACCCAGATCTAAAAAAACTTCTACCACCTGCCATCACTATGAAAACCCATGCATGACAAACATCACATTAAACACTTAGTAGAATAAATATTTTTATACACTAATTAAAAAAACAAATGAAATCAATAATATATTGTTGTTGCATAGCAGTTGTATGTAAGTTTACTTTTTAAATTTATGTATCTGTTATGTCTACTAAATCAAATGTTTCTTCATCATCGACCAAAGGTGATAAAACCACATGATCTACGGTTTCATCTTGCAGTGGCTGAACCTCCTCATCAACTGCTGATGAGTCGGGCATGTCCAAAGTGCTTCTCGCTTTCACTTTAGAGACAACCCACCAATCTTTCCCATCCCTCTTCTTTGATGGGTATGAGCAATAATACACTTGAACGGCTTGATCAGCTAGCACAAACGGCTCGTACTTGTTAAATTTTCTTGTGTGATTAATGTCAACCAGCTTATATCGAGGATGTACTTGTACTCCTCTCTTTTCTGGGTCAAACCAATGACAATTAAACATTACAATCTTCTTCACAGGTAATGCGGGATACTCTAATTCGATGATCTCTTTCAGCACCCCGTAATAATCATACCCTGAGTCACCATAGTTTGTCCCAGATATGCAAACACCACAGTTGTACGTTGTACGGTCTTCTGAGTAAGACTCTGTGTGGAATTTGTACCCATTCACATAGAAACCAGAGTAGGAGGTTGCCACGTTCAACGGGCCTTGGGCCAAGCTACGAACGAATTCGTTTGGCGTGGTAACATCGTTTGACTGTAATTTACAAAAAAATAATATCTTAATACCATATTTTGTATTGACCTTTATGTATATATATAAACTCACTCACATATGATCGGAACCATAAGGGAAAATCTGTTTCCATCTTATGGTTGATTGTCTCATCCATTAATGTTGGTTGTACTTGTCGTAGTTGTCGCTCGTACATTTTACAACAAAAGATTTAAACTGAATTGTGAACACACTATTGAATTATACGTAAGAACGATGAATATAACTAATATTTGTATATATCTTACTCAAAATAAGGCTCCATTTCTGTACAATTTCGTAGAATGTACGATTGAGCGGCATCTAACTCACGAGCTGTCAACATTCTTCTTGTTCCTTTGCCAATCGGTTTACCCATTGTTTTAAAAACAGATAATCTTTCTGGGTTGTCATCAACATCCTCTACAATTGTCTCGTTTCTACCAAGCTTGTATGGGTACGATGGTCCATCGTCAACGAAGTAAAACTTTGTGAATTTGGTGATCTCTTCCAGAAGGAATCCATTGCGAATGGATCCCTCAACTTTGTTGTTGTTTCTGATGAACCTTTTTAGTTTCCCCAAGTACCTATATATATATATATATATGCAAACCAGTTACACCAATGAGTTACATATCACAAAAGTACAACATGTAGTACGTGCATTATTGAAACTTGTATAGAATGTACCTCTCAAACGGATACATCCACCTGTACTGCACAGGTCCACATAAAGTTGCTTCAAAGGCGAGATGAAGAGGGAGATGTTCCATTGAGTCAAAAAAGCTTGGTGGGAAAATTTTTTCCAATTTGCACATTATTTCTGGAATTTGACAGTTTAACCTTTGCATATTCGACTCTGAAAGCGACGTGCATGTCAACTCCTTGAAAAATAGGCACAGTTCGGTAATTGGCTCCCACACCTTTTGATCAAGAAGATGTCGAAAAGCTATGGGCATCAACCTTTGCAAGAAAACATGTCAGTCATGACTTTTCATCCCAAACATTTTTCTGTTGGCCATGTCAACACACCTCCCAATGTTAGAAGCAAATCCATCAGGGAACTTTAAATTTTTTACCCATTCACACAAGATTTGAATACTATCTCTGTCCATGACATATTTTGCCTTAGGAATTGTGTTTGAACTCAAATCCGGTGCCAACTCAGGACGGTTGCAATAATCGTTCAACTCTTGCCTCGAGTTAAATGTGTCTTTCGTCTTGTCCTTCACATTTACAACTGTGTTGAATATGTTTTCAAAAACATTTTTTTCAGTGTGCATCACATCTATAATATGTCTGATCAATAAATCTTTCCAATACGGTAGATCCCAGAAGATACTTCTTTTACTCCATCCACATGTTTTAGCAATTTGAACATTTACTTCAGCCGAAGAAATCTCAGTGACCTTCATAAAACCCATCCGACTCAACTCTGCAAGTATTTCGTCACCAGTTTTGAAATGTGGGGCAACCTTGGTCTCTCTGTGCCCTTTATGAAAAGACTTTTTATCATTACGAAACTTGTGGTCTGGAGGAAGAAACTTTCTGGAGTTGTCAAACCACGACTGCTTCTTACTACAACGCAATGTGAATGCGTCACTGTCTTCCATGCAATGTGGGCACGCCAGTCTACCAGCAGTGCTCCAACCTGATAGCATTGCATACGCAGGAAAGTCGTTTATGGTCCATATCAATGCAGCTCTCATTTGAAAATTTTTCTTTCTAGACACATCATATGTTGTGACTCCAGCCCACAACTCTTGCAACTCAGCTATAAGAGGTTGTAAAAACACATCAATCTTTCCTTTAGGATTTTTTGGGCCAGGAACAAGTACTGTAAGAAAGAAGAACTCATCTTTCATACACATCCCAGGCGGTAAATTATATGGTGTAATTACAACTGGCCAGCAAGAGTACTGTCTTCCAGAAGCAGTAAATGGTTGGAAACCATCAGTACATAACCCAAGTCTGACATTTCTAGACTCCGAAGCAAAAATAGCATGAATCTGGTCAAAGTGTTTCCACGCTTTTGAGTCGGAGGGGTGACACATGTTGTCATCTTCCATTTTGTGTTCTGCGTGCCATCTCATATCGGTAGCCGTTGCAGGAGAAGCGTAAAGCCTTTTCAGCCTTGGAATGAGAGGGAAGTACTGCATCTTCTTGAAAGGTACCTTACTTTTTCTCCTTTTTGTCCCCTCTTTGATGGGCTTGTATCTGGGATGAGTGCAAAACTTGCATACATCCAGATCTTTATCTTCTCCCCAGAAAATCATACATAGTTCGGAACAACAATCGATTTCTTCATAAGGTAACCCAAGACCACGTATGATTTTCTTTGCTTCGTAGAAGTTTTTTGGAATGTCAGTGTTTTCTGGACGGAGCTCGCAGTAGGTTTTGCAAACTCGATCAATCAATGCCTGAGGTGCTTGGTAGTCATTCTTAATGGACATTAATTCAGTGGTGATAGATAGTACACTATGATGCGTGCCACTGAATAACTTTCTTTTAGCATGTTCCATCAACTCAAAAAAAAATTTAGCCTCAGGATTTGGAGTATCCTCTGTATCCTCTTCAACCTCCTCCATAAAATTAAATGTATCCCCGAATTCTTCTGGAACCTCACCTACAGCATGTGCAATCATTTGCTCTAACATTTCAACATGTGGAACCTCATTAGACGTAGTGCTTCTCGAGGTAGATTGTACGGGTGTGTTATCTTCTCCATGGAATATCCAATCAAAGTAACCGTACATAAAACCTTTCTGTGCTAAATGAACCTTAACAACATCAGGCTTGAGATACTGTCTGTTTCTACACCTTGTCATGTCGCAAGGGCACTTAATTTTACCATCTTCCATACATTCAGGGTGTTGTAGTGCAAAAGCGACAAACTCTTCCATCTTCCTCAGCCATTCGGCAGAGATTCTACCTCTCTCAAAGGTTCTCTCATCGTACATCCACAATCTATCGGGTCTCATGCCTATCGGGTTGATGACGAGGTCTCATACCTATCGGGTTGATGACGATTCACATTTATCAATCGAAGAACGAATTGGAGTGGAGAAAGACAAAAGAAGAAGAGAAGAAGAAGAGGAAGAAGAATAAGAAGAAAAAGAAGAAGATAGATGGTGGTGGTGTCCGGTGTGTGCGGTGGTGGTGGTGGGTGCCGTGCCATGCGACTACGCCTGAGGGAGGAGACCAACCGAAATATAAAATACGGTGATTATCAACACTACTTTAGTTAATTTTAAAAAAATCGACATATATTAACTTAATTGATTAACTTTGATTTATCAACTTAATTATACAATTAAATTATCAACTGAATTATTTAATAAGAAACAATATATATTAAAAGGTATTTTAGAAGGAAAAAACAAGCCTTTTTTCGTAATGAGGTAATGACTGAGTTTAAAAAACAAAGTGAAGTATTATCATATATATACATTTAATTATATAGATAAATTTAGTACAATTTACAAAATCTAATACTCCCTCGTTAAACTTGCACGATAAGAAATGATACATATATATTATACTCTATATAATTAAATCCCACATCAACAAGATACACGATTATCAAAACTTCAAAAAAACAGAGACTTTCAAAAGAACAAAAGGTCTGATTCCATTTGTATTATTGATAAAAATCCTCGGTTGGTCGTTGATTATAGTTAACTATATTATTAATTAATTAAAGAAAACTTTATAATCATTCGGCGACAACATTATAATCTCTTATGGGCGTATTAAAAACAGTTTATCTCATTAGTTTTACTTTTTAACTCTATACGTCACATACATTAATTGTTTAAATTTTTATTATTTTATCTTACATAATTCACCGCCAGTGATATGTACCATGGTATGATGAAGAACACTAGTAACCTGTAACTTGTATCTTTCTTCCTACATATGACATCAGGGGAGGGAATGCACTTTGAATAGTTTGTTGAATGCATATGTATTGTTGTTAGCTGGAGTATATTATCAAGAGGAAATTATACCGTAAAGCAATCAATTATCAACTTATATTTATTAATTCATGTTATAATATGAAGCGCCATTTTTAAAGTGTACTTAAACATTCTTATATTTGAAAGTCAAAAAAACATTCTTATATCTGAGTTGCTATATAAATTGTGGATCAAAACTATGAAATACTTGTATTAATTAGAACGAAGGACAAAGAAAAAACAATAATGTTCCCAAATAATATAATTAATCCAAACCAATAAAACTGACAAATAATATAATCCAAACAATAGAGAAGTAGCCAAAAATGAGTGAGCCCAAATCAATTTTCTATTTGACAATATTGTAACCCTAGGTCTAATACCACAAAAAAATCAACAATTAACATTCATAATTACCACACAACATCAATACATATGTATACTAGCTGATAATGAGGCAAGCTAGCTGCCCAGAAATTTCATACCATATTTTAATTCTAATATCATTTCATAATTATATATGTTTCATAATTTTAAATGTATCCTCTGAAACAAAAAAAATTCTGAAAGCTACAAATTTAATTAGTATGTTGACTGATAACGATTTTTCAAATTGATGACTAATAAAGCAACTACCAGCAGAATAATTAGCACAAATTTGCAATGAAAACCACACAATCTAAGTCAAAACTAACAAATTTATATTTTGTATTATTATTTGTGAAAACCTTGTAATATCACAACGGTAATTCTATATTGAGACTTAATCAGAGAAGATTATACATAACGAGTATATTGCACTAATAAAGCAACTACCAGCAGAATAATTAGCACAAATTTGCAATGAAAACCACACAATCTAAGTCAAAACTAACAAATTTATAGATTTGCTAAACTAATTTTCGGAATTAATGAGTTAGGGTTTCGTAAGTTACCTGAGAGCAGAAAACGAGTAAAGTTGACGCCAGAAACTTGCCGGGGACGATGGGAGTGGTGGTTGGCCGGAAAAACGAGTCAGAAATCGCCTATTTGCTCACCTGGGTGTGCTGGTTCGCAGGTCTGCGCGGAGGGATGTTCGAGTTTGGAGAGCAGAAGAATAAGGAAGAATGAGGAAGAAGACTGCGGCGCGCGGCGCGATTATTATTTTACCTAATTATTAGCAACGGACACGTCCGTCGCTATTCCGTCGCTAAAACCAATTAAAACGGCGTCGTTTTAGTTAGTAAACTTAACCGCGGGAGATAAGACAATGGGACAAAACGACGTCGTTCGAGTAGCGACGGACATATGTCCGTCGCTAATGTTTTTTTATTTAAAAAAAAACGAATAGCGACGGACAAGGCCATCTCTATTCCGTTGCCAAAAGTGGCGCCAAGACCGGAAATTTTAGCGCCACCGGACCCGCCCAACTTCCGTCGCAATTCCGTAGCTATTCCGTCGCCAATAATTCCGTCGCTAATCCCTCGCTATTCCGTCGCTAATTAGCGACGGAAATGTTGCCGTCGCTAAATCCGTAGCTAAAATGGTGTTTTCTAGTAGTGAAGTCCTAATTTCAGATAGCTCATCTAGACATGGCAAGTAGTTCTAGTATAGAATTAACAGGTATATCTAGATGGTTTTATTGCACAGAATTACTAGTCTGGTTTGGTCCGGACTAAAGCTCCTAATGACTAATGTAATCTATCCGATTGCAATTATCACAGGTAACAGGTTAATAGGACCGTCAATGCTAATCACCTTATCTGATCATAACATGATTCAAGGGCTTATAATAAATTCATGACGTTTATTAAAAGCACTTAAAAACATTAACCTGAACAATCCAAATAGTCTCAATAAAGCAGTAAAATAATGCAGAGTTTAACTAATTACAACATCCCTTCCCCCATAGTATATCCTCTTAGCTAGACATAGCAATTTGAAAGCATAAATAGGAGAGAGTTAGGAGAAATCATCTGTTACGAAGATCCTCTCGCTTGCTCCGCCCTTCGTCCTCGCGCTATGCTGGCTTGGAGGTTGGATTTGGTGAAAATGAAGTGAACTTGGTGAAATGGAGTGAAAGTGGAAATTTTGGGCAAGTTTGTGAGGCGTCTGGATGATTTGGGTCGGACGTAGATCCGGACGCAATGTTTTGGGTGAGTCCGGATCCGGACGGAGATCCGAACGCGGCTAAATGCTGTGTGTGAAGGCGGGCTGTGTGTGTAAATGAGCAATGAAGGAAGGTTATGGAGGCAGATTGATGAATGGAGATGGAACGAGTCGTGAACGAGAGGGTTAGTAGAGAGGGAGAGAATGAGTTAGACTGTCAAGACTGGTACGAATTGAAATGAGGGCTGAAGAAGGGTTTAAATAGGCTTAGAAGAAAACATACGTTAGTGGTGAGTGTGGTGAGTTGGGTAATTGATTGAGCATTGATTGAGCATGGGTGCGTGTTAATTAATGTTGAGGTATGGGTTAAACCGCCGCTCGGCTGATAATTGCGCCGAAAGCCCGATTATCAGCGCGATGCGTTTTTATTTTTCGGTTATGTGTGACGTCCGGATCTGTGTCCGGATCCGGACGTGAGACAGCGGTTTTACATCTGAAACTCGGGCTTTGTCCGGATATGTGTCCGGATCCGGACAAGACACAACACTTTTGGATCTGGATCTCGAGTCACGTCCGGCTTGCGTCCGGATACGGACGTGTCTGTTGGTGACGTCCGGATTTGCGTCCGGCTGAGTTTTGCCGGACGTGGCCAAATTTTGTCTCTTTTTCCGGTTTTGTTCTCCGTTTGTTGCGTTGTAATCCTTATGTCGTAAAATCTTTGTTGCCCTGGGTTTTTCCTATATTTAACATATAAAATGCATCAGTTCATATCAAAACATCAATCTTAGGAAAAACACATAATAAGTGGGAAACATTGCCTGAATTGTTACAGATTATACGGTAATTAGACCCTAAAAAGCCTATATGTTTCACACTTATCAATACACTATCACAATGTTGAATTTGATAATGACTAACACTATATTAAGAGAATTTGAAGGTAAATATGAAAATGAATTTAAGTTCAAAGGTGCTTACATTCATAATTTTAAATTTTTGTTAACCAAACATAATCTGAATAAGTCACCCGAATTAACCATAACCTGGAAAAACTGAATATCTAAAAGACTAACCCGTACCCAAATCAACCAAACCAAAATCACCCGTATATAATTTAAACAAGATTTTGAACCAACCCAAACAAACTCGACCTGAGTGTTCCGGAATAATTAGATCTAATTTAAAGTCAATTTGATAGCTGTAGATGTAATTAAGACTAAGAGGAGAAGTGTCTCATACAAAAATTGGAATTATTGTTTAAAGGGAAATTTCATGAAATGTCACTATATTTTTGGCTAATTCATGAAATGCCACTATATTTTTGGCTAATTCATGAAGTTCCACTAAATAAAAAAAGAAAGTCACAAAATACCACTATATTTTTGTAAAACTCCATGAAATGCCACTATAGATGGAAAAAAGACAAAAATACCCCTACTAGTTAACAAAGTACTTTTAAAGTTCACAATATGTCCCTAAATGCTAATTTTTTTTACAAAAGTTCATAAAAATATCCAAAATACAATAAAAATATATAAAAAATTATAAAAAATTAGAAAAATAAAAAAAATCCAAAAACTATTAAAACTTATAAAAATTTATAAAATAAAAAAATCATAAAATATTATAGCAAACAAATGTTTCATTTTTTAAAATTTATTCAGTATCATAAAAAGAATATTGTGTTCTAAACAAAAAAATTTATACCAATCTTTCTACCATGTATACCAATTAAGTACCATAATTTATACCAAATAAGTACCATAACTTTTACCATACATTTTTTATTATTTTCTATTAATTTAAATTATTTCTTCAAAATATATTATTATATTTAATTTTTTAAAAAAATTTTATCAGCGAAATAAAAAAATTAAGTTATTTACTTTGATGAAATAATGTAAAGTGATAGAAAATAAAAAATTTATGGTACTTAATTGGTATAAATTATGGTACTTAATTGGTATAAATTATTTGTTTATAATACAATATTCTTTTTATGGTACTGAATACATTTTAAAAAATGAAATATATATTTGTTTTAACATTTTATGATTTTACGATTACTTTCATTATAAATTTTTATATTTTATATATTTTTTAATATTTTTATCGTATTTTGGATATTTTTGTAAAAAATTGAACACTTATTGGTATATTGTGAACTTTAAAAGTACTTTGTTAATCAGGAGGGATATTTTTTGTCTTTTTTATCTATAGTGACATTTCTAGAGTTTTGTGAAAATATAGTTATATTTTATGACTTTCTTTTTTTAGAGGCATTTCATGAATTAGCCAAAAATATAGTGACATTTCATGAAATTTCACTTGTTAAAATTTTAAAGTGTTTCACATTTTTTATATTATCTTTTTGTATTTTTAAATAGACCTAATCCTTGTAATCAATTACTTTTTCTATAACTATATGTGAACTAAAAATTCGTAGTTATTCTAAACTAAATATAAAAAAATCTTAAACAAACATATGCAATAATGAATAGAGTGCTTACTAGAAAACCATTTTTTATGGTTTTTTTATACTCGCCATATTTTCGACACCTCCTGAATCTAACACACAGGCTTCGTTCGGTGTTGTCTCTTTTGTGGTATAAATGTGGTATTTTTGAGTTTGACATTTTTGACGTCACTCCTGAACAATAATTTTCAAAACGGCCACAAATATACTAGCACAAAACAACCACAAAACAACCAGTAATTTATGCTGCAAAAAAATTGAATACCGTAAACAGAGGTGGGGCCAAAAAACTGTAATTAGGGGAGAAAATATTTTAATAATATTAATTAATATTTAAAAATAAAATTTTAATAAACTAATCTGAATTTTCAATAGTTATAATTATATTTTAAAAATGATATTTATATTAAATTTGACGCAAAAATTAAATTAAAATTGAAATATATAAATTAATATATAAAAAAGTTTGTTTTCCTTTTTTTATTTTTAGTTTATTTATAAAAATTGTTATACTAAATTATTAGTTAATGATATTAATATAGAACAATAGTTTTAAATTAGTAGCGTTTTTCTAAAAACTTGTACTAAAAATTATTATGAGTAATTTTAATATTTTTTAATTTATATAATTTGTAATAAAACTAAAAAAATATTTGTATTATGGATAGAAGGGGTACATGATTAGTAAGAATGCCATAATAATCCATTTTACTTTTGATTATATTGCTAAAATAAAGTATAAAATCTGAATATTTAATTATATGTATATATAGTAATATATAGGTCATATTTTTAACAACCAATTGTTTATTTTTTGTATGATGTAAACATTAATAAAGTTCACTAATTAATTATTGTATTTTCTTTATATTCAAATGTGAACAAGTAGTCTGGTGTGTTAAAACCATGTATAGTTACAATTGTTGTTATCCATTGATAGAAGAGAAAATTCACAAGATACCACTGTTTAAGTTTCTTTTCACAAAATACCACTGTTTTTTTTTCATAATTCAGCTTTAAACATGCTTAACGTTGTCCAAAATTAATGAAACTTTACATGGACGATGCTAAAGTGCTATATTTCCACATGTCACATATGAGCTTAAAAACTTCAAATTTGATATTGGACCAAAATATAACACTTTAGCATCGTCCATGTAAAGTTTCATCAATTTTGGACAACGTTTGAGCATGTTTAAAGTTGAATTATGAAAAAAACAGTGGTATTTTGTGAAAAGAAACTTAAACAGTGATATTTTGCGAATTTTCCCTTGGTAGAATTGTGGGTGATAATAGTGAAGTTATTTGTATAGATCTTAATATAAATATTAACAAAAATTGATTGTAATAAAAATTTGTTGTTTTTCGTAATTAATAAATTATGTATATACTAATCCCTATATTTGCTAGTAGTTTATTTATTTTATTTTAACAAAAAGTTGTTTTAAAATGTAATACAAAATTTTTAATTATCACATAGAAAATGATAAACACATTACACGTGATTAACGTATTCAAATATGTTAGACGAAACATCATATGCCGAACATCAGTTTTTAAAATAATCACAAAACAATCAGCACAAAACAATCATTAAAACTCCACAAAATAACCAATCAATACAATCAGACCAAAACAGAAAAAAAAAAACATTAAGAAACAGGAGACACTAAAAAGAGAAAGGAAATTGAGTGTTAAAAAATACTCCCTCCGTCCTGAATTGACCGTCCTGTTTGCTTTATGGCACGTTTTTCCACTTCAATATTAAGTATATAAGATGAAATAATTTTATAAAACTAATTTTGTAACATATAATTTATCATGTAAGGTTCATATGCAAAATTTAAATTTTCAAAATTAATTTATCTTATATGTTAAAAATTGAAGTCAAACGACATGTCCAAATAGTAAACAAGACGGTCAATTCAGGACGGAGGGAGTAGAAACGGGGCAGAAGATGTGCACGCGCCACAAAAGCGACTAGGTCACCTGCTCCCTTTTACGGTCGGAAATGTATTACTATAATAGTACTGGTGGGGAGTGGAGTGGACCAGTGGAGTGGGCCGATGATGAGAGAGAAAGGGACTCTCAGACGGAGAGAGCAGAAAATAATTGTGAGTACTAAATAAAACTGTCAGAGAGAAACTAGAGAGAGAGAGAGAGAGAGCTGCGCTATTTCAATCAGATCTCAGATCCCCTCTCTTCCTCCCTCCCTTCCCTCTTTCAAGTTTCAGTTACCTTATCATCTCTCTCGCGTCCTCCTCTTGCAACCAGACTCCATCGTTAAAGGATCAGAGATGGGAGAGTATTACAGTAAATAGCGAGCTAGACAGACACCTCGGGTCTTGGTGCAGGAGGTCTCTGCCTTCACCGTGCTGCAAGTTTACTTCACGAAAACCCATAAATATTTCAACACTGTCGAAGCAGCAGAATTAAATAGAGATAAAAAAAGACAAAGAAAACACAAGGAGATAGGGGGGTACGGGTTTGAATTTAAAGCTAACTTCATCGATCAGAGACTAAAAAGAGAGAGTGAGGGAAGAGCAATTGATGGGTCTTTGTCTTTCCACTTCTGCTTCTTGTGATAGACGGTTTCAGTGTTTCTGCAAAAGAAGCGGGTGCGAGATGCAGAACAAGGCGGTGGTTTGGCGTTTATAGTAAGTTCTCTGCAAAAATTTCAACCGCTAAGCTTTTAGATTTACTACTATTTTCTTTCCCAGTGTTTTCTGGTACTAATCTATACCGAAGAAGTAAGAAGGGAAGTTAGGAAGGAAGAGAAAGAGACCAAGCGAGTGATTTTTATAGTCTCATCATTACCAGTATGATAGTTATTGTTACCGAACTGCAATAAACTCTCATCACCATGCTGGATTTATCTCCTCCTCGTCTCCTCTTTCAACTGTTTATTTCTTCTACTACAAACAAAGCCCATCGGTCTTCCCAAGCTCCATGATAAATCAGCTCTTTCCTCATTTTCAATTATCACTGTCAGGGAACAAGGCAAGAAAAGGAAATCTGTGGTAGGAATCATGCACGGACGGTGTTTACTAAAATGCGTTTCGCTTTAATTTCCCTTTCCATGCCTGTTATCTAGTTTTCTCGTCCTTTATCCTACCCCCCTTTATTATTTTTCCTTTTTACAAAAGGGAACAATGAAGTTAGCTATCGACCTTTCTCTTCTTTTTGATTTTTTTCTTCTCACCCATCGATCTTCCCACACGAGAATCCTCCTTTACAAAAGCTTGGACTTTCTTTGTATACTTTCCTTTCTTTTAGTTCTCTTCTTTTGGTGTGGTTTTCCTCCTTTTCATCTTTCCTATTGGTTTGGCTACCCTAATACATATTTTAATTGACATATTTTAATGCAGGAATCGAGAGAGAAACAACATTTGATGAATTGGTACTAGCTAATTAGATTGCTGCTGAGATTACTAAAACCACTGTCTTCTGTCACTCATTCCGCAAAATCAAAAGCAATTTGGTTGGAGGAGGGGAGGGTAGAGGGGGAGGTGTAGTGTTTTTTAATCTCCTCCTTGTGTCAGTTGGAAGGAAGACTGTTTCCTAGTTGAGCTTTCTTAATCACCTTCTATCACCTGACCTAACTGTAGAAGGAAAATTTTGTTTGTTCTCTTTGGTGGGTTTGAGAGGACTGAGGGACCAAGAAACGACACCAATCACCTGAAGTAAGTTGAAGTTAACAAAAAAAAGATTAGGATTATGGACCGCTACGAAGCAACTAAGGTAGTCTTCGCTAGGATTCAGAACTTGGATCCGGAGAACGCCTCCAAGATCATGGGTCTTCTGCTGATCCAAGACCATGGGGAGAAGGAAATGATCAGGTTGGCACTTGGACCTGAGTCTCTTCTCCATTCTCTTGTTCTCAAGGCCAGACAAGAACTGGGCATCTCTCCTAACACGCCCTCCACGCCTTCAACCCCTTCTTCTCCCTCTCCTTTCTTCTCTAACACCACTTCAATCGCCACATCTACTATCGGCACCAATAGTCATCGCCCACTTTCACTTTCCAGGCAAAATTCTACTTCCTCTCCTAACTCATCTTGCCTTTTCCTTCCCAACGGGCTGAAGATCCCTTCTTCCCTATCAGTCTCGAGTATTGCTAGCCCCTCTTCCGCTTCTTCCCCTTCTCCTTCGTGGGGAAATTCAATTTTCCCTGATTTTCATAACCCGGACGAGTTGATCAGTCCCAATAACTCTTCTGCTCCCAGTTACTTACCTTCAAATGAACTAATCGATGAAATCCAGCTCCAAGAACAGCTCAGCTTTCTTAATGACGCACAAACCGATTGCCCCACTGGAAACGGGGATTCCCTTCTCTTCCCGTACAATGGGTCCTCTCCTGGCTGGGGCACGCACAGGCGGAGCTACTCCGTGAGTGATATCAACTTGGGGTCAGATGACCCAGCTGGTGGCTTGGGATGGAAGCCTTGTCTGTACTACGCCAAAGGTTACTGTAAGAATGGAACCAGTTGTAGATTTCTACATCATCACCACCATAATCATGGTGGCCTGGGTTCTGATCCAGACTCAGTTTTGGTGGGTTCTCCCACTAGCAAGCTGGAAATGATGGAGCACTGCCATGAACTACTCAGATCCAAGTCCATGCAGCAGAACAGGCTCCTGGCTGCTGTTCAGCTTATGCATGGTGGTGGTAGTGGTGGATCAGGCTCTTTTTCATACAGTGGAAACAAGTGCTCTCCATTGAGCTTACTTGCTCAGCAACAACAGACTGATTCTCAGAGGTAAAGCACAGTTTTTTTTAATCCTTATGTTCTCTTAATCAATCACACGGAAGCATTTTTAATATAAAGGGATTTGTAGGATGGCAGCCGCTTTGATGATGGGGGAAGACATGCACAAATTTGGCAGGTCAAGGCTCAATAGGGGACATTATCTGATGAATTCTGGTAATGGTGGAGACTCAAATCCTGGATCAAGGCAGATCTACTTGACTTTTCCAGCAGACAGCACTTTCAGGGAAGAGGATGTCTCCAATTATTTCAGGTTCGCGATAAACAAATGAAAATAGCTTTACTGAATTATATGATTTTGCATTTCGTTTAGCTTAGGTGTTCTGATTCTTTTTTTTTTTTTGCACATGGCTATGCCAGCATCTTTGGGCCTGTTCAGGATGTCAGGATTCCATATCAGCAGAAGAGGATGTTTGGGTTTGTGACATTTGTGTACCCTGAAACTGTGAGGATGATATTGGCCAAAGGAAATCCTCACTTTGTTTGTGATGCCCGAGTCCTTGTCAAGCCTTACAAAGAAAAGGGCAAAGTTCCTGATAAGTTTAGGTATTTGTACCTTAATAGTTATTCAGTTGCCTTCTGAACTAGAATCATTTTAGTTTATCCTAATGGTCACTCACTCCGTTCGGGTATCTACCTTTTGACTTATTCAGGAAGCAACAATTTCAGCAGCTCGAGAGAGGAGACTTTTCTGCTTGTAGCTCCCCTACTGGCCTGGATTCTAGAGATCCTTTTGATCGCCATCTTGGTAATCATGAGTTCATAAGTGCAAAGCACCGTCTTCTTCTCAAGTGTTTGAAGTTGGAATATTTTAATCCTATATGACCTTGGTTCATTTGCTCTTCTTCTTCTAGGGGCGAGGATGATGTCTACTAACACGGAGGACTACTGGAGGAAGAAGTTAGAGGACCAAGCTGAATTGCAGCAAGCCCTTGATCTCCAAAACCGGAGACTTATGGGGCTTACTCTTGACTTGAAGAGAAGTCACCACCAGCGCGCACTCTCTTCTGGGGCTGCTCCGTTTCCTTCCCCGTCTTCTTACTCTCCCAGTTATAAACAATATAATCAGTTCTCTTCCTCCTCAGATCGATCCAGCCCTGATGGATGCCAAGGTATCTTTCACTATATGAAATCTTCTTGGTAATTAATAATATACATGTTTTGTTTCCTTTTAGGGTGTTTTCTGTTATAATGACAGATTCTTAGAAATCTGCACGTTCTTGTCAGCAGAGAATGGGTCTGTTGCAGTAATGGAGAACAGGGATTTGCACTCCCAGGTTGTAAATGGCAATGACAACGAGAAAGGAGGGTCATCTAAGGATGACTATAGCAATAGCAGCGGGAAGGTTACTCCAGCCGTGAGCCATGATGAAGACAACAATAATTTACCGGAAAGGTGAGAATAACCTTTATCCTTGTTGCCCCTCTCATCATGGGAACTGAGTGCTATGGTAGCTAAACAAGTTAATTGCTTTTGGATTCTCTTTTGAGAAAGCTGTGGGTGGCACCACATCTCTTTTTTTTTTTTTTTTGCTGTCTTTCCTTCTCATAATAAGTGGACTATTATAAAGCGTATGATTTCTTTGATGATGCTGCTCAGCTTGTTGGACCACAACCTCCCTGACAGCCCATTCGCATCACCAACCAAAGGGTCCTCATGTGATCGCTCGACTACTGCCTTTGCCAGCTTTGTAGGCAATGATGCTGCTGATCATGATACTGGTGTCGTTTCCTCTGCACCCAATTCGTTAAAGTATGCGGCCACATCCACCATGGATATGGCTCCATTCAAATCTTGCAATTTCCATATGCCAAGGTGGGTTTTCACTGTTCCCTCAACTGAATATAATAATGTCAAACTGGTCATTTGACAGAATTATTCCGTGGCTAGGTTTTTTCTTTTTACTCTGCAATATAAACATGATGGCAGATCTACAAATGATTCTGAAACTGAAAGCGGCTTTTCAGCTCTATTAATGAACTTTGGCGTTTATTTTCAGGTTTGCAACTGGCCATGGTGCCATTGAAATGTAGCGTTTGCTAGCTAACCCGTGGATCTCCATATCTCTGGTAAATAGTATTTATTTTCTCACTTGATCGATTGCTAGCTTCACTAATTTGTCTTTTCCCTTCCTTGACATGTGGGTGTGATATAAGTTTGGCTGTTCATGACTTGCAGGAGAATCCGAGGAGATAGAAAAACCTACAATCCAGAAAAAAAACAAATCATACGGTTATAGAGAAAGACAAGTTGTCCCCCACCAAGTCCATTATAACCATTAAATTATAAATAACAACTATGTATACTAGTGTCCAGTAGTGAGTGATATAGTATCATATAGTAGTGGTAGCTCCCATACTAAAAGAAAGAAAGAAAAAAGAAAAGAAAAGAAAAGAAAAGATGTATACTTCAAAGGAAGAAATTGAGTGGGGTCTTTAGCCATGTGTGTGAAGATGTAGAAGTTAACCCTCACTCACTGCTTTACTGCTACTACTATTTTCTTAACCCACCCAGCTTTTTATATCTGCCGCTGGAGTTTGGAAAGACAGCTAATTGGAATTATGACAAGTTGAACAGAAAAAGAAACAACAGTAAGAATGTGGAATACGATAGTGGAGAAAAATCTAGTGTCATTGTGTGCAATATAGCTTGTAGTTCTAGCTTTCGACCTCTCATCAGGGAAAAAAACTTGTAATTTTAGCTTCCCGATTTCTCGGTTTTTTCAAGTCTATAGAGCCCTTTTTAAAGGAGAGGAGTGAAAAGAAAAGGAAAAGAAGAGTGTAAACAATGTTTAGCCCTTGGATGTAATTTTTAGGGCAGAAAGCAGACGCAGCAGCAGCATCTCCCGTGTGTACAGAAGAGCAGAGTAGTGAAAGAAAGGAGGCGACTTGGTCAGATGGTCATTATGTGTCAAAACAAAGTGGTGGCTTTCATTGTTGTGTTTTTAAGAAGTCAAGATAGAAGGCAAACTCCGATTATGGCTGGCCTCTCTTGAATTACAAGAACAAAATGCAAGGAGGTGGCAAGAAAGGTACATGTAACACCCAGATCAGCTCTCAGTGCTCTGAGTTCACTTGAAGAGATAAGAGCGTTACCCTCTATGATTGTAGAGATTCATTCACATGGGAGTTTGATGATGAACAGAAAAGACATCACGTGAATGTGGAGGACAGCACGGCGGGAAAGTGAACAAACAGACCAATGTAACTTTCAGAAGAATATGAAAAAGAAAAACCCCTATATTATCTGATATGAAGAAGAGGAAAAAGCAAAAGGGAAGCTGGTTTTATGTCTTTCTTTTTATAAAGTTTAATATTTTAAATGATGGGGGTCCTCTGTTCTTTCCCATCTATTCCATTCCATGTGTCTTTTGGCATGTAGCTTATATAATTTAAATATGAATATGCTTCTGTTGTTATGCTCTCTCTCTCTCTCTCTGCAAAGACAAAAGGGAAACCGCAAAAGTAGCAAAGCCATGTGAGTGCACTTGGCTCACTCAGACGGACCAAATTTGTCTCCTAGCTTAGCTATGCACAAATTGGCCTTCTACCTTTCTCTTGTCATGTTCTGTTTGTGCATATACGTAGGGAAATTGTCATTTATGAATTGCGTTAAAATATCCCATCATCAGCGGGTAACAACAGCAAGCCAAGACAAGACTGGACAATTGTGTCCTAGTGCCATGAGAAAATTGCAGGATGCAAAGTTGAGATAGATAGACATGACGAGGGCATAGAAGAGTAGTGGCTGTCAGAAGTCACATGGCTGCACAGTGCATCTGCCTCACCACATCCACCGGCCCCACGTGTTAGCATAAAGATGCTAGTGTGCCTAGTCGAAAGCCCAACTCGGAAAAAAAAAACATGAAAAGGTGTTTGAAAAAAAAAATTCAGTCAGGTTTTCACAAAAAAATAGACCTCAAAAATATGTACGCGTATTGCTTAATTTTTAACATATAGAATAATATTATTTTATCAATCTAAATTATAAAATAGAATATTTATGTTAAAAATTATACATTATATGATTTAATTTTATAAACTATTTTATCTTTTATATATAATATTAAAATAACAAATATGTTAAAATATAAATCAAACTAATACAATATAATATAATTAATTTGGTTTTTATTAATTATTTAATAATTATGTAGATTTAATTATTATTATTTAAAACAAGTTATTAATTGTTTATAAAAAAGAGAAAAAAATGAGACCAAGCAAAGTCAAAAAAAAAAGATTTGAATATCAGAAACAAAACAATCTAATTTTTTTTCAGATCGAATCCAACCCGAAGTCCATTTATCACCTCTTACCTTATTGTTTTTTTTGTTTCAGTTTTTGTAAAATTATCAAAATCAATAATTTTAATTATCTGATATTAATTATTTCTTTATTATTGCCTGAAAATACTCCTTTTATATTGGATGCATTTGTAGATAAATCGTCAGCCTAACAGTTAACAAATACTAGTTGATACTATTAATTTTAGTTTCAGTATTTTATGGTATTTTATGTCGACAATCACATCTAACAATGACCACAACAAACCCATATCTTGTCTTTTGTTGAGTTTGGGTTTGAGCTACTACTTTTTTTTTTTTAATGAGTGGGTTACAGAGTAGCAAAATTACTTGTTTCAAAATATCATCCAATTCTTTCACACTGCTGCCGGCTCCTTACCTTTCCAATCCAAGATTGATCAATATATAAATTACTTTGTTTCGGCTCCTTACGCTTGCTATTACTTGTTTGAAAATTGTGATATTTAGAGATTAGTTATGCGTTATCGTTAGGTTAACCAATTGCGACCACAGTAACACATTAAGGGTGCGTTCACTTCGAGGCAAGGAAACAGAATGAAATCAAGAAAGGGAATGGAAAGGAAAGGAAAGGAAAGGAAAGAGATTCCCTAGAATTAAGAAGTCTGTTTGATTCTAACATGGAAACGGAATAGAATTCTCAATGATTGTGTTTGCTTCCAAACAGAGAAGTGTTAATACTTAATTACATTATGAATAATATATATTAATAATTCTCTGATTTGTATGTAACAATAAATGATAGATATTCATATTTATTAGTATTATATATCCAATATATATTAATATTTATATATTATATATAACATTTTTTGACACTTGTCTATATATATTATATTCATTTTTGAATTTTATAGTATTTAATTATAATAATATTATTAATATATATATTATATATACTTATTTAAATTGTGAATATAAAATAAACATTATATAAATTATATATACCTATCTATTAATATTTTTTAATTTTATAGTATTTAAAATTAATAATATTAATAATTTTCATATATTATATAATATATATTTATATATAATATGTTTTTAACTTTATAACAATATAAATAAATTTTTTTTTATATTTATAACTTTAAAGTATATAATATTTATTAATATTAATATATATCATATTTTTTCATATTTATTTAAATATATATTATATATCATATTTATTTAATTATAAAAATATGTATACATATATATATGTAACTGTATTAATCTATATATTATAATTTCAAAATTTTGATTTAGCGTTCAATTATAAATAATATTTATATATATTATATATAATATTGTTCAATTTTTCAAATTTAAAAATATCTATTAACATTATTACAAATTACTATATAAATTTATTTTAAATTAAAAATGATATATATTAACATTTATATAATATATATCATATTTCATATTTATATTTATATTTATACAAATATAAATAAATATTTTATATTTATATAAATTATAAATAAATATATTTATATTTATATAATTATACATAAAATATATTTATTTCATAAATGTTGTATATTAATATTTATAAAACTATGTGACATATATTAGTATTTATATAAATTATATACCATATATATAAATATTTATGTTAAAAGATGACGATGATAGGTTAGGTGTAAGAGGGAGGAAAGGGAATACTTTTCCCTAGGATTTTGGGGGGAATCGCTGAAGAGGGATATGGAGGTTTTCGAAACTTGAAATGGGGAAAACGGAATCACTAAAAATACAAAACAAACAACCACAAAGGGAATGATTCCGTTTCCCTTTGATGATTACCCGAAGTTCACGTGCCCTAAATCATTAGACTTGAACTTCTACAAGTACTTACTATCCTTATGTTTATCTTCTAAGCAAAATGACCATTAAATCAATATACTTGATAGCTGATAAGATGGCTGAAACGACCATTTTGTATAAGCATCGCCAACTTTTAAAGTTGTAAGGGTTTTGGTAATTGGATGAAAAGTTGGAATATAGATGATATAAAAGTGAAATAGTAACTTATATATAAGCAATAGCTAATAAGTCAACATTTAACATCTGTTACTAAACTTAATGTTTAAATATCTAATGAGTAAAATAGAACATAAACTAAATCTTATTAACCTCCATCTTAAAATGAAATTAATGTGAATGCTACTTTTTATAAAGTGCACGCAAAACTAAAAGTGTCAAATTCATAATTACTATGTTACGCCTGAATAAAATGAGGGTTATCTTCTCTACATTACACATCGTACGTATGAGTGTGATCTGGTGAGTTGGAATGTACACATAAGTAAATAGATTAGGTTAGTAGTTTGCTAATATCTATATTTAGTTTGGTGGAACAAGCAAGGAAAAAGTCATTTTATTAGTGCTCATATTAGTCATTGTAGTTCTTGTAGGGAATACTGTAAGTGTCAATACTACTAAAACGCACAAAAGTGAAGTTTATAACACAAAATAAATATTTTTTAGATAATATAAGAAACTTTTACAAAATGTCTAATACTCTAACCCCCGTGCTACTGCCACTACGCCCAAATTTCTCCTCACAATGCTCAAACCTGACCCACGAGGCCTATGACCTCTCATGTGTCGGCCTATATAGTACCACTCGATGTCATCAAGAGGACGAGGGTTCACGTTCCCCACACCATGACCATACTTATGGTTGTGGCAGCAGCGGGTTCGACACTCATGTGTGTCCTGGCGAAGTTGAACCAGTCCTCCAGTATATCAATATACTATGGTAACTTAAGAGGATAGTCGGGGTTGTTCTCTATGGTGAGCTCCGTCAACCTCGGCGCAATATGATCCCAATACTACAAATGAAATTATATAATATTAATCACAATTCAAAAAGATAACAAAAGTACTATTGTTAGCAATAAGTAACTGGTCATACCGGTATCTGCTCCGCCAGACTCGAACCCGTGCTCGCCTGTGTGAGACCTCTAGGGCGCACCCGAGGGTGGGTGCGCTAAAGGAACCACTCCATGTAGTCCGGGGCCGCCTTCCAAGGTTGGCAATCCCACACGTCCATATAGCGCCAGTTGTCAGTTCTCAAATTGTTTTAGAGGTGGGTCCCATAATTGTACTTCGACTTGTAGTTTCAGTCCTATCGATAGCAGCTGAGGGGTCTGATCGGCTCTAGAGGGATGGACTAAATGAATTTGAACTGTCCGAGATAATGGTCCGACATGTAAGGTTCGACGAAATCCAAGTATTGATGGTGCCATACCATCTGGATTGTCCATTGCACACGTTAGTGCCACTGACGCCAAACGACATCCACTCAACCTGTTGCATTTACAAAAAAGTTAAACATGTGTTAACCCTACCACAGAGCACAATTGTGTCAAAATCCACCAATAATTTTACCGTACATCAATCGTGGCAATCGTGTCCAATTGGCTTCTAATGTAGCGTAACCAGTTGTCATCCATCACAATCTTTGATAAATGCTTCCACTTCACCACTGCTAGTCTGATGTCATCCCAATCCTCAAGCTGCGTTGGTATGAACATTGGGAAGTACTTGTATATCCAAGACTACAATAAGAATACTTAAACCATCATTCAAAGCCCTAAAAACTTTTGTTTGAAGCATTGTCACTTGTTCAACAATTCTGACTTGTAGCAACGTTAGAAGTCTAGCAAGCTGATGTGTCTCGACCTGTGAGGCGATTTTGAGTTGTTGGTAAAGGTAAGCAAGTGTAGCTGCTCCCCATGCGTATCTAGATACGTGGGTGAGGTCACAATGGGTGGGTAGAAGTTTGGATTGACACGATCATTGTCCTTGTCAATAAGTATCGTGTTTCCCACAAGATACCACAAGTACGCCCTGGTCTTCTATGCAGATGTGCAGAACTCACCCCCATAGTGCTCATAAGTTACTTGCTTCTTATCAAGATACCTGCAGTTAATTAAGTCCTCGTACAAGTGAAGCCAAATAACTGCACAATGTGGGGGATCACAAAATCGAAAGAGGGTGTATGGCCAATAGGGAGGACGTCGACCACCTTTGGTTGGTACGCCTTTGCTATCCCGATGATAGACATTGGGGAGGGTGATGGCATGTAGAAAGAGTTCATGTCCGGCTGCCATCTCTCCACAAATGTAGAAAAAAGTTCAAGGTCAAAACTACCATGTAGTAAAAAACTCAATAGATTCCATCGGTTTATAGTTTAGAGATTCTTAAATTTTCATAGTGGATTCACTAGTTAAAGTTATAAATGATGATCCTTATAGTATGCATTCACAAAGAGTTAAATTACCAAAAAAAAGTTTCTCAGACACACTAAAAAAGAAAAAAGGTCAGAAAGGAATAGCTCCAAGAAATGAGAGTCGATTCCTATACCCCTTCCTGAATTTCTAACGCAACCCTCTTTGGTGGCCACTTCTTGTGCCCACTGTAAACCTAATTCTCTTCGTTTCCAATTTCTGGTACAGAAAACTAAAGTAGAGTGTCAGCGTAACAATGGATGAGGCGAGAATTACCAAGCAAATCACCAAGAAGTAGAGAAATTCTGGATCATTCTCCTTGGTAGCGGATTATGGCGCAAACAATCAAGCTGAAGGTATGGAAGACAGAGCTCTGGGGCAACACACTTTTCAAAGTAAATCTTCCAGGGATACCATGATGGGTCACCCTCAAGAGGATATTGAAGCAATCACGTTCAACGACCTAGAGGACATCTCAGACGAGGAGGATGACTCCATGGACGATGACGACGACCCGAAATGCCCCTCTATCTCAATTACAAAAGAGCAAAAAGCGAGATTTAGGAGACCGTGGAAAGATGCGATTATTGTCAAATTTCTAGGTAAAATCGCTGCCTATGCACATTTTGATGGATACACTGAGGCATCGTTGGAAATTACATGGTGACTTCACCACAAATGACCTTTCACACGGTTTCTTCAAGATTACCTTCTCTAACCCATACGATCTGTAGTTTGTATTATCAGATGGTCCATGGCCCATTGTGGACCACTATCTCACAATTAGAAGATGGCGATCAAATTTTAACCCTAACTCGGAAGCTTTGTCATCTCTAGAGGTTCTAGTGAGATTCCCAGACTTGCGTAGTGAGTACTACAACGCGGAGTTCTTGTCCATAGTCAGATCAAAGGTGGGAAAGGTCAAGAGAGTAGATCTGTCGCCGACTAGCTTCGGTATATCCCGCCTGGCTAGGGCAGCGGTGGAACTCGATATGACAAAACCCTTACTCGCCAAGTATAAGTTTCACCGCAGAGTGGTGAAGATCGAATACGAGGTCTTGCACTTGGTATGTTTTAAGTGTGGTTGTTGTGGGCATAAGGACTCATCTTACCCATTTACTAACAGTGACGATAAATATCCAGCAGAAAGAAGGAGTTAAGCTAAGTCAGAACCAAAACTCAGACCAAACCTCGCACATCACCGAGGAGTACGGTGAATGGATGCTTTCAAAAAGAAGAAACACGACCAGAAAGCCCCTAATTTTGAAACCTCCTCCAAAACCCTAAAATCCAAGGGATATCAATGATGTATCAAGGTTTGGGGTCGTGGACAAAGAAGAAGGGCAAGACTTCCAGCGACATCCCAATAAGGGTAACATGGCTCAATCGACTAAAGTTATTGAGGAAAATCTGCAAGTTCGGGATACAACTCGTCGGAGACCCAAAGTAGGACCGCTCTTAAATGACAATATCTTTCCTGAAGAGCAAACCACCATAACCCCTGATCGACCAGTTCAACTCTCGACATTGGATATACATAATGAGATACAGGTAAAATATAGGCAACTCCATAGGTACCAAGGGAGGTACGTAACTAACCCTCACTTATCTTATGATGGATAAAATTATTTTTTGGAATGTTAGAGGGTTCTCAATCCTAGCTTTCATAGAGCCATTAAATATTATTCTAGCTAATTGCCCTGAAATTTTGGTGCTTTTAGAGCCTAGAATTAGTTGTCAAACTGCTGATGCTGTGTGTGCAAAGTTGGGCTTCGATAATATGTTTCGTGTTGAGGTGGAAGGCTTCAATGGTGGTATTTGGCTCCTTTGGAGCAAAAATGTTTTGATAGATATTATTGATAGTGACCAACAGTTTATACACTGCAAAGTAGTTTATAATGATAAATCTTTTTTGTTGACTGGTATAGATGATATGCCTAATCAGAGTGTTAGAAATCAGTTATGGGACAATCTTGACCGTGTGCAGCCTCCCCTTTCATGCCTTGGATTGTGGGGGAGATTTCAATGCTACACTCTTCCTCTCCGACAGAATTCCTTGCTCCCTAAATAACTTTGGTATAGATAGGAAGCTTGAGAACTGGTTCTATAAGAGAAGTATGGTGGTAGTGAAAACAATTGGAAATAGGTTCACCTGGTCAAATGGTAGACAAAGGGCATGTCTAGATAGAATCATAGCCTCTACGGATTGGATTACCGGTTTCCCTGATGCCTTTATAGATGTTCTTCCTAGGGTAGCCTCCGATCATAGTCCCTTGGTCCTTACCCTCAGACCTAATCACAGAAATGTTAATAGATCAAAATCCTTTAAAATGTTGGCTGCATGGTTCACTCACCCTGAATTTTGTCAAGCTGTCCAACAGAACTGGATCTCTAATAACCCTCTCAAAGAATCCCTTGATACTCTTAGTAACTTCCTCATGGAATGGAATAGGACAGTCTTTGGCCATATAATGTTGAATAAGAGAAGGATAGAGGCTAGGTTAAGAGGTATTCAAAAAGCCATAGATGAGGGTAGAGGGAGACATCTGTTTGGTTTAGAATCGGCCTTACTTAAAGAGCTTGAGATGTGGATGCATAGGGAAGAGCTCCTGTGGTACTAAAAATCAAGAGATCAATGGGTGTCGTTAGGAGATAGGAATTCAACCTATTTTCACTTGAAAACAAAATTCAGGAGGCAACGTAACAGAATTGAAAAGTTGTTGGGTGATGATGGCGCTTGGATTTCTAGAGAAGATGATATCGAAAATCTTATTACCCAACATTTTGTTAAGTTATTCACAACTGATGCTAACTATCATTATGAGCCAATTGGTCATGATTTTCCTACTCTCAATAGATGTGAAAAGGAGGACCTTACTAAGCCCATAGAACTGAGTGAGCTTACCAAAGCTTTAGAAAGCATGAAAGCTTTTAAAGCTCCTGGTAAAGATGGATACCCTACTGCCTTTTTCCAAAAATTTTGGAGTCTTTTAATCCCATCAGTTTTAGCTTTTGCTAACGATTCCCTAAATAATCAGAAGTTTGATTCTAGAATAAATGAAACCGTCATTGTTCTTATACTAAAAGTCGACTGCCCAACTCTAGTTTCTCAATTCCGTCCTATCTCTCTTTGCAAACTCAATACAAGATTTTTGGAAAAGTTTTAACTAACAGGCTAAAACCCTACATGGCTAGGAGGGTATCTGAATGCCAAGCTAGTTTTATCCCGGGTAGAAGTAATTTTGAAAACATTGTGGTTGTTCAAGAAGTTATACATTATATGTAAAATACCAAATCCAAAGAAGGATGTCTTGCTATGAAAATCGATCTAGCAAAGGCTTATGATAAACTTTCTTGGCGGTTCATAGAGGATACCTTAAACTGCATAGGGATTCCTAATGATCTGAAAAAGATCATTATGGAATGTATCACCTCAGTCACTTTCCAAATGAGCTGGAATGGAAGTTTTACCAAATCCTTTTCTCCGGGTAGAGGGATCAGACAAGGGGATCCCTTATCCCCATTTATCTTTGTTTTCTGCATGGAAAGATTAGCATCGCTGATTAACAGTAAAATATTTAGTAAAGCTTGGAAACCCATCTCATTAGTTTTATTTGGGACGACTTCCTTGAAACAGGTTAGTGTTATGACTGATTGTCTATCTGAATTTTGCAATGCTTCTGGCCAGTATGTTAGCTTTGATAAATCTTTTATTTTTCTGTCGAAAAATGTCAGTCCTGATAAAGCTGAAGCCATTAGAAAAAAAGCCAGGATGCATGTTAATAGAAACTTCGGTAAGTACCTAGGTGTATTTATTAAACAGGGTAGATCAATTACCCAACCTCAAAACTTGATCCTTGCTAAGATTAGGGAAAGACTTGCTGGGTGGAAAGTTAAAGCTCTCCCAATGGTTGGTAGGATTTGTTTGGTTAAAAGTTGTATTTCATCAATACCTACTCACACGATGTAATGCCAAATCCTTCCTAACACTATTTGTACCCTAATCGATAAACTTTGTAGAGACTTCATCTGGAGGCATGATCCTAATGTTAGGAAGTTACATGACATAGGGTGGGACACTTTTTGCAGATCAAAACCCAAAGGGGGTCTAGGGATTAGAAAGTCTAGAGTGATGAATTTAGCATGCTTTGGTAGAATTGCCTGGAATTTGGCCCGGAAGGATGAGAATATCTGTTTTAAAATTCTGAGGAACAAATACCCTAACCCTGAGATGAGAAGTGGTTCGGTGAACTGGAAGGACATTAAGAAATGCGACTCGCTAATTGATATGGGTTCGCAATGGGTAGTCAATAATGGAAACACCACAAAGTTCTGGAAAGATAAATGGATTGCTGGCTGTAAACTTGAATCAAAAGCTCTTAGACCTATTCCCATTCAAGATCTGGACAAAAGTGTATCTGAATACTGGGATAGAAGCTTTGACTGAAAAAGAGATTTATTTTCTACCATTCTTCCCGAGGAAATTTTGAATCATTTTGCTAAGGTTATTATCTTCCCTGATGCCGGGGATGATTTCCTCAGTTGATGGCCAGATAGTGAAAGTAAATACATTGTTAGCTCTGCATATCATTACTTAGTGAAGCTAATGAATGACTAAGTTCTATTAATTCAGATGTATTTAAATTAGTTTGGAAACTGCCAGTTCAAGAATGTATTAGATTAATGATTGAAACTCGCAAGCGCTCGTGATGCGTCCCCAACGTGTCGTAGACGTATCGTGGACTCTAATAAAACTGGATGGACGAGAGGCAACTATTAAACTGGAAAACACATTTCGATTAAGAATTTACACACACGAAATTCACTCAACCTCCCTTGCCCCACACACGGACTCCCGGGACAGTTTCGACTTTACCTCTAAAGTTGTCAACCCTCTCCTGACTATCGGCCTATGGTTCACCTAGGAGTTGATCCACACTTGCCCAGATAATCTCTATCTTTTCTCTCATACAGGGGCTTATACTACAAGGAACATTAAGCCACTTATTTATACAAGTAAGTTGAGATGCCCCAACTAACAACCTAGGAGTTGTAGACTCTAAGAGTAAAATACTCATTCTTTTACAATATAATATCCGCACTCTACTTGCAGATTTTCGTCCAACTTGATCTGGAGCCACCAGCACACGCGTTGCCTTGTGAATGGGCAAGTTGGTGGAGCGTCTCCCCAAGTGGTCGGTCACCACTTGCACACTTCAACTTGTCTGGCTCATTAATGCTCATAAATGCTCTCTTATGAAGTATTACAGCTATGTAATGATGTTCATCAATAGCATTTGCTTATCTTGTTATCTTGCACATTAATGAGATACACCTTTTTGTCGTGTGTTTGTCATGAGCAAGTTGTTTGTGTGGTTGTGAATAACCTGAGTGAGTTTGTCGACGTTGCTAACTCCGTTTGGTCATTGTTTGATGTCTGATGTAAGAGATATGTGACGGTGTGATTCGTGACTGCTTGTGTCTTGCTAGAAGTTCTCTGGAGCTCTTGTCGACAGGTGCCCGACTGGTAGAGCACATGTCATGGATTGAGCGTGCTTGCAACCTTACGTGCTAAGCCACTCATGACTTAAGTTCGCTTGCACCCTTGCGTGCTAAGCCACTTACTCACCTGTCTATCTGAAATCATGAATCTTGACAAACGCATTAGATAGACAACATAAGGTTTGCTATCATCAAAACTAAAGGATCTTGTCTTAACAATTTCCCCCTTTTGATGATGGCAACCTATATACTTATTATGTACTTGGCAATCAAGAATTGAGAGATTCCCCCTAAGAAGGATTCCCCCTGAGTTTATTAAGAGTTTTTAAGAATTAAAGAATTTTAATGAATGAAAACATAAGTGGCAGCTTTTATGTTATATCATAGATAGATAAGGTTTCATTCAGATATACAAGGATGATAGACATACTCTCACAAGTACATATACTTTTCTTTCCCCCTTTGCCATACAGTAAAATAAGGAGTAACTACACGACGTAAGATGTTGTAAAGGCCATGACATTCCATAGATTACAAACTACAAAATATGATCAAGATAATCTAGATGGAGTGACGTAGTTAGGTATCACATTCATAATTCTCTGAGAAAGTAGGCTCTTCCTCCGAAAAACTGGCTTTAATCCAAGAAGGTATGGCTTTGGGTGAGGTGATTAAAGGTGATTCAACTGTGGTTGAAAGGTCAGACTCATCAGAATCTATGGAGAACTCCATACAATGTGGAGAACGTGATTGTGATAGAGTAATACTTGAGGTGATAGACCAAGCTGTTAGGGAGTCAGAGTCTGGTTGAACATAGCTTTGGGCGACGTATTTCTTTGGGTGTTTGGTGGTCATAAACTTGCGAATGGTGGAGTGATGGTTTGCTCATTCGAGCTGGATGAGCTTTGTGGGTATTGAGCCATTGCGTGAGATGATTGTGAGTGGTAAAAGGAGTAGGCAAGTTTTATAGACACCTTGGATATGCTCAACGACTGATCGGTGAGAGGCATTTAATGAGGTGCTACGTCTTGTGGGCTATGTTGGTAGGCTTTTTAGGTGTCAAGGTCAGAGTTTGGATTAGTGGAATGGATGGGACTAAATATCTCAGATCATTTTGTAATTTTTAATCAAGGAAGAAGCAGCCAAGACAATAAATTATTTCGTAACCTATCATAAGCATTCAAGTATACAAGAATCTGTTGCATTTTCATTGATGTCCAAAAGATACTGTGAAACAGATAGTCAAAGGCAAAATAAAGCATTTGATGGAAAAGAGAAATCTAGTCCTAACTCTATCTCTCACGGTTTCAGTTAAGTCTCTAGGAGACAAAGAACGCTCAGGCTATGTCAGTATCTATAAAATCTATCGCTCCTTGAACCATGTGATGGACACTTGGTTCAGTGGAGACAGCATGCACAATGGTAAGAGTGACTCTTACACGCTGAAGAACGTCCCGAGTTGAATTATCCAGACTGGTCCCCGACCTGTCGTGGACCGGTGAGAGACTTCTCCTCCTTTTGATTCCTGAGCTCTTGCCGTCGGTCTAGGCTCTGACCTTGAATCTTCACACTTTGTGGGCTTCTGGACAGCCACAAGCTTATCTCCCTCAGTCTTTATCCCTATTTTGGATAGCATCTCCGAGCAGATGCAATCCTGAGCGGTGCGCGCAAACTCGTGGAATTTGTTGGTGTCCACTCCACTCTCTGCAAGTACCGCGGTGACCACTCCCCCTTGCACCAGACCTTGGTTTACTTGACGACTCTCATCTAGAGTGAGTAGAATCATGGTAGGCAGATCAATTTTCTCCTTGGTCTTGAGCGCAAACAACAGCCTTACATCCCATGCATTGACAATGTGGGTGCGCTGATCCTTGGGGTGATGTTGTGGGTGACTAAGTTGAAGAGGACTCTGTCGGTGATGGACATGTCCACGACATTGAAATTTTTCATCGTTGCTCCTTTGTTGAGCAGGTTTACCATCTTTCCTCATTGGTGTCCTAAGTCATGCCAGGTTATTTCCTTGGGAATGACCAGACCCTTTGGCTCAAGGTTGAAGGTCTTGCAGATCCAAGACTTGGAGACCGTGATTTGAGCAGTTTGGACCGTTGAGTTGAGATAATCGTCATCTTCATTGCGTTGGAGTGGTCCAAGATATCTCATATGCTCCTTGAGCAACTCGGCGTAGACAAGGATATGCTCCTGGAAGAATTCTAGCCATCCTTGGAACTCCAATGGCTCGATGATCTCTCCTAAACCCATCTTCTTCATCCACTCTATGTCCAACGTCTTTGGTAAGACAGGACAGGAGCGGTCATTGACGTTCTCGGCCTTGATCAAAGGAGGCTCTAGTTCTTCGAGCCTTTTTAGTCGCTTCTGGGATGGTGGAGGTTGAGACTTGGCAGATGACTTTTCTGCAAGAGCATGCTCCTTGACTTTCTTGGTGCTAGAGGAAGCGCCCATCTTTCTTTTACCCTTTGCTTTCTCCAAATTAGCACGCTCCTCGAGAGTGTAGATGATAGGTGATGATGATTCTGTATCGCTGTCATCTTTCTATGTTGTCGCTGAGGTGTTGAAGACCTGTCGACGACTGGTCCTCCGAGAGCGGCTATGAGAATTGCCTCCTCTTCGGAGTCAGGTGCAGTTACACCTTCCTCCTGGTCTTTTTCTTCTACTGAGGCCTCCTTCTGAGATGGTTCGTCACTTTGAACCTCCTCTTCCTCCAATGATTGAACTACTTCCTTGACGATAGCTGAAGGAGAGGCTTCTTCTTCCTCGGTGAAGTGTAACCGTGATGTTGTTTTCTCTGGTGTTGAGTGGGATTTTTGTGGAGCTATTTGTTTTTGGGTGCGCCTAAATGCTCGAGTTACACGACTAGTGGTGGTGGTTGAATGGCCTTTGGATTTTGATTGTTTCGCTTTGGATTTCTTTGTAGTGTTTTTGGAGGTTGAGGGTGTAGGAGAAGACATTTTCGGTTCTTGTGTGGGAGCAGGATTAGAAATGATGGTGGGTTTGAAAGTGTCGGATGTGATGAGGTGGTAGGTTTTAGGAATGTGTGACTTTATATATTCTACCTCACTGGCGAGAAGGTTCCCTTCGTCGATTACTCTAACCGTAAGCTCGTTCTCCTCCTCCTTTGTTAGTTGAGTTGGAGATTCTGTTTGCTGGATGTCAGCCACTTGTTGTGTGGAAGCTTCTGTGAGGATTTCCTTAGCTTTTGCTCGAAGAGCAGTCTTTGGTGCCATTTTCAGAGAAGAGGATTTTGTAGTGGAATTTAGTACTTTTTGCTCATGTGTTCTTTAACGGCTGTGAGGCGAGGTTCTTTGCACTTGAATCTCGCAGGAATTTTTGTGAGAGAGAAGAGAATATGCTTTGATCGCTTAGAGAGTTAGAGAAAATGAGGGCAATAGTGTGCCACGAGTAAAACTCCCATCGCCCTTTTATAGATATAGAGTAACGGTCGGCGACCACTCCTCGTCCACTCACTGACATGTCCTAACGGTACTATTCATAACAGGCAGCTGTTGTGACAGTTGTCAGTGACCCGTTGAGAAGTTTTTCCGTTTCTATCCGTTGGATTGTCTCTAACCTAATCTCACTTTTGTGGAAAATGACATATCTGCTTCAAGTAGTCGTTTGACGTGTTTTCTAAGCATTAAACTGATCATTGACTACTGAACGACAATATTACAGGTGTTGCTCATATGGAGTTGACCGATCGTGGGAAATAAAAGTAGTTTAACTGTGATTAATGAATTTCATACCAAGATCATGAACAATCTTAGTAAACCTTTCTCTACTTAATGGCTTTGTAAAGATGTCAGCTAGTTGATTCTCAGTAGAAATATACGTTAAACCAACTAATTCTTTTTCACAATAGTCTCTAAGAAAATGATGTCTCATGTCAATATGTTTGGTACGAGAATGATGCACAGGATTTTTGGAAATAGAGATGGCACTTGTATTATCACACATAATTGGTAAAGTACCCGTTTTGGCGCCATAATCACCAATTTGTTGTTTGAGCCATTATCACACATAATTGGTAAAGTACCCGTTTTGGCGCCATAATCACCAATTTGTTGTTTGAGCCATAGGAGTTGGGCACATCCGCTTGCCGCAGCAATGTATTCAGATTCGGCTGTTGAGATTGCAACACTTTATTGTTTATTTGATCCCCATGCAATCAGACATGATCCAACAAAGAATGCTGTTCCTGAGGTACTCTTTCTATCGGTGATAGATCCTCCATAGTCTGCATCTGAAAATCCTACAATGTTACAGTCAGTGAACTTAGGATTAAAGAAACCAAAATTCATGGTTCCTTTTAAGTAACGTAGGATTCTTTTTACAGCTGTGAGGTGACTTTCTCTTGCATCTGCTTGAAACCTGGCACATAAGAAAACGCTATACATGATGTTAGGTTTACTAGCAGTTAAATATAGTAGAGAACCAATCATCTCTCTATAAGATCGCTGGTCGACCGGTCAGTCAACAGTCATGATACCCATCTTAGTGCTAATTGCCATTGGTGTGTCAAACGTCTTACATTCCTCTATTCCAAATCTCTTCAGCAAGTCTTTTACGTACTTATCTTGGGATATGATGGTCCCTTCATCATTCTGCTCGACTTGAAGTCCTAGGAAGAACTTCATTTCTCCCAAATCACTCATCTCAATTTCCCTTTTAATCAATGCTTCGAACTTCTTGCAATATCTTTCATCAGAGGCCCTAAAGATTATATCATCAACATATACTTGCACAATTAGAAAATCTCTTTTGTTGTTGTAAACAAATAAAGTTTTGTCTACTTTACCTCTTTTAAAGTGGTTTTCCAATAGATAGGAGGACATGCGATCATACCGTGATCTTGGAGCTTGTTTGAGCCCATAAAGGGCTTTGTCAAGTTTCAGTACCATGTCTTCTTCTTCTTGTATCTTAAAACCTGGAGGTTGCTCAACATACACTTCCTCTTTGACGTACCCATTTAGAAAGGCACTCTTGATGTCAAGTTGGAAGAGTTTGATTCCTTTGTGTGCAGCAAATACAATTAGTAATCTGATAGATTCCATCCTTGCTACTAGGGCGAAGGTTTCTTGGAAGTCTATTCCTTCTTGTTGACGATATCCTTGGGCTACCAGATGAGCCTTGTTCCTAACACCTTCTCCCATTTCATTCAGCTTATTTCTAAAGACCCATTTTGTTCCAAGTACTCCTTGATGAGTAGGGTGAGGCACAAGATGCCAGAATTTGCATCTTTCAAATTGGTTTATTTCTTCTTGCATTGCATTGATCCAGTTTGAGTCTTAAAGAGCTTCTTTGACGTTCTTGGGCTTAATGGGTGAGACTGTCGTTGAGAAGGCTAGAAGATCTTGAGTTTGTGCTCTTGTCTGAGTTCCATTGGATATGTCTGATATGATATTCTCCAATGGATGATTTCTGTACAGGACACGAGATTGATGAATGGTTGATGGAGAGAGAGAGGATCCTCAACATCATTGTTTCCTTCGTCGACCTGTTGTTGACTTGTCGCTGACCTGTCGGGTAAGCTTTCTTCATTCGGTGACTCATCTTTGGGATTATCTGTGTGATCCTGATCAGCTAGATTGAATCCAAGTTCTTTATCTTCATCAGATTCCTTGAACTTGTGTACATCAACCTCATCAAAGACTACATGCACACTTTCCTTCACCTTCAGTGTCCTTTTGTTGTATACTTTGTATGCCCGAATTCTTCCAGAGTATCCAAGGATGATGGCCATGTCACTTCTGGCATCAAACTTCCCAAGAGGACTCTTCTCATTGCTGTGGACATAACATTTGCAACCAAATGTCCTGAAGTGACTTATGTTGGGTTTTCTTTCCTTGATTAACTCATAAGGAGTTTTGTTGAGGATTGGTCGTATGAGTGTTCTGTTTGTGATGTAGCATGCAGTCGCCACTGCTTCTGCCGAGAAGACTTGAGGAAGATTGTTCCCTAATAGCATGGCCCTGGCCAGCTCTTGTAGTGTTTGTTCTTTCGCTCAACTACCCCATTCTGTTGGGGTGTTCTTGGTGCTGAATATGTGTAACTAATTCCATGTTGTTTACACATATCCATGAATTGTTGATTTTCAAATTCTGACCCATGATCAGACCGAAGAGTCTTGATCTTGAGATTGAGTTGTACTTGGACTTTTCCTGCAAAGGCTTGAAATTTCTCAAAGACTTCGTCTTTGGAAGCAATAAAGAGTGTCCAAACAAATCGTGAGTAATCATCAACAATTACAAAAACATACCAATTTCCTCCAAAGCTTTTGATTCTCATAGGTCCACATAAGTCCATGTGAAGTAGTTCAAGTGGCTTGGATGTACTAACTAAGTTCTTTGATTTAAAGGAAGTCTTAGTCTGTTTGCTTCTAACACAAGCATCACAAAGATTGGTCTCAGATTTTTTAATCTCAGGAAGACCTCTTACCACCTATTTCTTGACAAGTTTTCTTAGTAAAGAAGTGCTGACATGCCCTAGTCTTTTGTGCCATAGAGTAGAGTCATCTATTAAAGCAGTCAAGCAAGGAAGATTTGGACTGTCAATATCCTCTAAGCTTGTTACATAAAATTTTTTTAAATCTTTTTCCCTTAAACAACTCTTTGCCATTGTTCTGACTTACTATACTACAATGTGTAGAATATAAGTGAACTGAGTTCCCTTTGTCATAAATTTGAGAAACACTAAGCAGGTTGAATTTTAAACCATGAACTAGATTTACACTATCTATGACATAGTCAGATGTAATACCAACCTTACCTACACCGATGATTTTACCTTTCTTGTTGTCCAAAGGAAACGGTTCCTTGGCTTCCTGGTTCGAGTGAGAAGAACTTCTTCTTGTCTCCTGTCATGTGTTTAGAGCACCCACTGTCGATGTACCAGCAGGGGTCCATTCTCACTCGATTCTGCACTTAACACGTTAGTGGTGTGGGGTTAGGGTCCACAGAGAGGTTGGACCCATTTCCACTATTTAATACTCTCAGATCATTTTTGACTACCCATTTTAGTCCTAGTTTCTTGAGTTGCCAATGCCTCATAAAACTCGTTTTATGACGGTTGGACTCATGATGACCGGGTTGTCTACATAAGCTGCACACATCTCTACGACTGGTCTCTAACTGGCATCGACCTGTCGTTTGCTTCTCCTCATGGGTGTCTTAGAAACACATCTATCTTAGAATTTTTTATTTGATGGTAGCTAGTTCTTTTCTTTAGTTTAAGAGCAACAATCAATTCATCGAATTCAGGTTGTTTTTCGTATTTCAACTTTTCATGAACGGTGAGAATTTCACTATAATCTCTTTGTAATTTCATGAGTGCCCTGAGATTATCTACCTTGCTTTTATCCGAGATTTTTCTTAATTTTTCATTTTTCATCATTTTCAGTTTCTAATGTCTCTAGGTGATCAACTAATATAAGTGAAAACTTTCTAAATCCTAGAAGTTCAGCCTTTTGAATTCTCCTTCTAAGTTTAGAATAGTTTACCTTATGTTGTTCTTTTTCTCCTTCTGATTCTGAGACATCATTGCTTTATGCCATCAAGCACACATCTTCAAAGCATAGGTGAGCCTTCTCCTCTTCTGAGGTGTTGCTGTCTGAGGTTTGATTGTCATTACTTTGTTCAGAATCTCCTTATGTCGCAATGAAGGCTTCCTTCTTGGGTCCTTTGTTGAATGATCGTCGGACAGGCTTCTTGACCCTGTCGTTGTCCTCTCGTGATCACTGAGGGCAGTCTTTGATATGATGTCCGTGTTTTGAACACCCAAAACAATTGTCACTACTTTTCCTCTGATCATCCGATTCCTTGGACACCTTGTCTTTCCTCATTTTATTTCTTATGAACTTTCGAACGTACCTCTTGGCATAGAGGACCATTTCATCATTGTCGTCTCCTTACTCGGACTTTTCATTCGCAGCTACTTGAAAGGCTATGCCTTTCCCTCTCTCTTGATGAGCTTTCCAAGTTTCTGTGTTGTAACTTCAACTCGAAAGCCGTTTGAGATCCTACCATCTCTGTGAAATACCCCTAAATTAATTTAAATTAATTTAGGGGATTTCTTTTATTAAACCATAAATAATACTATTAAATATTAAATTATTGTATGGAATTATGAATATTAAATTACTATATGGAATTATGAAAATTAAATTATGGGATTTCTTCTATTAACCCTAAAGAATACCATTAAACATTAAATTATTATATGTTATTATATAGTATTATGAATTTAATAATATGATTTATAAGAATAAATCTTGGAAAAATTTTAAACACTCCAAGTATATTATAAAGATTTTAGAAATAATTGGAACATTAATTTGAATCATAAAAGTCAATATAAAATCATGGAAACCATAAAGCTTCTTAAGCCTTGCTGGGGTTGACTTTTTGAGAATGGCAAACCAGCCCATGAAACCTATACCAATAAAAAGGTTATGGAAAACCAAGAAGATTGATAAAAAGAACGTCAAAAACGGATCATCCTAGCCAAAGTTAAAGGGAAATGAAGTCTAGAGCCAAAATTTTAAAGAAAGCTGACGTGTCCAAATCCTGCTGACTCATCCGCGCGCCTCGGGAAGTGTGCCACGTCAACCTTGCCGGATTCCTCTAAAAATTCGGCTAAGTCTTCTTGCAACCTTCAGAACTTTGCCCTAACTTGTGACACCGATATCTCTCTAGTCTTTGAGAATTTTTGAGTGTCGTTTTCTTCATTCTCTTCTCCTTAAACCCCTCTTTCCAACCATAACTCACACTCAACCTAAATCTTTCTACATCCGCCGCAAACTTGATCTGAAGTTGCCTCCCCGAAAACTTGCAACCCAGATTTCCAGAAAACCGAATCGGTAAGATAACTTCGTCTCGTCGTAACTTCTTCGTCTCTCAGTCAAAATTCGTGTTCTTTAGCTTGTTTTGTAGATCCCTAATCCCTCTACAACTCTTATGTTTACACACAAGGCTAATTCCCATCCGTGTGCAAAAATGAACCGTCTAAAGTTCCTGTTTTGTCACGCACATAAAATCATAGAGAAACGCAAGGTATAATCTCGTAACTTTCGGTTTAAAATTCTTTCTTTATATTGCAAATTAGATTAAGTTCTTGCAATCAATCTGTAGATCTATATCTCCTCTTTCGATTGAGCCAAGTAACACGTCCTAAATCGATCTATATTGTAATTTATATAGTTGCAAAGTTGGCTACCCGAACACTCGTAAAGGTCAAAATTTTCCAGAAAACCCGAACTCGAATTTCTTCATTGGCGCAATTCCGGTGAGTTTCCGATCTAATTGTCCCGTTTTTGTCATTCGAAATCTCATTACCAGTCAAACCCACGTTTCAATTTCATCTATTATGCGTTATACTAAGAGAATTTGGCAAATCAAAATTCGAACTGACATAAAACCCTAACTTCGAACCCATAATCGATTTTTCTATTTCGTGCACCATAGGGTGTAAAATTGGTACCATTAGAATCGTTGTTGAATTTCGAGTTTAATGAAACAAGAAACAGAAGATTTGGTTCTGTAGATTTTGAGAAAACGTCGAATTCGTACTCAACATTCAAACCCTTTTCGCTGATGAACTCGACTCTCCAGGGCCGTCCGATCGTAGTTAGATGGGACGGACGACCGCGATTAAATCGTAGAAGTTTTAAGTTAATAATAAACCCAGAATAATACCCTAACTTGTTGAATTTATCTATTGGCCTTCCCTAATGTATTTTGACATGAAATTTTAACCATAGATTCCTTATAAAATCTAGTTTATTTTGATGTAAATTAATATGGGTTTTGAGTTATTAAACGTAAGTTATAATTTTTGTAATTTCTGAGTATTTTGGATTTATTTAGATAATTACTCAAGATATTTTTATGAAATAAAAATTTTATAATATGTCTAAAATATCATAGTTACTATATATTAAATTTGGGAATTTTTAGACAAGAGGAAATAGGTCTACAAATTGTAATTCTGAATTTTTCCTAAGATATATTATAATATATGGTTTTTAATGTAACCAAAAATTAAAGTATAGTTGATTAAAGTACCTGATATGTTGGAAAAAATATAATAAGACTAAACTAATATTTAATATAGAGTGCTAATGAATATTTTTGGGTGTAAAATTTTAAGTGAAATAAAAATTATATATATATATAAAAGAAATAAAATAGTAACTTAGGTTAAAACAATGAGTTAAATTAATTTACACTTATATTAATTAAATACTATAGAAGCTAATATACTGAAATGAAACAAAGAAAATACTTTATAAAACATATATTGAATGTAGATATATGTAGAAGTTAATAGAAATAATTTAAATACAATAAGCTACATAAAGGATGACTTAAATAAATTCTAATACATGTACATGCTTACACATTAAAATAAATAAAGGAAATACATACCTATAGGAATGTAATAAGAGGGGACATATTCGAGTAAACCTAGTTCATACGCAACAATCAAAACATTAAATGTTAATGTGACGTATAAGTGGACTGTTAGGAGAAATATAGATCCTAAACTTTAATCATGTATTAAAGTAAAATTTATCTATTATAACTTAAGAGCTTAATTAAGATAACCCTATGACTAAGAGTAGGTGATTGAAATAAAATTAAATGTACCCTCGAGACATACAAATTCAATGGCGTAAATGGTCAAGTCAAACCTAGAATTAAATCGAGGTTGCACGTTCGAAACCTCACAAACTCTTTTTAGGAAGTTTAATCAGCTAACGAAGAGGTAAACGCGGACTTGGGCCATCCTACTAGGCCTAAGTTCATGAACTCCAAAAAGCCCACTTAAACAATTCAACGAGAGTTTGGGACACTCTCGGGATAAATCCTAAATCATTCCAGATTAAATGAAATGGGCCTAACAAAAGATTTAATTAACAAAATCTAGCCCAAATTTTTGTGGAAGAATAATGGTAAACCTTAACTAATCAATACTTGGAACACCTTAATTATAGGTTATTAGTGGGGGATCACTCATTCGAGTTAGTTACTGCTTCTTCACATACCAGGTATGATTTCTCGTACTCAGATACTTTGCTAACGGACTTTATGGAATGTTTTGGAAAATGCCAACTGATCTTGAATGGATTTCAAAAGGAAACTGTTGTGTGACTAACTCAGCTTGATGTGACTAACTGAGCCTTGAAGGTGAAACTTACATGGTTATTGGTTCCTCCTCTCTAGTTGTTTCATTAGATCTTAAATGCCTAGGGTTTACGCTTCTGCACTCTGTAGGACTGAGTGTTTTGGTATTGCACTTGTGCAGTTAATGATCTAGTGGGGTAACTGGGAATATAGGAAAATATCTGGTATTGGTAAATTCTTCCTTTGGACTATGGGTATTGTTTCATCCATGAGTCGAGTTTGATCAGCCTTATTGGGAATGGATTCTTTCTATTAGATATTAATTGCTGAGGGTTTACGCCTCTACACTTTGTAGGACTGAGTATTTTGGTATTGCCCTTGTGCAGTTAATAATCTAGAGGGAATATGGGAAAATGTCAATCTTGGTACTAAGTATGGATTCTTTCTATTAAGTGGTGCACACACTTTTCACCGATGACTGAGAACGGGTCGGTGGCAGCGGAGGTCTGCTATACCTCGTCCATATGGAAACTGACAGCGGAGGTACGTTTACCTCGTCCTTGTGACAACTGACTGGCGGTGGGGGCCATCTCTCCCAATGGGTTTTATTCCACTCTTGTGTTATGGGTTCTTGAATCTCTTCTTTAATTCCTAGTCCTTGTGACTACTTGGGTTTTTCTACTCCTAGTTGGAACTGAATCTAACACAAGCAATGGATGTTCACTAACTTATGGTGTGATTTCTTTTAGTTGACTAACTTTATCTTTCTGTTATTTATCTCTTTTCTCAACTTGTTATCTTGACTTGGTGATTTTAAAGTGCCTTGTTCCTCTGTGTTGTTTTAAGTGTTTGTCTTCAAGTTATTAGTTATTAAAGAGTTATGTTTATGATTTTGTTTGGAGAATCGTACCAGTTCCATTCCAGGGAACTGACTCACCCCTCTCGGGGTGGGCTGCTTGGTTTCATCTTACAGGTACGAGTTGATATATAGGTGGCCACGAAGAGAATGAGTGATTGGGATGAGATTAGGTTTTGTGGAGAGTTAATGTATTTTATTACTATTATGTTTACGTTAATTTTTCTCGAGGTTCAGACCGTAGCTTTTGTAATTTTATAAGTTGTAATTGGTGAGGTTTGGTACCAGGTGTTTGGAACCCGATGATCTGTAAACGCCATAGTATTTTATTTTCCGCTGCATTTTTGTTTAATAGGGGTGTTACAGTCTGACAGAGACATCTTAGAGAGATCATGCACTTCTTGCATGGCATTGACTTTGCTATCCAAGAAGGCAGGGAGAGATCTGAGAAATTTCTGAATTTGATCCTCGTTAGAGATAGTTCTTCCAAGCACTAACATTTCGTTGATCAGCGTAGTGAACCTTGTATGCATTTCAGAAATGCTCTCCTTTTATTCCTTCTTGAATAGCTCCCAGTGAGTGAGTAGCAACTCAATGTGAGTCTTTTTGATCTCATCATTCCCTTCATAGGTGACCTCAAGAGTTTTCCAAATCTCTTGGGCTGTTTTAGCTGAAGCAATCTTTGAGTATTGCTCAGGTAGTAGTGCACAATGAAGTATTCTTACTACTCGAGCGTTGAATACCAGCTTCTTGATCTGCTAATCCGTCATGCTGTCGATAGATATGTCTTGTCCTTGAGGATTCCAGAAGGTGTACTCTCCATGTGTTATCACCCTCCACATTCTTGGATCGTCAGACTTGATATGATACTCCATCTTGTTCTTCAAGTGAGTGTAGTTGTCTCCATTGAAGAGTGGCGGTCTATTCGGTGCAGAACCTTCTTCTGCTGCTAGAATGCTTGCATGAGACATCTTTGATCGTCTTCCAAAGCAGTTAGCTTTCTAGAAGAGACCTGCTCTGATACCAATTGAAACTCGCAAGCGCTCGTGATGCGTCCCCGACATGTCGTAGACGTATCGTGGACTCTAATAAAACTGGATGGACGAAAGGCAACTATTAAACTGGAAAACACATTTCAATTGAGAATTCACACACACGAAATTCACTCAACCTCCCTTGCCCCACGCACGGACTCTCGGGACAGTTTTGGCTTTACCCCTAAAGTCGTCAACCCTCTCCTGACTATCGGCCTACGGTTCACCGACTGTTCCCCGACCTGTCGTGAAATACCCCTAATTATTAAATAATTAAATAATGGGAATTAAAGGTTTATTTGTGGGATTATGAAGACATAAGAAAGTACAGAAACATTTAGGCGTTAAAAACGCACCTAAACTCCTTAAGGTCAAAAACGTGCGTTGAGCCGGACCTTGAGTTAACCAAGTCATACAAGTCAATTAATGATCATAATATGACCCGATATTCATTAAATATAATTTAAAATAAAAGGCTCGGAGTAAATTTTCAATTAAACGAAAAGTGCCCGAAGGAACCCTTGTGGACCCCACAAACCCTAGAAAAGGTCCGGGAATGCCAAAGTGGCACGAAATCCCAAATAAATCATTCTTGGAGTTCCTACCACCATTAATTAACATTATAAAGAGAATTCTCAAGTTAGATTTACAAGAAAACACAAAATGCCCGGGAGAAACGCTTAAAGCGCAAAAAGGTCCCAAAAGTCCTGGGAGTGTCTCGGGAATGTGTTTTGGGTCTATATAACCCAATGAAACACCTATAAATACTCTAATAAATATAAATACTCATTAATATACCATTGATAACTCTAAATCCAGAGATTTACAATTTTCACAATTTCTACATTAAAATATTAATATAATAATATAATAATGTAAAATTAAGCCTCATTTGACTAAATTGGTCAATGTTGACCATTGACCACGAAATGGACCATACATTTTCGGTTTATTAAGGCTCCTAACATGCTTGTAGCCGTTCCCACCTACAAAAGAGAGAATAAGCATATTTACATTATTAAAAGTAAAGGTTAGTACACTTTTTGTTATTTTAATCAACCCTCTTAAATTAAGTAACCTTGTCTACCTATACCATGTGAGGCTTCCTATTGAAGAGCTGCTTTCCCCCTTGTTATACGGCTGTTTCCAAGCCATTCCAAACAATCGATGATGACTCACCATTGTTAATTGACTAAAATGACAATAATTGTCTCAAAAGTCATTAATTAGTTATCAATCACTCACCCACCATGCCAACCATTTCCGCCTGCCTATGGTCCTTGTCCCTATCCATTAAACAACTACAATCAATCAATAATGAGTCATCAAACATTAAATGCATTAAACAAAGACAAAAATGTGTTTTAAGGCAATTTAGGCTACCTTTCTTCATTTGCCCCACTCCAGCCGTGAGCCTCTCTTCCAAGAGCTCTCATTTGGATCCTCCATGACTGTAGGTAAGCAGCAAGCTCCATTGGTGAGAGCTCTTGCTCTAGGTAAGCTTCTAAGGCATAAAAATGTCCATTTTCTTCATATTTCTTTCCTCTTTCCATTGATCTAGACTCCAACCATTTCTATACTTGTATGTAGTGTGTTTTGGAGGTTTAAACAAGAGGAAATTTTGGAGGTAACAAGGTAGAAGGAGAAAAGTTCAAGTCTTGACCATTTAAGGTAAAAATGTGCTTTAAGCACATATCTCTTCTTCCTTGTAAATTCTGGTTGTAAACCTTGGTTCCCAAGCCTTATTGTCTTCTCCTTTTCATGTGGATTCAGTTGGTATACCAAGATCTACAAGGAGTAGCTAGATCCATGCCAAAAACATCATTTTTGGCATCTTAAACAAGGTAAATCTTAGCCATCTTCCAAGCTAGTTAACCACGGTTTTGTACCTTGGTTTTAAGAGTGTTTTGATACTCTTTCTTTTCTGGAAAAATAGGGCCGAGATTCCACTCTAACAAACTTGAAGATTTAAGGTAAAAATTCATGATTTTCATGACTTAAATTACTTCCCATGATTAGCTCATGCTTGGAGTTTAATCATTTCTTGTTTCCTACATGAAGACAAGTAAATCAAGCTGTGGAGAAACTTTCCCTAAGGTGGCGAGACCAAACAAGGTCTTAACCTTGCTAAATCAAGGTATAAATCACTTAAACCTTAACTTTGTTATGTTAATATGTTCTAAAGCAATTTCTATAAAATTTTCGTGAGTTAACACTACCTAATGGGTCTGATTTTGACCTTAAAATGGTTAAGGAAATGACTTAGTAAATTTGTCAAAGTAATTAAGTAACATAAATGTCAAAATTAAGACTTTATGTGGAAGTTTGGTAATTAATGAAAAATACAAGGTGAGGCCATGTGTTTATAAGTATTTTGGGACATTTATGTGTAATTTATTTTATGAGCAAATGTTTGTAATAAGGCCATGTGCTTTAGGCCATTTTATTTATGTATATTTAGTTTAAAAATAGGTTTTAGGTGGTATTTATATATTACCGAAATGAATAAGGGGAGAGAGTATAGTTACATCAAATTTGGGGGCTAAATAATAATTAAGCCAAAAATTAGAGGTTAAAAGGATTTAAAATAAAAATTATAAGATTTTATAAAGTTTTGGGGTTAATTGGTAAATTTTGGAAACTTAGGGGTTAAAACCGTAAATTAAGAAAGTAATGGTCAAGGCTATGTTAAGGAGGTCAACTTTGACCATTGGGTAGGTTTTGACCAAATTAGACAAGTTAAATAATTTATTTAAGGTTATACAATAAGATAAGTATTTAATTGTAACATTTTTATAATATATGGGGTATGTATGGTGAATACCGAAAATTAAGGGTGTACAATGGTATTTTAAACACCCATGGGCTATTAGGAATTTTTAGGATTTTATTGGGTTGAATTTGGAATTAAAATAAGCTATATATGTATAGTATATACTCCCTCCGTCCCACCTTGACCGTCCTATTTACTATTTGAACATGTCGTTTGACTTCAATCTTTAACATATAAGATAAATTAATTTTGAAAATTTAAGTTTTGCATATGATTCCTTACATGATAAACTATATAATACAAAATTTAGTTTTATAAAATTATTTTATCTTATATGTTTAATATTGAGGTGGAAAAACGTGCCAAAAAGCAAACATGACACTTATGACGGGACGGAGGTAGTAGTTATTATGTCATTATTATACTTTGGAAAAGTAAATAGGGTGGAAATGTAAATAACCGAAAGCTTATGGGCTAGGAATGATATTTATAACCTTTTGGTATAGTTTGGTGATTTTTAGAATAATATAAGGTGTTTTAATAAAATAAGTGTATAATATATAGTTTAATGATATTATGAAACTATATGTTATAAAATGGGTCAAATTGTAATTATAAAAGTTGGAGGGTTAATAAATGAATTCGAATAGAATTTAAGTGCTATTCGGAAATTTGAAGTATATATAACTATGGGTTATATTTAAATTAAGGTTTAAAATGTTATATTATATGGTATATATAACATGGTATAAATTATGGGGTGATTTTGGGAATAAACATAAAGATATGGTAAGTTAATGAGATTGTTTAAATGGAAATACCTTTTCGGTAATTAACAATAGTTTTGTATAAAAACTATATGTTATAAATTATAAAAGATAAAGATATCATATTACATATTAATATATGGTATAACATTACATAATGTTATGTGGTCAAAATAAAGCCTAGTGTTGTACCGAATTTATAAAGGTTGGAAAATGAATTTTAGACTATGGTCTACATTGATATAAATGTTATAACAATTATATGGTATTAATGTGGTTGAAATGGAATTAATATAAACAAGGGTATTCACATTAAATAATGTGACAAACTATGAACAAATGAGATTTATAAACTAAGGTAAATATTGAATAAACCTTAGGAGTTGAAGTTATACAACATAAAATGTAATATATATATATATATTAAGATAATGATCTTAATATAGGCTGTGACAATATAACACAACTAATGGAATAATCATCTCACATAAGAGATAAAATGTGACATATGGTATAAGAGTTTTATAACTCATGAAACTTACCTATATTGGTAAAATATATACATATGCAAGAATTATGTATATAAGGATGGATATATATATATATATATTATGGTTGGAAACCATATAATATAACGGTGAAGGTTATTATATCAAAATAGTTTATAAATAAGTTATGAGTTTTTGAATTCAAATGTGGTTATTACAAGACTAATGGATTATATGATACAATGTATTATAAAGAATAGTGGAATAACAATACTACACGATAAATAATGCAAATATACATGCAACCGTAGGTTATAAAATATATTAAGCATGCAACTGTAGGTTACAATACGTGTCTATACATGCGATAAAACAGTTGAATTAAATGTACAAGAACGAATGAACTTATGTAAAAGCGTAACGCTTATAAACTACTATGAGTTGGAAAGATATAAACTCTTACGTTCGAAAACGTTAACCACGACGTTCTTATGAAACCAACTCCGCTGTAAACCGGGAATTTATACATACATCGAAAAGGAGTTTTAAAGGATAACGGTAACTTAACTAATAATAGTTGGAATCCGGGGATGTAGTACTGGGGTCATTGACTTTATTCGGAAATACCGAGTCAATTTGTCATGTGGATTGACACCTAGCGTTCCTCGTATTTTTAGATCACCTTTCAGACGTGCGCGCTCGACAAGCTTAGTGGACTACACAGCGTATCCTTGGTCTAAGGTGTACGGTATGTGAAGAAGGGTTTGATCCGGGTTGACCTAAGAAAGGGCCCGGAAACTGTTTGATAACTTGTATGTTATGTGTGTGGATATGTGCATATGATGATGTGTGTTAATGCGTTATTTAATTATGCGCGAGCGTCCTACGGGACTAACACTACGTCGACTATAGATCGACTTATATAAACATACATATGCGTTGATGTGATGACACGATGGTTACTTGATATAATACCTTTAGTATTAATATTAAGTATATGAATAACCTAAGTAAAACACTTAGGTACGGGATACAACAATGTCGGTCTCTAGAGCATGGATCTCGAACATGAATATAACCTAGATTACTTCTAGGCATGCGTAAGACCTATTGGGCGGCTAATTGTAAATGTAATCTCCATAAAACTAAGAGTATATCTTAAACATTATGAGGGAGTTGGTATGAGTTGAGGGGAGGAATCCCGGTAGTTTACGAACTACCTGGTTGCGCATTTGTGATCACTGAGGGGTACCCTATTGGGTTCCACTCTAGGAAATTTCCCAATGAGCCCTAATTGGATCGTGGGACAGGTGGTACCTACTATTGATACATGGCTACGTTCTTTATATAGACGCCTTACGAGGCAAGGTGAATAGTCAGGGGCCTCCAGACCTCTGGCGAAATGAGCACCTTTGTGTGTACGGGAGGACTACTGTCCATTGGTAAGGTTAACCGGGTTGTCCTAACATGATGCCCATCTGGTAATTAATTAAACATGGTTTGGAAGGATAGGGCCTTGAAGGCCAAATAATATTAATTATGGAAACCGTTCGCTAAGGCGATTATACACAGTACTATTATTATTCGATACGTTCGTTTATGCGACTGTTGTTTGTGATATGTAATGTTTGTTTGATTGGCTGGATGAATATATGTTTATGTATGATTGTTACATTATTGAATATAATTGTAAAATGGTAAAGCATGAAATCAATCTAATATCAAGATGGTTAAAATGACAAGTGACCAATAGGGTCCAGGCCCGCATACTCAGCGTTTATCGCTGAGCCTTTATGGCTTGTTGCAGGTTGCTATTCATCATTGAAGCCGAAGTACGGGATCAAGGTAGATGCTCACTTGTCGACGATTATGGTTTTTGGTTTTAGTATGATGTATAGGATTTAACTCGTTATCACAGCGGTATGGTAGTGTTGTCTATTTCGGTTGTTGGATTTAGTTTATGCTTCGTTACTCACATGGGCGAGTAATGGCAGGTAACACCCGTGTGAGAGTTTATGTTGTTTATTCTTTTGCTGTAAGAAGTCTTTAATTATGCTACGTGAGGGATTATTACGTGTCTATCGAGAGGGGTGTTACAAAAGTGGTATCAGAGCGGAGTCCCGCTCTGATGACGAGATACTAGGTTAAGACAGTGAGCTTAGGACTTGGAAAATTACGGGAAACGTTTGTGAGGATTGAGACGACTCGTCTTACTGGGAGTTATGTTTAGTAACGCAAATTGCGTAATATGGTAGCCTCAAAGGTAATTCAATATCCATTGGTTGAGTACGGTGTATTTACCGAGTAATAATAGGACATTCTGTACTACAGATGTCAGGAGGAACTAGAGGACGTGGTGGCGGTAGGGGTGAAGGCGGTGACCCCGCGAATCCAGTAGTTGCAAAGGCGAATGCTGCCGTTCTCGCACAGCTTGGAACTCAGATTGGAGGAGCACCAGCCCACCCGCCACAGCCCAGGGAGATGAACTGGTTGAAGTCAGTTACCGAAACCCGGCCACTTACTTATTCAGGGGAACCAGACCCCGTAGCCTTAGAGCAATTTATAGTAGAGCACGAGAAGACATACGAAGCTTTACAAGTACCTGCCGACAAGAGAGTCGTCATTGCTGCTTTCCATCTGAAGGATGCAGCCAGCACTTGGTGGAGGTTGGTCAAGGACCATCACCTGGCTGCGCCCAACTTTACATGGGCTGGCTTTGTTAAACTACTGAGGGGGGAGTACTACCCAGCACACCTCAAACAGAAGAAGCGTGGAGAGTTCGAGACACTCTCCCGGGAAGGTCTGACCGTGGATGAGTACTACGCTCGATTCATTAGTCTGCTGAGCTTCATCCCCGGAGTTGACTATTCAGAGACCGTGAAGGTTGAGAAGTTCCGGGGGGATTACTGTTTCGCATCCAGATGGCGATGGGTGCTACCCTCTACACTACTATCCAGGTATAAACACGAGTGCCATTAATTCTTTACTTACTAAACTACAAACTAACCTTGTGAGGACTTACCAATGGGATTTCAGGAGTGTTATGACGCTGCCTCGAGGACGGAGCTACTGCTCCAGACTCGGGCAGAGACTCTTGAGACAAAAAGGAGAAAGAATCCTGAGGGAGAGTCTGAGGGTGGAGGAGCATCTCCAGGCGATGGCAAGAAAAAGGGAAAGTAAGGACTTATCCCATTCTAAATTGTGCACTATATTAAACACCTTTAATGAAAGCTAACCCGAAACCTTAAACAGGAAATTCTTTCCGAAGAAAGGGCAACAGGGTCACCAGGGAGCGAGGGGGAAGGAGCCCGTCCTTAGGTTGACCAGCCTAGCAGTTAGCTTTTCAGCCTCTGAGATCTGCACCTCCTAAGGGTGAGAACACCTTCCTCTTAAATTCAATTGTAACCTTAACCATTGTACCATCAGATATTAACTTATACTAAAATACCATCATCAGGCACCGGACAGCCCCAGCGCCACTACTATTGTAAGTGTTGTGGGAAGAATCATCCTGGGGTCGACTGCAGTGGCCGTAAAGTAGAATGCCGGTACTGCAAGAAAGAGGGCCACCATGAGTTCGAGTGTTGGATGAACCCAGAGGGCCGTAATTATAGACCACCTAGGACTACTTAGAAGACCTCGGCTGGAGGATCTGGAGTGCCACGAGGCGTTCAGGAAGGCCAGACATCTACTGATGCTGGAGCCCAGAAAGGGAAGGGAGTTGTCAGGGCATGAGTACCCTGAACTCCGAGATACCGCTAGTGGAAAATTTTTACTTATCTTGTTATGTACTTAGCCTTGGAGGTTAAACAAGCATATGGTATAAGTATGTGGGAGTGTGTCAGTGACCACTCGCCGTTTGTGTGTGACTTTTGGGATTAGTTGTGTGTACTCAGTACCAGTAAGCTTAAACCTTGATGGATCGTATTTATACAAATAAAATTTTAATGCCTACTCTATTATGTAAACCATACTCAATGACGAGAGAGTCAATGAGACCAGTAATTGCTAAACCAATATTACAACTTGCATGGCGCACTTGCTACTGCAAGCGCTATAACAATCAACCCACTGAAATTTCCATCTATCTTGCGCACTTGCCACCGCAAGTGCTGCAGCTACCACAAAATTTTAATCTCTTAGTAAAAAAAACATACCAGTCTTGCATACGAACCTTTAGGATTAGAAGCCTATGGAACCTTGGGAAGACTTGTTAGTTCAACCGCTACAACTGAAGGAATCACATAGCCATTGTAATTATAAACCACACTAGTTTAACTGTTCGAGAATTCTCATACATGGCTTATTAGCCGAATACCCGAAGTGTATACCAACATTTAATGATAATCACTAATGGTGATGAATGTTTAGTCCTTATGGACAAGCATATCCTTGTGTGAAATAGAATACCCTTGTAGATGCACCGCCGTCAATGAGGATGGTTGGGAAGTAAAGAGCCGAGTGGCTCAAACTATTATGCAATCTGCAATACATCTAATTAAACGGATGAGGGAAAACAAATATGAACTAAAGATGAGAGGTGATAATAATTAAACCGGGAGGAAAAGAGTATGTATAGTACTCAAGAGATCAAGATATGAGACCCAATGTTGCTAAACTTAGCACAAATATTACATGAACTGATTCAAGCCGTAAAGGCAAATCAATATTAACTGTTTAACTGACTGACAACCAAGTATTACCTTTAGAAAGGAGTGCCACATACAATATATTACAGAAAGGACATGAGTCCGGGGAGCAAGAATATTGTCTTCAACCACTTTACCATCTATGCCACTAGAACAATAACACCTACGACAAGATAACCGACAGTGCGAAATAATTAACATCAACTACAACAAGGACATCCATCAAAAGGGAGATTGACAACAGAATACTTCACAATAGCCGTGTGACGGACACTACTAGTTTACTAAACGAGATGTGGGATGACCGCACTCCGATAGAAGCTTGTGGGCATGACAGTCTTATTTATAAGATAGTCGGGTAAGTGGTAATGTATCAGTATGGTACCCCATGCATGTAGAAAAGTAGTGTAAGGAACATGAGAAGTAGTCAACTCCGTACCAATGACAGTGATGCAGATTACCTCGAAGATGGACGAGAAGAGCCGCGTTTAGACCAACGGGCTAGAGAAACCAAGAACCTTCAACACAGAGTAGCCGACAATACACAGTGAAGACAAGGAAACCTTTAGAAGACATTAACACTGATGACTAAAACAGGAAAAACCCATTATACGGATGATATGTAGAACCCTCATAAGGATCAGGCGAATTCTTGAAATCCAGAGGAATCTGCCAAATAATGTGAACATAAACGCGTGACTACGCAATGATGAAAGACAAAGCTAATATACTCACAGATACCTTAAGCAAGGAACAAACGTTATGATAACTAATGGACCTTATGGAATGTTTTGGGAAACGCCAACTGAGCTGAAATGAACTTCAAAAGGAAACTGTTTGCGTGGCTAACTGAGCCTTGAATGTACAACTCACATGATAATTGGTTCCTCTTATCTGTTTGTCTCATTAGATATTAACTGTTGTGACTACTTCAACTAAACTACAAATTTTGGAGTGGAATATCAGTGGGACAGGACTGCAGGGACGTATGGGAACTCTCATCAACTGCACAAGTCTAAAATCTCTACTGTAATGCGTTTCTGGTTTTTTAGTCTGTCTGGTTGTGATTTCCACCTTGGCTGGGTTTTTTATCAGCTGTTCTCATACTAGTTTTGGTATTCTGCTATTCTGTACCAATTTTGGTATTTTTCTACTTCGGTAGCACCCCATGATAAAAAAAAAGATAATAACTACTGAGGGTTTACGCCTCTGCACTCTATGGGACCGAGTGTTTTGGTATTTCACTTGTGCAGTTAGTAATCTAATGGGAATATGGAAAGATGTAATGAATACCAACACGAAGTGAGTGTCAAAGAACTACAACAGTGTGTTACTCCGGAACAAAACCACCAGGAGACACGGATGACAATCATTATCTACATGGACATGAAGGCTAGTACGTCTCAGTATTACAAAGACAAGTGCAAAATGCACTGAGTACTAACAATAGCCAATGTCATACTGAAAAGAAAATACGCGCATGTACGCTAGTAATCCAAAAGATAGGATATACGACAATAAAAAGGGGCAAACTAAGCCTATGTTCATGGGTCTACACTTCAGTACGAAGCTAGTGGGCCCATTAAAACGAATTCGGGAGAGAGCACAAATAGTCGAGTGCCTCACCCTCTATGTATTGTGGAGCCCAGAGGGGCTAGAGTCATACCCGTCTCCCTGATAGGAGGATAATCCACTCCAAGGTGGAAGATGCCACACGAGAGTTGGAGAACTCTACGAGAGCCAAGTATCCAGCGCTCCTTGTTGAGCGGCTATTGTATACTTGTGGGGTAGGGGAGCGTAACCCTTTTTAAGGGGGGTAGAGCCTCTTGGCTGTGCACGTGTGTGCACTAAGATTGTTGTTTTGTATGCGGGGCATATAGTAGTTTGTTGGTATGTTTGGTGGTATGCGGGGCATACGATGTTTGTTTGTTTGTTTGTTGTTTTGGTGGTATGCGGGGCATACGAGGTTTTGTTTGTGTGATGGTTGGTACGCGGGGCGTACGTTGTTGGTATGTTTGTGTGTAATGTGCACTTATATGCATGTATCCTATTAGATACCTGTTTGAATGATGTGTATACACCCATGTGTGTAGTACTTTTATGGCAATTGTGATATATATATATATATATATATTTTTATACCTTGTATATTGATTACATATGGTATCGCCTAGATACGAAATGAATCATCAGATATGGAACATGGAATGATGGTATGATGTGGACACCTCGGGGAGGTTGTCAGGAATGGTAGAACTGATAGGAATTATGGCGCTGATGGATCGCCTATATCCATATATGATTGAACTAACGCCACAAATGATGGCTATGTGCTATATATAGGCACAATATGTTATGTGTAAATGATATATCACACAGATATACATTATGGGTTGTATAGGTAGTTATTAATACACCTATTTAAGTAAAGCGACTTCGGGACGAAGTCTTTTTAAGGGGGGTAGACTGAAATACCCCTAATTATTAAATAATTAAATAATTGGAATTAAAGGTTTATTTATGGGATTATGAAAACATAAGAAAGCACAGAAACATTTAGGCGTTAAAAACGCACCTAAACTCCTTAAGGTCAAAAACGTGCATTGAGCCGGACCTTGAGTTAACCAAGTCATACAAGTCAACTAATGATCATAATATGACCCTATATTCATTAAATATCATTTAAAATAAAAGGCTCGGAGTAAATTTTCAATTAAACGAAAAGTGCCTAGAGGAACCCTTGTGGACCCCACAAACCCTAGAAAAGGGCCGAGAATGCCGGTGGCACGAAATCCTAAATAAATCATTCTTGGAGTTCCTACCACCATTAATTAACATTATAAAGAGAATGCTCAAGTTAGGTTTACAAGAAAACACAAAATGCCCGGGAGAAACGCTTAAAGCGCAAAAAGGTCCCAAAAGTCCCGGGAGTGTCTTGGGAATGTGTTTCGGGTCTATATAACCCAATGAAACACCTATAAATACTCTAATAAATATAAATACTCATTAATATCACATTGATAACTCTAAATCCAGAGATTTACAATTTTCACAATTTCTACATTAAAATATTAATATAATAATATAATAATGTAAAATTAAGCCTCCTTTGCCTAAATTGGTCAACGTTGACCATTGACCATGAAATGGACCATCCATAGTTGGTTGATTAAGGCTCCTAACATGCTTGTAGCCGTTCCCACCTGCAAAAGAAAGAATAAGCATATTTACATTATTAAAAGTAAAGGTTAGTACACTTTTTGTTATTTTAATCAACCCCCTTAAATTAAGTAACCTTGTCTACCTATACCATGTGAGGCTTCCGATTGAAGAGCTGCTTTCCCCCTTGTTATACGGCTGTTTCCAATCCATTCCAAACAATGGATGATGACTCACCATTGTTAATTGACTAAAATGACAATAATTGTCTCAAAAGTCATTAATTAGTTATCAATCACTCACCCACCATGCCAACCATTTCTGCCTGCCTATGTTCCTTGTCCCTATCCATTAAACAAATACAATCAATCAATAATGAGTCATCAAACATTAAATGCATTAAACAAAGACAAAAATGTGTTTTAAGGCAATTTAGGCTACCTTTCTTCATTTGCCCCACTCCAGCCGTGAGCCTCTCTTCCAAGAGCTCTCATTTGGCTCCTCCATGACCGTAGGTAAGCAGAAAGCTCCATTGGTGAGAGCTCTTGCTCTAGGTAAGCTTCTAAGGCATAAAAATGTCCATTTTCTTCATCTTTCTTTCCTCTTTCCATTGATCTAGACTCCAACCATTTCTATGCTTGCATGTAGTGTGTTTTGGAGGTTAAAACAAGAGGAAATTTCGGCTGTAACAAGGTAGAAGGAGAAAAGTTCATGGCTTGACCATTTAAGGTAAAAATGTGCTTTAAGCACATATCTCTTCTTCCTTGTAAATTCCGGTTGTAAACCTTGGTTCCCTAGCCTTATTTTCTTCTCATTTTCATGTGGATTCAGTTGGTATACCAAGATCTACAAGGAGTAGCTAGATCCATGCCAAAAACACCATTTTTGGCATCTTAAACAAGGTAAATCTTAGCCATATTCCAAGCTAGTTAACCATGGTTTTGTACCTTGGTTTTAAGAGTGTTTTGATACTCTTTCTTTTCTGGAAAAATAGGGCCGAGATTCCACTCTAACAAACTTGAAGATTTAAGGTAAAAATTCATGATTTCATGACTTAAATTACTTCCCATGATTAGCTCATGCTTGGAGTTTAATCCTGTCTTGTTTCCTACATGAAGACAAGTAAATCAAGATGTGGAGAAACTTTCCCTAAGGTGGCGAGACCAAACAAGGTCTTAACCTTGCTAAATCAAGGTATAAATCACTTAAACCTTAACTTTGTTATGTTAATATGTTCTAAAGCAATTTCTATAAAATTGCCGTGAGTGAACACTACCTAATGGGTCTGATTTTGACCTTAAAATGGTTAAGGAAATGACTTAGTAAATTTATCTAAGTAATTAAGTAACATAAATGTCAAAATTAAGACTTTATGTGGAAGTTTGGTAATTAATGAAAAATAAAAGGTGAGGCCGTGTGTTTATAAGTATTTTGGGACATTTATGTGTAATTTATTTTATGAGCAAATGATTGTGATAAGGCCATGTACTTTAGGCCATTTTATTTATGTATATTTAGTTTAAAAATAGGTTTTAGGTGGTATTTATATATTACCAAAATGAATAAGGGGTTAGAGTATAATTAAATCAAATTTGGGGGCTAAATAATAATTAAGCCGCAAATTAGAGGTTAAAAGGATTTAAATAAAATTATAATATTTTATAAAGTTTTGGGGTTATTGGTAAATTTTGGAAACTTAGGGGTTAAACCCGTAAATTAAGAAAGTAATGGTCAAGGCTATGTTAAGGAGGTCAACTTTGACCATTGGGTAGGTTTTGACCAAATTAGACAAGTTAAATAATTTATTTAAGGTTATACAATAAGATAAGTATTTAATTGTAACATTTTTATAATATATGGGGTATGTATGGTGAATACCGAAAATTAAGGGTGTACAATGGTATTTTAAGCACCCATGGGCTATTAGGAATTTTTAGGATTTTATTGGGTTGAATTTGGATTTAAAATAAGCTATATATGTATAATATATAGTTATTATGTCATTATTATACTTTGGAAAAGTAAATGGGGTGGAAATATAAATAACCGAAAGCTTATGGGCTAGGAATGATATTTATAACCTTTTGGTATAGTTTGGTGATTTTTTGAATAATATAAGGTGTTTTAATCAAATAAGTGTATAATATATAGTTTAATGATATTATGAAACTATATGTTATAAAATGGGTCAAATTGTAATTATAAAAGTTGGAGGGTTAATAAATGAATTAGAACAGAATTTAAGTGCTGTTCGGAAATTTGAAGTATATATAACTATGGGTTGTATTTAAATTAAGGTTTAAAATGTTATCTTATATGGTATATATATAACATGGTATAAATTATGGGGTGATTTTGGTAATAAACATAAAGATATGGTAAGTTAATGAGATTGTTTAAATGGAAATACCTTTTCGGTAATTAACAATAGTTTTGTATAAAAACTATATGTTATAAATTATAAAAGATAAAGATATCATATTACATATTAATATATGGTATAACATTACATAATGTTATGTTACATAATGTGGTTGAAATGGAATTAATATAAGGGGGGTTGCTATTCGCAGTACAAAATTACTAATCACCGCAGTACAAATTTTTTTAATTCATATTGACGTTGTACACATGTAATATGTGTCGCTGTGTTTTTTTTTCCAAAAATGATATCTGAAAGTAAATTTACCGAAGTAGTTTGTAGTTGATTAGTAGCGAATTTTACTAGTTACTTTTTTGTTGGAATCAATACAGGAACCTTTTTTTAAAAAAAAGTGTTGGATTACATTTTTATGTGTTTATATTATTAATTTGACTTAAAATTAATTTGTACTGCGAATAGCAAAATACTTTACTATTTGCAGTACAAATTTTTTTTTACCAAACTTAGTTGAATAAGTTTGAATGTTACGGGGAGACACTTTTTTTTGAAATAATAGACAATTGAATACCAAATTTAAGTCAATATGATTAAACAACAACTAAGTTAAAGAAAAACTAGTTACAACAACTAATTTATAGAAAAACTAAGTTACAACAACTAAGTTAAAGAAAAACTAAGTTACAACAACTAAGTTAAAGAAAGACTAAGTTACAACAACTAAGTTAAAGAAAAACTAAGTACAACGTTGATCCAACTATCTAACCTAGATTGTATTTGATGAATCCAAGGTCCGACAGTGTTTGGATCTCTATAAAAGAACCACTGCGGATAGACAGGGGGGAGTGGGGAGTCATCAACCATGCCGAACCTTACGAAATGACCCTGGGGGCAAATTCCTATGTGGATCTCTCCTCTTGGGCTATCACGATCGGTATAATTATCGAGCGGAAGGTATGTGGCACTTGCCATACCCCCCCAGACAGTAGAGTAGAAAACTACTATCGAAGTGTACTTTGTCGCGATCGCCAACCCCATTTCCGTGGTCATCCATTTCTCTGGAGGTGCTGGCTCTCCTAAATTCCAATGAAGCGCTCTTAACATGCCGTTGTACGGTCCTTCGTTAAAAATGGCCTTGTATAGTTCATTCGCGGTGCTGTATTCTTCATGTGATTGTACAATGCTCTACGGACATCTTTCCACCTCTCTTCGTTTGAATATAGGTAGTCAGCAATGACCCTGAAACCACAATTCCCATCTCCACGAACATCAATATACCCAGTCATATATTGATATAGGTTGGGGTTGAAATTTTGGTAGTATGGGAAGTTGTCTAGGGGCAGGAATCGACTCGGATTTGATGATCCTCTATTACGTGATCTTCTATTTGATGGCGCTCCTTCTGACTGGCCTGCCCTTGGTCGGTTACGCTCCCAAGACGAAGGTTCCCGTCGGTTTGGTCTTGAGGTCCCGGTAGGTCTGCCAATCCCAAACTGTTCCAATGGCTCTCCTAATTGGCACACCATATCTGGGTGAAGGAAGTTTTGGATTTGACTGTAACATTTCGCCATCAGAGTAGGATCATCTAACTGTGCTACCTCAGAAGCTATATCTCGCCATCTATTCTGTTCTTCCTCCTTGTAGGATACCATATCAATTGTCGATTCATGTTTCTCCCAGCTTAGGGTATACCAGAAACGATGTATATCCCTCTTCGAGCATAGTATACCACTATCCAGCATGTAGTTTAATTTACAAGTGCAAGGTAATCCATGAGAGGTTACCTTGTCACATCCACAGAGTGAGCTGTCCATTTGCACATAATTTGCCCTTCCAAGCTCCTTGACTAGCTCATCTAAGCAAAGGGTACTAACCTTCCCGATCAGGTCAGCAATTGGAACCCTCATGTGCTCTCTTCTGTGTTTTGTCCTGGCTGCCTCAAAATCCTTTTTTAACTCCCGGATGCTTGTATTCACATGATCGTTAATCTTTGGAAAGATTACATCCAAAGTGTGTCTAGCACTCCTTAATCTCGCCTTTAGAGAAGAATGTGCGCTCTCCACCCTATCAAATGTTTAAGTAAGTTTTATAGATCTATAACAATGACTGTATTATCTTAAACATTACAAGATTAACAATTTTACCTATTTGTCGTTGTGTTGCCGAAGTGCAACACATTCTTGACCCAAGCCTCCACAAATTTTTCCTTGTATTTCTCCCAGACTGATGCAACATACGTAATGAAACGTGGGTAGCTTCGGTATGTATTCTTGAAATTTTCGTACCTCTCGTTGTAGTCCTGCTCTGTGCTCGAGTAGACAACCGAAGTCCACATTCGGACTGCAGCCGCCCCCTTCCTCTATCACCCATATAAGTCTCGGCTTTCCCCTGAACGTTCCTACTTATGTGCCACCGACATAGTAGATGATGAGATTCAGGAAATACCTCTTCTAAGGCATTCATCAGGGCCAGACATCTGTCGGTGATAAATGTAGAGGTTGTAGTCCGCCCGAGGAGGTCCCTTAATTGTTGAAGTGCCCACACATACATGTCTGTTGATTCTGATACAAGAAAGGCGAAGGCAATGCTGAAGTTTTTGCCTATACTCGTCATCCCGATGAACTGAACCAAAGGCATTTTTGCTATGTTTGTTTTATAGGTAGCATCAATGCCTATGACATACGGGAAAGCATGGAGCAGTAATCTAGAGGTAGGGTGTGCAAAGAAGATGGACCCAAGTCGTGTTTGATCCCCTAAATTGTGAAATATAATCATGTTATCTATCAATTAATATGAACCTAAATGATTGAAGTTATTTGAGACATACTGAGTTGACTTACTTGGTTCTGTAGTGTAATCGTAGTAGTAGTTGTTTTTGTCTAGCTCACTCAGCAGAGTCTGCACCATAGATCGACCATCTCTCTTTACTAGTTTTGTTTTTTGTATCCGGTTGTATATGTCTTTCCTTGTTGCTGACGTTTCTGGGTTGATTGTTGTGAGCTCTGAATAAATTGCACAGGGTGGCACACCGACTCTGCTTCTCTGATCGATCATAATCTCCTCCGCCTCAGTCAGGCGTTTTCCCACAAAATGACCCTCTGCCCACTCAGCGAGATCATGGTTATGCCATCCGTTACCCACTTGCAAGAAACACCCGTAGCTTGTGTAATACCCCTTAATTCGAAAAGGACAACCACATTTCTTTGAACCAGATGATCTGCGCCGGTTGATGACACCAGGTCGTGATGTCCTTCGTGGTTTCCAATACCTCTCGCATGTTATGTGGAAATCTTGGCCCGACCGAGAACTTTGAATTATGGTGTAGATATGGTTGGGATGGCCAACACTATCTACCCAAGCTTTCGCTTCTTCTTTACTCCTAAAGGCCTGGTTTGTTTGAAATAAGTAACCTGTATCCACCACCGGAGGTCGATTATACATCTGTTGCATGTAGTCATCCATCTCTGCATTATGATCTGGAACGCCTTCATCAAATTCATCCCAATCTGAATCAGTGGTTGAGTCACTTTCCTGCAATAAGGGTCGAGAGAATGTTAGATGAATATTGAAATATGAAATATTAGTGTGAATATGATTTACAAAGACAATAAACTAAATACTTACTGGGCTTGATATGGAACATACTCATGATCGGAATCTGAAGATTGACTCATGTTTAGAGAGCTTGCACAGTTTTACGAAATTATTTTTGGAAGAGAGTGAGGAGATAGAGAGCTTCGAGAATATGGAGAGTGAGTGTGTGAAGATGAAATGGAGGAGGCATCCCTTATATAGAGGTTGGTCATGAACTAGCCACAAGGTTACAAGTACTGCAAACGGTAACCTGGTACGTGCACAGTGACCTGGTACGTGTACCTTTCCTGACAAAAGTAATTACCTATGGTAACTTTGAATTCACTTTGTACTGCAAACGGTAACCTGGTACGTGCACAGTGACCTGGTACGTGTACCTTTCCTGACAAAAGTAATTACCTATGGTAACTTTGAATTCACTTTGTACTGCAAACGGTAACCTGGTACGTGCACAGTGACCTGGTACGTGTACCTTTCCTGACAAAAGTAATTACCTATGGTAACTTTGAATTCACTTTGTACTGCAAACGGTAACCTGGTACGTGCACAGTGACCTGGTACGTGTACCTTTCCTGACAAAAGTAATTACCTATGGTAACTTTGAATTCACTTTGTACTGCAAACGGTAACCTGGTACGTGCAGAGTGACCTGGTACGTGTACCTTTCCTGACAAAAGTAATTACCTATGGTAACTTTGAATTCACTTTGTACTGCAAACGGTAACCTGGTACGTGCATAGTGACCTGGTACGTGTACCTTTCCTGACAAAAGTAATTACCTATGGTAACTTTGAATTCACTTTGTACTGCAAACGGTAACCTGGTACGTACAGTGACCTGGTACGTGTACCTTTCCTGACAAAAGTAATTACCTATGGTAACTTTGAATTCACTTTGTACCGGATCATCAACTTCTCCATGGTGTGTTTGGTTTGCTTCCTTCGGCTAGAATCTAATTTGAATAGTGGGGGTGAATTCTTTTTAAGGAAAATTCACGATATAACCCTGTTTTCTTTCAGTAGCCGTTGAACTAGCCGTTGGACATGTCAGTGACCGTTACTCAAATATTATAAAAGAGGGTATTAGTGTCCCAACATACTCATTCCTTACCCTGTGCTCTCAGATTTTGTCTAATTACATCTTGCTTGAACTCTTCATACCTTAATTCCCATTTCGCTCTCAAATCAAATGGAGTTTCCTTTCTGTTTGCACGTTAATTATGTAGCTACTTTTGGTCGTCATGGAGCACAATTTGATAGAAGAATGGGGCACAGACGCGTAGAAGTTACTATGCCATATCCTAGTAATCTCCGTGATCTACAACAACGAGTAATTCGAGCACTACAGTCCCTCCTCGGCAGAAACATAACAACCATGGTGTATTTGGGGCTGGAGGGCGACTACGAGTGGACTTTTATTCATGTACGAAATGATACATAAGTTCGCCGGATGATAGAGAATTACATGGAGTATAATGATTTCATCGCTCATATTCCACTACTTGTTATTTATGATCCTATTGAGCCCGATGATGATGATTTTTAACACCAAGAACCAATTTATGAGATGCGACGTAATGTAATAGCATAGGGAATAGAGAGACAAAGGTTAGGAAATAATTAGGTTATTGGTTATTGCGCAATTGATCTTGTTAGTTCTCGTGTTGTCATACTTTTTGGGATTTATAATCTTTGGTAGATGTTTGGACGCGGAATAAACGTGTTGTTATAGTTATTCACATTTAATTATGTGATTCATCAGATTTGAATTCGGGGACTTCTCTTTCTTAGGAATTTCTACATTTTGATATATTTCATTTCTCGTGACATATATAATCTTTGGTACATGTTAGATATTTCATTTCAACACTATCATTCATGAGAACACTCAACAACCAACAAAGAATTTAGACCACCCAGATTAGCATTGATCTTAAGAAGCACATTTGTCAAATAATGATCGTTAACTTTGAAAGGAGCCATGCATTGTGTGACGACACCAAATTCTACCAAATTCTTCTTCTGCCAAGGCCCATAAATATCACAATTCTTTCTCTCACTGCAGAAACGATGCATTTCTAGAAACAATTTGGCATAGTCTCTCCTGTTTTTCTTATCTCCACCGGTTCTAAGAACCTCCACAAAATCAACCAACAGATCATCAACAAGGTCACCAGCATTGTCAGCAATAATTCCACCATCACCAAGTCCACCAGAAAAAAACTACAACCACACAAATTGTACTAGCGTCTAACACACCAAGTAAAAATGGAAGACAACAAATAGTTCCAAGATGATACTAAAGTTTATTACATCCAAATCCAAGATGAGAACCACTAGGGTGCATCATGCTGGCGCTGGTAACTATCCCATATGTATAAAGAGCTGAACACATCCTTAAGACCATGAGTTGCAGCCCTTTGTTCTTCTTCTGGCATCCCCTGACGATAGTATGACCAGTCTCATGCATTGTTCTCTTGGTAGTACGGGCGTGCAAGCTCACTTGCCTCAGACAGTAGTTGTAACACACTTGGTCAGGTAAGTACACATAAAAAATAAAAGTGATATGTGATGAAGTACTATGAAAATATGACTTACTAGACAGGGATCTAGACGATGAACCAGGGTGGTCTGATAACTCTCAGGGTTTAGGATCTTCGGGTGTGTATGCTTGATGTACCAATCTAGGTAGAGTGGGTCGCAAGCATGCAACAACGCATTTGTGGGTGTATACCCTGGAACTGGCAATTTAAGAGTGTTTTCCCACAAACTATACATGGGGGGGGGGGGGTATACACAGGTGTAGGGTGGGGTTTTTCCTCTTTTTTCAGACCTTGGGTTGGGTCTAATAGGAGATTCAGGGATACCCTGAATGTAACCAAATTGGCGTAGACAACGCCCAGGCAAGTATGGCTCATTCAACCCCATAACCTGTATGTTACCTCTATACCATGTGCACCCTCCATGAACATTAACATTATCCCGACCGTAGGGCAACCAATCAATCTACAATGAACATTAATAGTAAGATGTAACCAACAACGAAAGACAAAAATAATAATGGTTCAATGTGTTAGCAACTACAAACACTTACATTTAGAGCAGTCAAAGCATCTAGATGCTCACGATAGCCTTGTAGTGAACGATGATCCTGCACTTGAGAGGTAGATCTCACCCATCTTAGAGCCCAAGGTCTATCATCATTAGAGCGCCAGTCTGGGGCCTCTGGGCTAATCGCTGGTCTTAATGTAGGAAAGTACGCATAAATCCAGCACTGTGCATATAAAACACTAGAATGATTAAGCAGTACCAATTATTAATACTCGGTGAGTTATCATATACTAGATGCACATTAGGACACATAGCTCAAGTAACGTCATAGAACCAGCTATCCCACGGGAGCCGGCACGAGAGGCTATCCCTAGCTGGCGATATAACCATGCAAGAGTACCAGCTCCCCATGCATATTTACAAAGCTTGGTAGCTTTCTTCATGGGAGCTACTAACGAGAACAGTTGTGGACTCAGACGACCATTTGATTTTCCAGCTAATATGGTGGTACCGATCAAATGATACAACCAACCACATGCCTGCTTCATTGGGTCTTCAGGTTCATCCCTACAGTGCTGCAACAAGCTCGCAATCGATACAACACCGGTATTCCACAGTGTCTCTGTCATAGTCTCAACATCTCCTCCAAAATCATGACAATCAGCCATTACCTCCTTCGACATCTCCCCTATCAATGGACGACCGACGATGGGGATTTGCAGTATCATCCACACATCATGCAGGGTAATCGTCATCTCACTGAACGGCATATGAAATGAGTTTGTATCAGGCTGCCACCTCTCCACAAAAGCACTGATGAGGGACATATTGTTGTATGCCATCGTAATATCCTGTAGGTGCTCTATACTAGAATACTTAAGCATGTTCCTTGCTCTTTTGCAGGTAACTTGATCTTTTAGCCAGCATGTAAGCATCACCCTACGGGATTTGAAACTCAAAACCCCACGATCCTATATAATGACCAATATTCAACACTTACAAAACGTTGTATGATTTAAATGATCAAATACAGGAGAAGATAGAGAACATACCTTAGTCGAGGTCCATAAGTCAAGCGCTACATGACCCCCGAAGCTAGTGATAACACTAGTGAGTAGTGGACCGCCAAGAACTGGCACCTCTGTCAACTTCCAAGAGGTAGGAATGACTGGAACCATCGCTAGCGCTGCTTCCTCGTCAGTGTCATCCTCCTTATCCATGACTCATCATCTTCATTATCTTGCTCCTCATCCACGTCGTGTGAGTCCTCATCATCAGCATCACGACCACCGTCATCAGCATGTGGCAAACACTCAGTCATCACATGGTCCTCATCAGCACGGGCGGGCGATGGGCGTGGTGGACATGATGAACTACCACAGCCTGACGTCTGAGCTTCTAACGGAGCAGTCTGGTGGCTTGCTTCGCCGGAGATGTTGTAGCTAGCGCTGTGCAGTGATCTGTCAGACCAAGCACTACTGGATGATGACGCCACTGGCATGCGTCTCCTCGGTATATTGTACATCGCCGAGTCATCCTCCGCTACCATTGGTGGTGCAGGTACTTGAAACGCCGGGTCGTTGAAAGATTGACCCGGATGGAACGATGAATGACGTGCTGCTTCCAAGTGAGGGGCAGGATTACTCGGCCCTTCACTAGGAGCACGTACACCACGACGGTACGAGGCCGTCATAGGCTGCTCCGTACCCCGGTCTTTATTCTTCCTCTTCGTGTATACATGTTTCACTGCTTTTTTCAGACGATCCATCACTACATACGAATATCACACAGTTATATTCCTCATTCATAACATAAAAATTCAAACATTTATAATCATATCATTCACATTATTACAATTCAAAAAAAATTCAAACATTTATAAATCATTCACAATATTTATTAGAATTAAAAAAAACAAATTAAAACATTTAAAAATCATTCACAATATTAGAATTAAAAAATAAACAAATTAAAATATTTAAAAATCATTCAAAATATTAAAATTCAAAAAAAAAAACTGGCTCGAGCAGCGCAGGTGCTCTCCTGCAACCAGGGCGAGCAGCGCCGCCCCTCTACTTCTCTACCGTCGAGTACTGCTGCTCCTCGACTCCAGCAACGGCGAGCACCAGCGCTCCTCACCTCCAGTCGACTCGAGCACCGCAGCTCCTCGCCTCCGTCGTCGGGCACGCGCACACACCGGTCGAGCAGCCTCAATTCTCGCGTGTCTCCAGATCGAGCAGCAGTGGTCCTTGATTTTCTCCGGGTAGAGCGGCGGCGCTGCTCGCCCTGGTTGCAGGAAAGCACCAGCGCTGCTCGCCCAGCCTTCTCTTTTTTTTTTGAATATTTTTGAATTTTTCATGCTAGATCTAGCTCAAATGATGTTCAATTTAAAAAAACTAACACCAAATTCATACTCAGGACACCCAAATCTATAAGTTGCAAAAAAAAATCGAAAAACTCACCGGAAAATTTTTCCGGCGGTGGTTGGCGACGGCGGGTGGCGGCTCCGGCGGCGGCTCCGGCAGTCAGAAGATAGCTTCTTAAGGAAGAGAGATAGAGGAGAGAGTGTGAGTAAGTGAGAAATGAATAATCCCAAGAAGGTTAGGCTATATATAGTACGAGTGTTTTTTACCCGAAATTGACGTTTTCAACTGCGATTTCAATACAACGTTCTGAAAGTGTAACAATGTTTGTAATTTAGTCAAACACAACATAAAATGTCATTAACTTATGTGGAGTCACAATTATAACGTTTAAATGCGATTAAAAAGGGTTTAACGTCTTTTATACGGGTTTATAATGTTTTGTAACAATCAGAGTGTTTTTTACTGTTTATGCTCAAGAAATTATTTTAAAAAAAACAAGAGTTACAACACGACATTATTACATGTGTACAACGTCAATATGAATTAAAAAATTTTGTACTGCGGTGATTAGTAATTTTGTACTGCGAATAGCAACCCAGTTAATATAAACAAGGGTATTTACATTAAATAATGTGACAAACTATGAATAAATGAGATTTATAAACTAAGGTAAATATTGAATAAACCTTAGGAGTTGAAGTTATACAACATAAAATGTAATATATATTAAGATAATGATCTTAATATAGGTTGTGACAATATAACACAACTAATGGGAATAATCATCTCACATAAGATGATAAAATGTGACATATGGTATAAGAGTTTTATAACTCATGAAACTTACCTATATTGGTAAAATATATACATATGCGAGAATTATGTATATAAGGATGGATTATATATATATATATTATGGTTGGAAACCATATAATATAACGGTGAAGGTTATTATATGAAAATAGTTTATAAACTATAAGTTATGAGTTTTTGAATTCAAATGTGGTTATTACAAGACTAATGGATTATATGATACAATGTATTATAAAGAATAGTGGAATAACAATACTATACGATAAATAATGCAAATATACATGCAACCGTAGGTTATAAAATATATTAAGCATGCAACTGTAGGTTACAATACGTGCCTATACATGCG
>CM041779.1:242922025-243182811 GCA_023374045.1 Limonium bicolor
TCTTATTCCTTTGTGTCGTTGGTTCAACTGAGTTCCCTCTCCTCAACTGTTTGTGGTAGTAGCTGCTCTTGTCTGATCTTGCGTCGTTGACCGTGGTACGAAGTTGACTACTTCCCATGTTCCTTACACAACTCGTCTACATGCATGGGGTACCTTACTAGTACATTACTACTTACCCGACTAACTCATAAATGAGTCTGCCAGACATGCAAGCCCCTGTGGGGTGCAGTCATCCCACATCTCGTTTTAGTAAACTCGTAGTGTCCGTCACACGTTAGCTATTGCTAATTATGAAGTATTCTGCTGTCGATCTCCTCTTTCATCGTTCCAAAATAACACTTATTGTTCTTCTTGAACTTAATCAAGGGAAATCCTTTTATTGTGTTCCTGGATATGGTATGTTCTAGCTCCTTTCTGTATTTCATACTGACTCGATTCTCTTAGTAACTGAGGTCTCATCCCATAGAGCCTCATATCCTGTTTCTCACGTTAATCTACTAGGAACGCACTTCCAGTTCCTTAAGGAATGGAAAGTGTTTCCTGTGAAATCTTACCTCGCATGGTCTAGACTACTGGCGTCAATGCACAATTCGTCTACCATCTTATTTCCTTACTTACATTGGTCATATCTCATAGATTTAATTGTCTTTGTGTCAATATTCGACGGTTTATACATAATGGTCGCTCTTTTGCGCACCAAGACTTATTCCACTTATATATGTATTTTCCTCACGACCTTTGCTACCGTGGTAGTTGGCCTTTACTCTGTTGCCTATGGATGGTGCAGCTACTTAATCATTTATTCTTACATCTTATCTTATACTCAATCCCTTCCTGGTGTAAACACACTAGGAGTTCTCTAATTTCGGTGTATGGTGGTTGTCGTACCGTGTTGTAAAATTGTTATCTCTTAATATGAAGGTGTTTTGCTTCAATCTCGGGTTCGTAAGTAGGCTAATTTCTCTCACATTCTTCCATCCCTTATGATGTTATTTTTTTCCAAGTAATTTAACTGGTTACCGAAAAATTCATCCATTGAGTCACAAGCTATTCTGAGCGTTGGTCACTTGACGTGCCATGTTGTGCACTCACAATGTTTATCCCTGACGATTACTGATTCTTAATCCCGGGTGTTGGATATGAGGTCTGTCCATGCATCCTTCCTTGTTACTCAAGTGTATCTGATACGTTCTAAGGTAATCTCAAGGTTTACGGTTTCCATTCTCTAATAAAAGAGTATTCTATCTCAAATAAGTGAAAGCCCTTTTTGAGGGGTTTATTCCCACTCATGGCCTCACAACAAGGAGAGGTATCTCCACCCTGAAAGGAATGGTTTGTTCTCTGCCCCTGTCATTGGTATTATCTCCTTAATCTCACAGGTGCCAATTTGGCAATATCTTCCACAATTAACTTATAGGTTTTGTAACTGTTCACATCTACGAATTGTAGTTCATTCATGGCTTAAATAAGTCCTCTTATGCCTTGATGCGCCTCGGGCTCTAATGTGGTTAACATCCTTGGCTCGTAGGCTCTTACTGCTTGATGTAATTGAGTGAGAGCCGGTGCTCGGTTCACTACTGTACTCTTACTCATCCATAGGCTATCTTCATACGTTTCGGGTTCTTTGAACACTATCCACCATTAGGTTACATATTAAATGTAGTACCGGGTTTCATGGTAAGTTACTGCATCCTGCTTCCCACTATGGAAGTTCTTTTAGGTGATTGTTAACCAGTGTTTGTGACCATTCTGTCATTTTAATAGACCTATGTCTTTTAGCAATCAAGGTTAGGTTCGTATTACGCGTCTGCCTTACGGTGTCTAAGTTGGATATCATCCTGTCATCTTATGCTTCCATCTCAACGCTTCGTTCAACATTTGTTGACTATGCCACCCGTTAATGATTAATCGTACTTGGCTGTTAACGAGTTAGGCAGCAATGCTAACTGTCGTTCATGAGTTTGTTCTGCTCGGCTATGCCACCCCGTGGTGTAGTCCTCTGAGCTTCCCTCTATCAGGATTGTATGTCTTTAATCCTTAGTGGGTTATAGCTTAAGTTCATTTCCTCTATCCCTGTTTCCGGGGTTTACTAACATCTTCAATGAAAAATGTTTTTCACTGGTATTTCTAGTGGTCATCCTGGGAGTCTTATCCCGTTCTTGTTGAAAGACGTTGTGTCAACAGTCTCCATTGTATCTCGTAATGCACTACTTAGGTAGGTTACTTCTTATGTGGCGTTCTGCTTGTATTGTTGAGTGGTCTCTTTGGTTCTTCTCATCGAGGTTCAAGATTGGTGTGGGATTGGTATACTTACCTATTGTGTTGGACGCTCGTCGTTGAAGCAGGTTTTACCGTTGCTGATGTTTGCATCATTTTGTATTCTGACCAAGTCTAGCTTCCTGCTGACTGGTGTGTCGACTTAGTTCGTTATGGTCAGGCCGTCAAGCCTTTCCAAGGTCTCATTTTCTAGTCCTTAGGGATTTGCCATCCGGTACTAATAAGCGTTATAGTTGTAGCATTCTATTTTGTTGCCATGATGGCTTTCCGTATAGCTTTATTGGGGCAGCACTTGCTATGGCAAGGGCGCCATGCAAGATGGGCTATCGGTACTGTGTACGTCTGTAGTGGTTCTTCCTCCTAATCTCCATGTAATTGGTAGTCCTCGGGACTCCTTAGATGTTCTTTCGTTTTGGATAACTGACCATCCGGCAGTTTCCTGTTTGTTTGACAGTACTGTCACTTATCCGGGTGTTCCTCTTTCTGAGGGAACCCCTCGTTATTTACTTATGTCCTAATTCTCGCTCCTGTTTCCATGTGTTTGTCGTGGTTACTAAATACTAACTCTCCTTAGGCACTACATCGTAGTCCTATTCCAGTCCACAACGTGTACGCGTTTTCATAGTCGTCTGCGCCATGTCGGTCAGGTTTTGTAACCTTCCTAATTGTATGGGGTTTGGAGTCCCCATTTCGTAATAGATTTTCCGGTAGTCTTTATTCTCATGCGCGGTATTGTCCCGTTGTTAGGCTCCTCCGGACTACTGTCTGGTATCCTTGTCACTTCTCTTTTCCTCTCCATTGCAATTTAGTGCTTTTCTTATCATTGGTATGGCGGGGTATCTCGACTGTGTAGCATGTCGACCCATGTTGCTGGTAATTACCGTTCCCTTATTGGTAGGATCCCATTGGCAGCGCCTGTTTCCTCATTGCGCTCCAATTAAAATCTCCAAGTTTTCGTAAACTGTTGTTTAACGATGTGTTTCTCGTATTGCTTAATGTTAACTAACTGCCAGATCGGGTTTCCCCGAGTAAGAGAAGGCTTTCTTCTTTCTGGCGTCTATTCCCCATATCTTAAAGCTAGGGGAGTGGAGGGCGGGTTAGGTATTGTAGAAATCCGGTAAACACCGGGAAGTCCTAACTAACGCACCTCTCGCTCTAACTCCCAACCCTTAACCCGTAACTCAAACTCCAACTTGGTATCCTCCTAAGTTCGGTAATTCTAGTCATCAGAGCGTAGTTACGCTCTGATACCACTTTTTGTAACACCCCATCTCAATCCAATCGTGGTTGTCGCAAACTTAACAACATATATACAAACGTCGCAGCGGAATTTAATACACTCCAGGGCCTTGCCACGGTCTGTCTAACAGAATATACCGAACATTATTATACTAAATCTTAACCAATACATATCCTCAGTACAAATTCTTCATATCCTATTACATCTTACTAACATCTCATACCATTTACTAAACGAGTGTACATGTACAACTCGTATAACTAAAGGAAAGCAACCCAAGGTAATTCTTCCCGATCCTACTCTCAGGACAGTCGTCTTCTGACATTCACCTGCAAAATATAAACAGCAGCCCCCGAGGGGGTCAGCACCTTTGCTGGTATGATTCTCTTATAGCCCCCAAGCTAACGGGACTACGACGACTAATTGTCAATAGCATGAAGTTGATTAGATACACAACATAAATGGGAAGTGCAATAAACAACACATATCACATGAACAAAAATAGTTCAAACACAATGAGCGTCTTAATAGCGCTCTTTAAACAAGTGAGTTAGATTTTTAACTCCTAAAGCCAATACCTCTCTTATTCCCATATCCACTCGTAACTCAGAGTACCAACCATTCTTTAACTAGAATTGGTTGTTTCTTATCTCAAACCTTATCTCAAACAAGACAACCATTCTTTAATTAGAATGCTTGCTCCTTAATTCATTTTTTATCTTGTCAGGTCATAAGTAACCCTAACCAATGAGTTATCAGCTCCATTGGTTTACATAAACAATATTTGTTAAAATTAGTTGGGATTTAGGTAGATCCCACCACACCATCTCAATATGCATCCCTCATAAAACTAGAAGTCCGAGGAGGTCGAGCCTATATGTCCACTCTAGGCGACGAGTCCGAAGACAAGTCATGTTTGGAAGTCGAATCTGATAAGGAATCCGACCTCCCCAATACACATGTGTCGGTACCATTCGGATTCCTCACTCCCCCCCCCAATTCTAATTAGTAGAAGTCTCAAGTCAATGTTTGTTAGTTAACCTCTTTCGGTTACTAAGAAAAAATATTTGGGAGTGTTCCTAATTCTCACACAATTCTTTACTAAACGTTGTTAGTAAGTTCTCAAGGTAAGTTGTGTTAGTGCATCACAATCACACAACAAACATAATATTCAGGTTGCATGCTTTATCTTGTTTAGTCGGCACACATAAACAAATAGCAAACAAGCCGAGGGACACCACGTTAGCAAGCAGGCTACAAGAAAACCATACCGTACACTGTCAGTTGTTCGGTTGCTTACTCTCCTCCGGAGTCCAAATTCCCAAGTCCTAAAACATTGACCCAATTTAGGTTATTAATTTCTTCCATGTTACTTAACTTACTTAACCCCTAATTATCCCTTATAACACTTCTTAAGCTCTTACAAACTTAACCTTAAACACTTATAATCATTTACTTAGCTTAGTCCCTTAAGTACTTATATGCCTGTTTATCTAATCATCATTACCCTCTTAATGGAATACTATTAATACCATTTAACATTCTTAAAATTGAATGTTTTTTTTAAATAAGTATGGGCCGACCGACCCACCAACCGACCCAACCCCCTGGGTCGGTCCATTCCAGAAACTTTCAGTTTCTCTAGTTTTCCCCCGACCGACCCAAGCTCAACCCGACCGACCCAAGACCCTCTGGGTCGGTCGATTCCAGAAACATTACGGTTGATTTAACACAGTCCGACCGACCCAGACAGGGTCGGTCCCCTGGGTCGGTCCACTACAGAATTTTCTCCTTAAATGCTTAATCAATACCAAACTCTTCCTAAAGTTCCCCAATATGTTCTAACCTCATCTTAGCACTTTAACCCACTCTTAAACCATCCACCAAACCTCTAAATCCTCTCATAATCAAACTCCATAACCATTTACTCAAAATATCACTAAGTCCTTACCACCTAGCACTAAATTCTTACACTTCCAACTAGTAATTTTTGCCTAAGACTCCAACTAACTAAAGTATTCCTTTTTCACCAATATAACTTCTCCTCAAGCACTATTACAATCCATCTTTCTTTACTCAAACTTATCAAAGTTCTCAAGGTCTCATATCATCTCCATGCACAACTTCCTCTCGTTTATATTTACCACTCTTCATTCGTAAACTTGTACACACTTATGCATTATTAATCATACTCTTAACACTTCAACATTGTTCCTCATCCAACTACTCAATCACTTAGCCTTACACACTTTTACTCTTCAACATCCAAGTCCTCCCATTACCATCGAAATCATACTCACTAGTTCACATCTAAACCTCTCAAGTCATCATACCTTATTCCCTCCTAAACTTTGCATAAGTTTCCTAACTCCTCTTATCATGGCATTGGTACCTTAAATTCACCATGCAACTCTCTAGTTCCTCCTAGACATTCCTAGGTCATTCTAATCCTCAAGAGCACCGTTGTTAACTTATTTCCCTTCAAATTTCTTTTAATGATTCCTAGCAAATCCTCGGTCACTCAAATTCACCACAACCACTAAAACACTTTGTTTTCTACCCAATTTTCGCCATAGCTTCTCTAGTACAATATCATGCCCAAACACATAGTTTTTCACACCTTAATAACCTGTGACAATATATCCAATCCTCAATGGATGCTCTCTAAACACCAATTACACTCATATGCATTAAGTCCTTTACTCATAATATTTCTCACCTAATCCAAGCCATTTATAACAAACACAATATGGTGCAATTATCTAAAATTGCATAGCACTAAGGCTCTTAAATGACATGGCTCTTAGGCCCTTAAATGACATAAACTTAAACACTGAATTTCCCACATATATAAGCTTTCAATGTAACACCCCTACCGCCAATCCCATCCTTACTATACAATTACTTACCTTCGCAGCGGATATTACATAGACAACGGCGGGTGTACAATGCCGTTAGTCACCCACGTGACTAACAAGGCCATTTACAATACTACATACTATTGGTCTGATGAATTTGAACATACCGAGTACTCTACACAATACATTGCTTCCCATTCCATACTCCATTCATGATTCCAATACAAATTCCAATGCAATTCTATACCGAGTATACTACAATTCTTAAATTACCGTTACAGTTTGGACTTCCAAATTCGCAATACATTACAAATACAATCCCTACTACTCAACTATCTGTGCTTACATAGCAACCCCATCCTATTCTCTCGAACGGTGGTCAGCTTCGAATACCTGTAAAAATAAAAATGATGCTCCTAGGGGCTCAGCGAAATTGATGCATATGAAATTCGCATATACCGCGTGCTAACAGCGGCACACCGACTACTTTGGGTCAGATATACATGGAGTTCATTTTACATGCATACATACATACTAATACTACGACAATACAAACAACAATACTTACAAACGTATACAAGGTTCGTTACCTACCAAGGAAGACAATTGTCAGTCAACCGTTCATTTAGTTATTCGTTCACCCGGTTTCATCGGATGCTCTCTTCCTCCTTGCTCGGGTTCACAGGTTTACACCAAGCTTAATCTTACTTACTCGTTGTTTTACTCACACTGCGCTCAATACCTTACTCATTTTTTTACTCATGCTTTACTCAGTACTCACTACTACCAATACTTACTCTTACTCAGTACTCATCACTTGCTCTCACATACTCAGTACCCATACTCTTCTCCTTACTCGTACTTACTCATAGCTCGGTACTCATTACATACTCATACTTACTCCTTACTCAATACTCATTACTTTACTCATACATACGCAATACTCAATACACATTACTTTTGGCCCCTGGGCGGAGTCATACACAAGACTCGCCACCGGGCCTACAAATACAAAGGGCTATACACTTAGCTCCTCAAATACACAAATGTCCATTTTTACCAGACTACTCAAATTCCCAACACTCCTCTCTCGGAGTATCTTACAATCTCATGGATTAGCCTAGAAGTATCTCTCTCGATAACCTCCACTAGCGTAGGGAATTACCACCGTCTAGTATTCTCAGATTTAAGGGTTTCCCTAACGTATCGAATACTCTCATGTTCGGGACATTACTTACATCAGTCGGGTCCTCTCATAGTGGGTCGAATAATTGCTAAGGGGTTTGGAGATCCCTCATCAAACTTTACTACTCTCAAGGTTCATGTCTTGCTCTACCATCAATAGCTCTATTAGAGGTTACTTATATATACTTCCACTACTTATTGTTTTGTGGATTGTTCATTTCGGTTCTCTTACCGTTATCGGGAGGTTATTAATCCCGTACACTCTCTCACATTCTAGTGAGTTCATTGGTTTGTGTTATCGTTTCTTGGTTCTTTAGTTTAGTGCGTTTTTACGTTTCCGTTAATTCACAACACGACTCTTACTATGAGTCACTAACAACAAGACTCATCTATGAGTCGGTCTACACACTAAGTCAAGCCACACAATCAATCAAGAAGGGTTAGCTCATACAACATACAGCAAGACATACAATTAATGAAAGGCAATAAACCGTTTTCATGCTTTAGTCTTGATTAGCCGGCATACAGCACACAAATCAACATAACTCGGTTAGCATACGGGGCATGAGAAAATCATACCTTTCACCGGGGTTAGCTTTACCGTGTGTTCCCTTATTCCTTGGTTCACACTTGTTCCACTGATAATGTTCCAAACATTATTATTAATACTATGTTCATACGGTACATTAATAATTACTACTCCCGTACTTAACCCGTTGTCCCGTTATACTTTGTTTACTCGAGTGTTCTTAAGTTTACCACTTCTTCATTACTTCTAGCACTAATGCCTCATTTATACATATTTATATGCGTACCTATATATGTACAAGTATATACATATATGCCTAATAAAATTTAAATTTGTTTTTGCCCAACCTACCTTGCAAGGTCGGTCGCAAGGTAAGTCAGAGTCAGTAAGTTACATTTTCGCAAAATTTCCACCCGACGATCCTTGCAAGGTCGGTCCTAAGGTCGGTCGAAGTCAGAAGACATCCCGACTTGAAAATTTAAGCCCGACCGACCTTACCAAGGTCGGTCCTAAGGTCGGTCGAAGTCAGAATGCTCCAGATTTGCGATTTACAGGCCGACCGACCTTACTAAGGTCGGTCCTAGGGTCAGTCCAGCCCAGTACTTGTTCTAATTACTCATTTTGAGCTCCAAATTCACCTCAATTCTTACCCAATCATTTCCTGATGATTTCCACATGTTTCCTACATGTTTAAGTAACTTAAAACACTCATAATCATGCTCTAAACCTCCTCAAATCATTACTCAAATTCTTTACTCAAATCCTTGCTCAATTTTTACAAATTTCAATACTCATCTTTGCACTTATGCACTTCAGTGCATTTCTAACTTCTCCTTAAGAGTTACATCCTTCTACCAACCTTACCAAATTACCTATTGACCATTACCATTCCATCCTAGACAAATGCACTACCTATACCCAAGTCAAATCTCCATCTTCAAGATTATAAACACTAACGTCTTTTCTTAAAATTCCAAGGTCTTTATAACCTATTTTGCTACAGATTTTTCTCACTACTTTGCTTACCTCTAAAATAGCTCCTAAGGGGTTAACTAACCAAATTGGTTTCTCTCCAAACACCAAGTTAACCCTTGGTCATTCCCTTACTCACTATACACCTAAAACTCCTTCGGTTTCTACCGAAATTTTGCTATAGCTCCGTTGCTTTTCTTGCATTGTCCAAAACTCTACTCATCACCAAATTTCATCCTAAACTAGCCACACCCATACAAGAGTCCTGCCAGCACACAATTAATTCACAATTTACCAAAATCTCATCAAACAACAATACCAATATACATACTCAAATTACTTGGCTCTAAGGCCCTGTACAAACAACATTCACAATGTTCCTCATACTACAACCTAATAAACTTCTAGCAAGGTTTTCGTTTCGTTTATTGATTTACCCATCCCAACATCCCAGTACATATAAGGTATACATTAAGGTAGGGTTTCTTACCTCAGATTTTCTCATAATTCCTCTATTGCTCCCTTCTTTCTCCTCTCTTCATTTTCGGTCAAATTGAGCAATGGGATTTCCAAACCCCAACTCAACATTCAAGAAACACAAAGTGAATATAATTAAACTTCTTAACCCATTTAATAATTCTAATCCAATGAAAGGGCTTAAATGCCATAAGTTAGGGTTTTACCTTGGAGTTTCAAGAGAGGTCTTTAAGCCTTGAATACAAAGGAGAGTTCCTACACCATTGTGGAGTTGAACCAAGCTTAAATCAAGAAGAATACAAGGCATTACAAAGGGGGCAAAAATCGGCCATTATAGAGAGTGAAGAAAAAATGGGTTTTTCTTGGAACTTTTTACCTTAGAAGGAAGGGGAGACTCCAAGCTTCAAAATGGTGCCATTTTCTCTTCAAATGCCTAAAACCCATGGAGGTTAACTTCTTCATTTTAAGATTTTGAAAAGATAGAAGTGTAGAGCTTGAGGAGGGGAGTTCAAATATGTGGTTTATTTCTCATTTGGAGTTTCGGTGGAGCTTGAGCATGGAAGAGAATTTTGGGTAGCCATGGAAGCCATGGGAAAGCTTCAAAAATTGGCTGCAAGAGGAGAGAAGAGGAGTCTCACGATGGGGGAAGGGAAGAATAGGAGAGAGAGGAGGAAATGAGAGGAAAGAGAGGCTTTTTTTTCACTTTTTGTACTTTTCTACTTTTGACTTTTCAACCCCTTAAATTAATATATTAGTCTAGTGTGTGTGAGAGGGCTGCTTGCACCAGTAAAAACCGGCCCACGAATATATACACACTGGAGCATTTTTTGTCTTTTACAGAACATGCTCGTTAATTTACCCGGTTTTAGCACTATTCACTAACTGGGCCCGTTTTCCAGGAATTTTCTCGTTCCTTTAATTTTAATGGTTATTAAGCTTCCATTAATGTTTAATTATAGTTATTTAGTTGCCTATAATTTTTACGGGTTCGTTTGACCACTCAAAGTCACGTTTGGGTTTTCTTAAAAACGTGCGCTAAAGCTTTATTAGCGTTTAATTCATTATTTGGATCTGTTTTCTTCAGGAATCATTCCCGTACACTAATTAGGCATGAATAAGCCTTAGGAATCCACATAATACTCTAAACGAGGTCTCGTACCTCCTATGGTTATTTAACGCTTACTTTAGCGTTTTCCGCTTTTTAAGCGTTCTCTCATTTCTATTGGATTTATTTCCCTAATCAAAATTACTTAGGCACTATTAGGCCTTTAAATACCATATTATAATAATTTAATCACCATGTTTAAGTTCGGGGTATTTCAACCTACCCCTCTTAAAGAACTTTTCCCTCAAAGTTGGTGTATCTAATATTGTTACTCACATACGTATTCTATGCTAAGGTTATGACCTCTACATATAACTTTGTCAAACTCCAAATGTCTAACTCGATGTATAATACACATCCAAACAGCATGTCACTGCATGCATAGCAATCAAAATATCCGTTACAAGCTCTCCATGGGGTCCGTCCGCAGATAAATGAGGTACCATCCTCTCCCATGTCGAGTGATCCCTCAGGTACCGGTCACGTTTGAACACTTACGCTTTCTGGTTCACGGCCGTCATGACTAATGGCACTTACGCTTTCTGTCCACGGTCCTTTGGTTCAGATCAAATTCATTTGCACATATAGAGATCCTCAGGCACTTACTCATACTTACTTACTCATACTTACTCGGGACTACGCTGCCCCAGTGCCCTTGGAAAAATACAAAACACACACTGTCACCGCACCCAACCGGCCACTTAGGACCGCCGCATGAACGGTGTAGTGGTTTCAAAACTAATCAACACTTCTACTGACTCAAAACTAGCTTCACCTCCATGGTTTCAACCAGATACCCGTACCTAGTCATGGAAGATCCACTAGCGCCCGTGGGAGCGGTTTCAAAACCGATCCTCTTTCTCAAGTTTGAAGAAAACATTGTACCAAATTAGTTTTGGGAATTCATTTTGAAAACTTGCATACATCTCCCAAATTCCATTTATGATGATTATACCTATTACTAGTGTTATTACTGTGACCACTTATAGGGAGCTTCAAGAGTCCTTCAACCCCAATGTGATCAGCATTGGTGTTGAACTATCCTTCCACCCCAATTTGGTGTTCAATTTCCCTTGATCGCTAGCAAATCAAGTTCCACCTCCCACATCAATTCAAACAGACAAATCGTCAAACATTATTTTGTTTTCTATCTTTTTAATCTTGCTAGTCACAATCACACACATACATTTTCCAATTTATAGAATTCACTTACTCACTTACTAATCATCTCATCAATTATTACTACATCGTCTCCAACTACTATACTTAAGAAAGTCAAAGGTATAATATCCAATTAATTTTCTATCCCCCAATTTATACTCATAAAATACATCGGTTTCATACCGATTTATACTCCTCAAGTCTCCCATACATACTCATTCCTCATACTATTACCAATCGGGGTTCTCATTCCCCTGGAGTTTCTCTACTCCTTTCCTATTCTTATTCCCCAAATAACCACAATTACACGATGAGTGAATACAAATGTTTATGTAACATAAGTATCAACCATCAAAACGAATTCTCTTGCGCTATGCGCATTGTAGTTTATGCCCTTGTCATGTAAAACATACGTTTCGCGGTTTTCGCTCTACCCCCCTTAAAACGGATTACGCCCATGTAATCTACCATGTGTCAATGTTGGACATTGGTCGAAGGCATTCAGCCATCATGGAGTGGTTCACCTTCCATGCGGTCTATTATACAATATTCCTTGATCAAAGGGTCTTAACCGTATTACCGGTTAGTCCCTGCATCAAGAATTTTCATCGGAGTTTATTTAACTCTTAACCGGGTTCGGTTCTAGCCTAAATGGCTTTAAGGCATTGATGATTAACCTTTTATTCACTAGGTGTATTTCACTTAGAATTCTAGGCCCACTAGCTTCTGCTGCGCGACCTTGATAACTTGGGTTATTCGCCCTTCTTGTTATCCTTAACGTGCTACACATCACCTTTTTATCCCTCTTTTTGTGGGAATAAGGTTTGTTCCATTAAGTGTGGTATTCCTTTACTGTGCGTGAACTCAATGGGTTTTAGATTTATAACCAGCTTTCTGGCAATCTATATACATACTATTGTGTTTGAAGTGATCATTCACTTGGTTCCTCCGACTTATTGTCTGGTGAGGTTAAGCCACTACTTAGTTGTAGTGCTTCCTCTATTGTCAGCAGGTTCTGAATTATGCCCATTTATCTGCTTCTGTACAAGTGTTCTTTACTTGTATGACCTTGCATTTTCTATGCGTCGGTCCTTGTGACTTTCTTAAGTCTCCTTTCACTTTCATTCCAATGGGATTCACATCGTGTAATTGTTGGTGTGTTTCACACTCTTTGTGCTTCTTTGGCCTTGGGCCGCATGGTTTATTTCTAAGCTTTTGCTTAACTGGCTTATGCCATGTTCGTTGTTGAAAGAAAGAATTTACCACGATTTACATTTTCTATATTCCTATCTATCCCACCTGATCATTAACTGCACAAGTGCAATACCAAAACACTCAGTCCTACAGAGTGCAGAGGCGTAAACCCTTGGCAGCAACTCTCTTATGTGATCGCAATAGGAATGAGTATTACTTCTTCGTGTGGTGCTTCGTCACTTGGTGTAGACTCCTGGCTTATTGCCCGGTCTGTCCACTATCTCGTATTTAACAACTCCATAGCATTGGGTGATTATTCACATACATTGGTCACCTGCTGCGCACCATGTTCTTACTGATTCTACCGTATTGGTTTACATGGCATCCGCTGTTGCTAGCTTCAGCTCATGCATTTCCACCATTTATACCATGGTTCAGCGTTTATACTTATGAGCTTTTTGAGCATTATTGATTTTCCACTTCACATTTCCACATACGGTGTTTCCTCTTTCCCGATTACTCCTCGGTTTCCAACAATTTGTTTCAAAGCTTATTCCACATTGCTTGGCAATAATTGTATGCTCAAGCTTCACTACATTAGTAGTTCTGAATGGGATATATTTTCCGACGCTTACTGATGGTATCCTCTTCTTGGGATCCATGTGTTCACCGCTCTCGCGGTCTTACATTTACGGGGGGTATCCTTGCTCATTGGTTATTAACCTTTATTGGTGTCATCCTTGACCATTTTCCATATGGTTTACAACGGTTTTTTTGTAACCGTTGAACTCTGTATTGTAATAGTTTCATGGCATACTAGCCATATTGCCTAGAGCTCTACTCATCACAGGCTGTTCCCAAGTGGTTACTTCCCGTAAGCCATCACTGGGTTTGGAGGTGATACTGGGCTCCATGATAAGATCGTCGCATCACGCTTCCGTTTGTTGGAGACCCTTTAAGTATCTTGGTATTGATCAGTACCATTTATTAATTTGGGGTATCCCCGGTCAGGTGGGATCCCTTCGGTGTTCTAACCGAATGTTCGTTCCAATTGTGGTGTTCTTATCATGACATTTCATTCAACTGTGTTGACTTGGTACCCTTTATGGATTGCTCCTAGGTATTATTAATTATACAGTAGCATCTGGCTGACATTTATGAGTATGTCCAGTTTGTCATCTACCTTGCAGTTCTGGATCTGAGTTATCCTGTTGAGGGTTATAACGTCTCCTGTTCTTAAGGTATACCATGGGTACTTCTCTTATATTTTCAACCGATTTGGTATTCCTTTAGTGGTGAAGGGTAACCTCTGGTACCTTATACGATCACCCAGTGTGTTTGTGGTAGTGTCTTGGGAATCCCATCCCGTTCATTGAACACTAATGTGTTAAGGTTAGGCATTTGCCTTACAGTTTTTAGATTGGGTATTCCTTCCAGTTATCATACTTTACTTCAATATATTCAAGACATATCCAATGTCTTTATTCAGTTGTTAGTGCTTCTTGCACTTTTAACTCTTAATCATCCTCCTGGAGTGAGTTTTTTTACTCCTTAGCTTGTAAGCTTATCTGAGTTTCCTTTGCATGTTTGAGGTATCCAACTGTTCTGTTTTGAATTTACTTATGGTCCGTAGAACGGAGTTGACTACTTCCCGTGTTTCGTACACTACATGTATACATACGTGGGGTACCTTGTTGGCACGTTACCACTTACCTGACTATCTGTCAGGCCCGCAAGCTCCTTCGGAGTGCGGTTGTCCCATATCCCATATTTGGGTACACCCGTAGTGCTTGTCACACGCCTAGGTGAAGTATTCTATTGTCAACTCCTCTTGCATCATTCCATGATACTAACCGTAATTCTATTGGTTTGGTTTTAAAAATCCGAGGTTTAAAAGAAGGGTTTGTGGTTTTGAAAGGAAAATTTTGGGTTTTGAAATAACAGTTCGGTTTTAAAAGAAATTCTTCATTGCGTGGCCATGTCTAAGTTCCTGTCCAAGTCCAGCTTCTTGCTGATTGGTATGTTCGTAATACAATGGTCGGGCCGTTAGGCCTTCCCAAGGTTTCGTTACTTAAAATCCTTAGGATTGGTGATCCTATAGTTGCTCCATTCGTCATAGCGGCACATTAGCAAGTATTCCTAGGTTGTTAAAAGTCTTCCAACCATCTTGTAGTTGCTGCACTTGCCCTAGGCAAGTGCGCGGGTAGGTTGTTTTTCGGTTAACGTATACTGGTTACGGTATAGTTTCCATCCATATTTGGTGGTCTCATTAGATCTTCCTTGGGTCTTTTGACCTTGGTGATCATTCTCCTGAGTCGTTTCTCAGTGCACTGGACATGGTTTGTGTCAATCCGGGTGTCTCACACCTTCACTGTGGTTAACGAGACTTGACTTATCCTTAGGAACTACGTTGTAGTCCTATAGGTGTATGTTTATGAATACTTTCATTGTCATCTAAACTATGTTGGTTATTACGGCCTCTTTGTGTGTAGGTTTGGTGTTAATCCAACCTCGACTAATTCCTTAGTCGGTTTGTATACCGTTATTGGTATTATCAAACATTACAGTCCGTAGATTCTCTTATCTCGGGCTTGTTACTTTGTCTTTTTCGCTCCACTACACGGTTGTGCTTCCCTTCTCCCCGGCTGCGCATGGTTCTTGCGACTGCGAAGCATGTCTCCCCAAGGTGCCATAAATTTCATTATCCTTTATTTAGGATCTTCAATCCTCCGCCATTAAGCGTGGTCAACGTCATCCAACGGGAACCATCTTTGGGACTTCCAGTTCTTGGACTCTACCGTGACTGGTTTTGTTCCTAATAAAGTTTGTTTTTGTAACTGCGAAATCGGGTTTTACCCGAGCGTGAGAGGTCTTTCCATCTCTCTTGCGTTCTTCTTCCAACTTAATACCAGGGGTTGCGGAGGGCGGGTATGGTTTTTGTAGGTTTTCAGTTCATACGGAAGTTCCTATCTAGCGTACCTCACACGCTAACACTCAACCCTTAGCCCTAAGTCTCTCATTCCTAACTCGGTATTTTCCTAAACTCGGTATTTCATCCATCAGAGCGATACTTCGCTCTGATACCACTTTTTGTAACACCCCTACCGCCAATCCCATCCTTACTATACAATTACTTTCCTTCGCAGCGGATATTACATACACAACGGCGGGTGTACAATGCCGTTAGTCACCCACGTGAGTAACAAGGCCATTTACAATACTACATACTATCGGTCTGATGAATTTGAACATACCGAGTACTCTACACAATACATTGCTTCCCATTCCATACTCCATTCATGATTCCAATACAAATTACAATGCAATTCTATACCGAGTCTACTACAATCCTTAAATTACAGTTACAGTTTGGACTTCCAATTCGCAATACATTACAAATACAATCCCTACTACTCAACTACCCGTGCTTACATAGCAAACCCATCCTACTCTCTCGAACGGTGGTCAGCTTCGAATACCTGTAAAAATAAAAACGATGCCCCTAGGGGCTCAGCGAAAATGCTGCATATGAAATTCGCATATACCGCGTGCTAACCGCGGCACGCCGACTACTTTGGGTCGGATATACATGGAGTTCATTTTACATGCATACATACATACTAATACTATGACAATACAATCAACAATACTTACAAACGTATACAAGGTTCGTTACCTACCAAGGAAGACAATTGTCAGTCAACCGTTCATTTAGTTATTCGTTCACTTGGTTTCATCGGATGCTCTCTTCCTCCTTGCTCGGGTTCACAGGTTTACACCAAGCTTAATCTTACTTACTCATTGTTTTACTCACACTGCGCTGAATACCTTACTCATTTTTTTACTCATGCTTTACTCAGTACTCACTACTACCAATACTTACTCTTACTCAGTACTCATCACTTGCTCTCACATACTCAGTACCCATACTCTTCTCCTTACTCGTACTTACTCATAGCTCGGTACTCATTACATACTCATACTTACTCCTTACTCAATACTCATTACTTTACCCATACATACGTAATACTCAATACTCATTACTTTTGGCCTCTGGGCGGAGTCATACACAAGACTCGCCACCGGGCCTACAAATACAAAGGGCTATACACTTAGCTCCTCAAATACACAAATGTCCATTTTTACCGGACTACTCAAATTCCCAACACTCCTCTCTCGGAGTATCTTACAATCTCATGGATTAGCCTAGAAGTATCTCTCTCGATAACCTCCACTTGCGTAGGGAATTACCACCGTCTAGTATTCTCAGATTTAAGGGTTTCCCCAACGTATCGAATACTCTCATGTTCGGGACATTACTTACATCAGTCGGGTCCTCTCATAGTGGGTCGACTAATTGCTAAGGGGTTTGGGGATCCCTCATCAAACTTTACTACTCTCATGGTTCATGTCTTGCTCTACCATCAATACCTCTATTAGAGGTTACTTATATATACTTCCACTACTTATTGTTTTGTTGATTGTTCATTTCGGTTCTCTTACCGTTATCGGGAGGTTATTAATCCCGTACACTCTCTCACATTCTAATGAGTTCATTGGTTTGTGTTATCGTTTATTGGTTCTTTAGTTTAGTGTGTTTCTACGTATTCGTTAATTCACAACACGACTCTTACTATGAGTCACTAACAACAAGACTCATCTATGAGTCGGTCTACACACTAAGTCAAGCCACACAATCAATCAAGAAGGGTTAGCTCATACAACATATAGCAAGACATACATTTAATGAAAGGCAATAAACAGTTTTCCTGCTTTAGTCTTGATTAGCCGACATACTACACACAAATCAACGTAACTCTGTTAGCATACGGGGCATGACAAAATCATACCTTTCACCGGGGTTAGCTTTACCGTGTGTCCCCTTGTTCCTTGGTTCACACTTGTTCCACTGATAATGTTCCAAACATTATTATTAGTACTATGTTCATACGGTACATTAATAATTACTACTCCCGTACTTACCCTGTTGTCCCGTTATACTTTGTTTACTCGAGTGTTCTTAAGTTTAGCACTTCTTCATTACTTCTAGCACTAATGCCTCATCTATACATATTTATATGCATATCTATATATGTACAAGTATATACATATATGCCTAATAAAATTTTAAAAAAAATTTTGCCCGACCTACCTTGCAAGGTTGCTCGCAAGGTAGGTCGGAGTCAGTAAGTTACGTTTTCGCAAAATTTCCGCCCGACGAACCTTGCAACGTCGGTCCTAAGGTCGGTCGAAGTCAGAAGACATCCCGACTTGAAAATTTAAGCCCGACCGATCGGTCCTAAGGTTGGTCGAAGTCAGAATGCTCCAGATTTGCGATTTACAGGCCGACCGACCTTACTAAGGTCAGTCCTATGGTCGGTCCAGCCCAGTACTTGTTCTAATTACTCATTTTGAGCTCCAAATTCACCTCAATTCTTACCCAATCATTTCCTAATGATTTCCACATGTTTCCTACATGTTTAAGTACCTTAAAACACTCCTAGTCATGCTCTAAACCTCCTCAAATCATTACTCAAATTCTTTACTCAAATCCTTGCTCAATTTTTACAAACTTCAATACTCATCTTTGCAATTATGCACTCTAGTGCATTTCTAACTTCTCCTTAAGAGTTACATCCTTCTACCAACCTTACCAAATTACCTTTTGACCATTACCATTCCATCCTATACAAATGCACTACCTATACCCAAGTCAAATCTCCATCTTCAAGATTACAAACACTAACTCCTTTTCTTGAAATTCCAAGGTCTTTATAACCCATTTTGCTATAGATTTTTCTCACTACTTTGCTTACCTCTAAAATAGCTCCTAAGGGGTTAACTAACCAAATTGGTTTCTCTCCAAACACCAAGTTAACCCTTGGTCATTCCCTTACTCACTATACACCTAAAACTCCTTCGGTTTCTACCAAAATTTTGCCATAGCTCTGTTACTTTTCTTGCATTGTCCAAAACTCAGCTCATCACCAAATTTCATCATAAACTAGCCACACCCATACAAGGGTCCTACCAGCACACAATTAATTCACAATTTACCAAAATCTCATCAAACAACAATACCAATATACATACTCAAATTACTTGGCTCTAAGGCCCTCAATACAAACAACATTCACAAAGTTCCTCATACTACAACCTAATACACTTATAGCAAGGTTTTGGTTTCGTTTATTGATTTACCCATCCCAACATCCCAGTACATATAAGGTATACATTAAGGTAGGGTTTCTTACCTCAGATTTTCTCATAATTCCTCTTTTGCTCCCTTCTTTCTCCTCTCTTCATTTTCGGTCAAATTGAGCAATGGGGTTTCCAAACCCCAACTCCACATTCAAGAATGGGGTTTCTCATAACACCTCAGACCTACTCGGTCAGCACCCTGATCCTTTCAAGTGGTATCAGAGCCTGTGTTGGCTGACAAATCACTCAGAATGGCGGAAATGTCAAACTCCAACAATAACAACAGGATGCAAGTGAAGAACCCAAAGTTAACCTCCACGAACTACAACATGTTGAAGAATGAGATGGAGTCGCACCTCCAGTCGCTCAACCAATAACATTGGACCGTAGTTACCAAAGGCAACTTCCCAGTACCTGAAGGTAATGATCCAAGCTCTTACGCTGCTGAAGAGCGAAGATGTGTCAAGCTAAATGCCCAGGTTGTATGAGTGTGAGCCTCGATTTTTAAACCCTATCCTATGTTGATTAAAGTTGATTAGGATCTAACCGGGTTTTAGGTCCACTTATGACCTAAGTTCAATAACTAAGTCATGTAACCATAATTATTAAAATCTAAGCTAGCTCACTGGAACGTATTATGAGTCGCCACCTAATTTTAACCTAGGGTAAATTAGGAAAGGTAGAGTTCGGGATCGGGGGCTTGGTATTCGACTTATTTAGGGTTCAATTACTTTCGTTACCCCTAGAAGTCGTTTTCCTCTACTTAGTTTAATTACGGCTTATTACGAGTCATTTTAACCTAAGTGCGCGAACTTCTGATTTTTTATATTTTTGACATTTTTTAACAGAAAATAAAAGTGGAAACTAAAACCACCCTAACTAGGGTTTTGAAGGCAGAATTAGGTCAAAGTTGAATTATATCCATAGGCACGAACCTAATGTCCAAGACCACGGACCCCGGCTAACCTAGTTATACAGAAAAGTCGAATTTAGAAGAAAATGAAATTTTGAAAAGTTCGGGGCCTCGGACAGGCTGTCCGTGGGCCCGGACATAGTTTAGCAAAATCTAAATTTTGAAAATTTTAAAATCCCGCCGCCGTCCGTGGGTGTCCGTGGCCACGGACAACCCGTCCATGGTCCCAGACCATAGGTCCGAGGTCATGGACCACCCACGGACAGGGGTTTTATGGTGGTTCCCAACGGTGTTTTCGGCTAAAAAATTATGGGTGTGTATCCTGAAAGATTTCCAATATGTTAGTAATCAGAGAATCTCAATTTAAAGTCGAATTGAATACGAAACTTAATGCACAAGTTAGTGAACAGAAGCAAAGGAAAACGACAATTCAGAAATAGAAAGGAATTGTTTTGAACCCAAATTTTAATATAAGGTTAGATTAACCGTGGGGAGTAAGAAAATCTGGGTTCCAACCTGTTTTACCTTCGGATTTGAGGTGTTTCTTCACGTTGGGTGTCTTTCGGTGCTCCGCCGGAGTCGGTTCTGGTTTGGGTTCAAGACCAGCTTCTGACTATTGGTGATGTTCTTCATGTTTTGGTGCTTTTTTGGAGAAGGTTTTATGATGGATGATGTTGTGGGGGTTGAAAAAGGTGTTTTGGTGTTGATTTTGTGAGATTTCGATGAAATTTCGGGGCTTGGATGTGTAAAACCGTGGGGAGGTTGTGACGGCTGAGTTTCTTGAGGTGTTAGGGTTCTTGGAGTTCTGATTTGATCAAGGGATAAGGCTCCTTATATAGGCTTCCATAAAGATAGAAAAATCTGGTAAAAACCGAGATTTATTGACGTTTTAGCTCAAGGGCCTCCAAAAGGAATCTGACTATGAAATTTTAAACATGGGTAAAGGATGGTATTTCTGATGTTTCTAAAGTAGAATCGATTTTTTTTGGATATTGGATTATTTTTAAATTCAATTTCTCATCAGATTCAATCAGAAATTGCTAGAAAATTATTGGAAATTCGGAATATCAAAATTCCAACGCCATTATGCCCAAAATGTTATCCTCTATCATGGGTTAAAATTTCAAAGCATTTTGAATTGATTTAACCCTTCTTTGGAGGAGAGAGAAAGCCTATAGGGGGCTTAGGAGCCTTGAAAAATTACAAAAATGCCCCTAGAGATGACTAAGCTATCCCTAGTACTATGAAATGTGCCGATCGAACTAGGAACCCTCGTTACTTGACCAAACTAGCCTATTAGTAGAGACTCTCTTCCGGGGGGTTGAAATTTTGGGTATAACAACGAGTGATCTACACAAGTCTATCTCCACCGGAAAGAAGAAGAGTATATCACATCAAAGTGGCTAAAGACATCTGGGATCACCTTAGAGCTGTTCACGAAGGAAACACCGAACTTCGAAAGTCAAGAATTCAAGAACTAAAGATGGACTACGAAAACTTCGTAGGAAAACCCGGAGAATCTCTCAGCGACATGCTCGCCAGATTCACTGAACTCACTGCCACCATGGAAGAGCTTCAGATTGGAGAATCAAATGAAAACATCAACAACAAGTTCCTGGATAGCCTAGGAGAAGAATGGGCTGAAAGTGTCATCTCTACAAAAGCTTCAAAAAGCCTAGAGAAATGGACTTTGACCGATTTGGGGTCATACCTACAGTCCATGAACAAATATAAGATGAACGTTAAAAACAGAGGTAACACTTCTCTCCCCAATCACACTGTATTTTATTCTAATGTCAATCAGGCCTTGTAGGTGAAAACCCCTAGTCAGACATCAGCTCTACAGCATGACTCTCTCTACTACGAGACTACTCCTACCAATCAGGATCTAATTCAACAGCTGCGTGATGCCCTAATTGACGGCATAATTGAGGAAGGCTCAGCAAATACCTTTGCGGAAAGGGCATTGCTGGTAAAAAATCTTTAAGATATTCATGCGCAATCGATCAGGCAAGAATGGACCAAACAGGTTTGGTCAAAATAGAGTCGGTTATATCAGTCGTACAACCGAAATCAACAAGGAAATACTGGAGCAGGAGATCGAGTATGCTTTGAGTGCCTAAAACCAGGTCATTATGCAAATAATTGTCCATTAAATAAGAAAGACGATCTAGAACAATTGTCACTGGTGGCTAATGCAGCATGGGGAGACTCTGACTCGGAAGAACCATGAGACTGGAACATCGAGATTAATCGGCCTCATGGCTCACAAAGATCAGGTATGCAAGACTCCTTCTTCAAGGGTAATATCAAACTTCTCAGACTCATGCACTGTCTCTTCTTTAGATTTATCTACTTACTTCATAGATCCGAATCACCCTAAATTTGATCTAACACAAGAACAAGAGAGGATAGCATTACTCTATGAAGAAATACATGTGCTAAAAGGTCATGTCAATCATGACCGTCTCAAACTCCAAAAATCTGAGCAAAATGTTGAAAAACTCGAAAGCGAGTTGCGAGATGCACACACTACTATCAGTTCCTTGAAAGACCAAATCATGTCCCTACAAAAATATCTCAAGGAAAAGAACTGCTCCAAAGTCCCCAAGAAATCTCTCAAGCCTATTACATTTGTTCGTGAGGTTGCTGCCATGAAAAAACCAAAATTCTTTGAAAATAAACTTCATGAGTCAAATGAAAGGCAAGCCAAACTTAAGAAGGAGATCGACTTTCTGATCATCGCGCTTAAAAAGGAGCAGATGGATTCGGTCTCATAATCGAGTCCCCCTCACTGGCTGAAAACAAAGGTAAGGTAAACCTGCCGAAGATGGCATCAAAACCTAACGATCTCTGATAGAAAAAAATTCAAAAAGAAAAATTTGAGAACAAATTTCGTTGGCAAAAGAAGTATGTCCATCTTCCTTCATTGTTGATTTGTGGTTACTGTGGATACGACACACATATTCACTCTTCATGTCACAAACTTGGTTGTGATTTATCCTTCAATATGCAACGCATACATACTCTGTCTAAAACCCGACGTAATCATAACTCTTACTCATCAAAGAGGGAAGCCAAGTTTGCCTGGGTTCCTAAGTCTAACCAGTAATTGTTTTACAGGGAGAGATGACCGTGGATAGTGACACTTGGTTTCCGAATAATGGATGCTCAAGACATATGATAGGAGACCCTGACAAGTTCATGACTCTCTCTCAACACTATGGAGGAAAAGTCACTTTCGACGACAATAATCATGGTGAAATCATTGGTATTGGAACCGTCGGCAATCCCTCCTTGTTCAAAATAGAAAATGTTAATTTAGTACATGGACTTGGACACATTCTTCTAAGTATCTCTCAAATATATGATCTCTCTAACGTTGTTCTCTTTTCGGCATCAGATAGCAAAATCTTTGATGAACAAACACGCCTTCTTAAAGCTACTAGTATAAGGGTGAATAACCTTTACCAGCTATCTCTTGAAAACCCTAACCTAGATGGAACTCTTTATCTCAGCGTACAGGATAAAAATCAATCTTTATGGCACTCCAGATTAGGTCATGCACATGGGAAGCTGCTAAACAAAATCAAAAACAGTAATCTTGTTGTGGGTCTTCCCAAGATAAACTTTCGGACAGACTCACTCTGTCCAGCGTGCGTACAAGGTAAACATACTAGAGCAAGCTTTCCTAGCAAACCTGAGATGTCTACCACAGCCCCATTAGATCTACTACATATGGATCTATGTGGCCCAATGCGGGTTCAAAGCAAAACTGGTAAGAAATATGTCCTCGTCATCATCGATGACTACTCGCGCTGGACATGGGTACTCTTTCTTAAGATCAAGTCGGAGACATTTTCTGAATTTGAAATGTTGTTTCACATGATTACTAACAAACTGTCTACCTCAGTCAAAACACTACGTTCTGACAACGGTACAGAATTTTGCAACATACAGTTTTCTGAGTTTTGCAGGTCAAAAGGAATAGTGCATCAGACATCAGCTACCCGTACCACACAACAAGACGGAGTGGTAGAACGGAAGAACCGCACTCTAGTGGAAATGGCAAGAACAATGCTCATTGACAGTAGCCTAGCAACCTCTTACTCAGCCGAAGCTATCAACACAGCTGCATACATACTGAATTGAGCTTCCATCCATCCCTTTCTTGGAAAAACAGCATACGAGATCCTCAAAAGATGACCTCCTTTAGTAAGCCATCTACATCGTTTTGGTTGTTGTTGCTTCATTCATAACAATGGAAAAGATAACCTAGGCAAGTTTGCCTTCAAAAGCGATGAACGAATCTTCCTTGGATACTCATCCCAAAGCCGAGCTTATAGAGTCCTCAACAAACGTACAAAATGCCTTGAAGAAAGTCCTCACATACGCTTCGAAGAAGTTTCAGACTCTAGACATTACGAGAATGATCCTCAAGTACCTCAAGAAGATTCCCAAGACACAACATTCATCAAAATACCCGCAGCAACCATCTCCTTCCCTCAAACACCTCTCCAGACCGACTCCTCCTCCGACAGCAACGACGACCCTGAAGACTTGCTTAAAGATGCCTCACCTAATCCCACATACGACCAACAAACTTAAACGTCAAACCCTCACACCACACCTACTCCTCTAGATCATCAAACATCTGAAATCTTCTCTACCTAACAATCAAGATCCAAAAGAAAATTCCAACAAGCCTCCGCTCACCCAATAAACCAAATACTAAGTGATCCTATAAAAGGTGTTCAAACCCGCAGTGAAATCCATCGAAATCTCTGCGCATTTAATGCCTTTATCTCCACAATCGAACCAAAAAATGTCCAACAAGCCCTAGGCAACCATGACTGGATCTTAGCAATGTAGGAAGAGCTACACTCTCTGCAACGCCACTCAGTCTGGCGACTTTTTCCTTGTCCCACACACCATAAACCAATCGGTACCAAATGGGTGTTTCGAAACAAACTCGATGATCAAGGGAATATCTCTCGTAATAAAGCTCGACTTGTGGTTCAAGGATATGCTCAAGCAGAAGGAATCGACTATGATGAAACTTATGCCCAAGTCACTCGAATTGAAGCTATTTGCATACTTGTGGCTTACGCAGCTCATCGAGTATGAAGCTATATCAAATTGATGTCAATACTGTTTTTACATGGCTATATTGACAGGGATGTTTATGTTGCTCGACCACCGAGATTTGAAGATCCAATCCACCCCGAGTATGTCTACATGTTAGACGAAGCATTATATGGACTAAAGCAGGCTCCACACGCATGTATGAACGTCTCTCATCTTATCTACAGTCTCATAAGTTTATTCGCGGTAAGGTTGACAAAACTCTTTTCACTCTCACCAAGGGTGAAGACATATTTATTGTTCCGATCTACGTGAATGATATAATTTATGGATCCACCATTCCATAATTATGTACTTTCTTTTCTCATCTAATGAGTAAAGAGTTTGAAATGAGTGCACTAGGAGAATTGAAATTCTTCTTAGGTCTTCAAATCAATCAAAAAGAAAACGACACTCAAATCCATCAACAAAAGTATATCCAAGAGCTACTCGTCAAATACAAGATGCAGGACTCAAAGGTGACTCCTACTCCAATGTCCGCAACTGAGAAACCACATCTTGATGAAAAAGGAATCACTGTTGATGTAACATTATATCACAATATGATAGGTTCTTTGTTATACTTAACAGCAAGTCGACCTGGAATTCTCTATGTTGTATGTCTCTGTGCAAGATTTCAGGCAAATCCAAAGGAATCCCACATGCAAAGTGTCAAGCAATCTTTCGTATCTCAAAAGCACTCAGGACATGTACCTCTAGTACCCGGGTACTCCTGATTTTACACTAATGGGGTACAGTGACTTTGACTTTGCAAGTTCTTTGCTAGACAGAAAAAATACATCTAGCACCGCACAATTTCTAGGGCTATGTCTTGTAGCTTGGAGCTCCAAGAAGCAAAACACAGTTGCTCTATCATCTGCTGAAGCCGAATATGTCTCTGCTGCTGCTTGATGTGCACAGATACTATGGATCCAACAAACAACTTCAGGATTATCTTATTCCTCCCTCTTGTACTACCTTTTTTGTGATAACAACAGTGCTATTGATTTATCTAAAAACCCTGTTCATCATTCCAAGACAAAGCACATTGAGATTCGTCACCACTTCTTAAGAGATTGCATTGAAAAAGGGTTGGTACAACTATAGTACGTTCCCACCTCTAATCAACTTGCAAACATTTTCACCAAACCTTTGCAACGAGGCCCTTTTAAAACTCTACGGTCACACTAGGTATGACTCGTATGACTTAGCTACGGTTGTATCTCCTTCTCTTGTTTAACCATCATTTGGGTAATATGCATAAGTATGTCCATAGACCTAGTATGTCTGTCACACAAGAATCACCAGCACTTTATAAAATTTTCTTCATGCGAATAACCAACCCGCAATTCAAGCCCCTCAATCCGCCACCATCTATCTCGCCCAATCAGTAAAGTCTCCTGACACAAGCGTCAAATCTCCATTTACACGCCATCGCACTCTCACCTTCTTCCTCCTAGCGACACTATCCCAAGCCCTTTACCCTTCTCTCGTATTTCCGACTTCGATCACTGTCATACCCACCACCCTCTGAACCATGGCAACCAACCCAACCAAACCAAAACCCTAACTTTTCCGACATTGAACTCCCTAATGATCCCCAACTCCTTCAGGCGTTGATCAATAAACTCAACGCTCTCCAAGCCAAACACTTCTACCTTCACCTCCGCCTCCACCATCGTTGCACCGGATATGTCCATTGACACCTACCCCATTACCACTCCTCTGCCCAACACCTCCACTGAATCCACGCTTGCCGTAAACCCTACTGCTTCACCATAAAAGTCAGAAACCTTACCATCCCCAACCAAGAACTCATCACAACAACCAACTCCAATCATACCCACACCAGACACCATAACCAAATTTTTGCAGCAAATCCAGTTTGGCTCATCCAAACCACCTGTCGAACAATCTCTGAAAATCCAAAACCCGACTCCCCCAACAAAAATTCTAAAAAACCAGAAGACAAATCTGTCTTTGAAGCTCAACCCCCGGCCCCTGAACAATCTCCAACCCCAAAAAAACCCGCCGCTCCAAAGCCACTGCCCCCCGTCCTTCAACCACCAGAAATCTCCGTTCCAGAGCCAAAACCCAACCGACATCTTCTCATCAACTCCTGCTGTCACAGTCCCTCCACCTTCACCGGTTGTCACAACACCTGCTCCAGAGAAAACAAGAAGTGCTACAAACTCCTCACTCCAGCCAACTCGGACAACGACACTACTTCCACCAGAAAGCGACTACGTCCTCGGGCTGAGTCAGTCCCTCCAACACCACCTCCAAGGCTAGGTCTGATCGATACCCAGTCAGCGGTCTACTCCCTCCCTATTGATGACTCCGCCAGTCACGCTACTTTGGTCAAAGGCAAGTTGGGATCTTGGATGGCTTCATTCGATGGGTTTCGACATGTTTGAAGAGATGTTCCGCTTCCAGAACTGGAACCACCTGTATCATGGCATTCAAACCTTCCACGAAGAAGAGGCCTACCAGTTCTACCACAACTGCGTCATCATAAAAGGAAAACTCATGACCGAGGTACATGAAACTGCCATTAGTCTTGATTCTAAAACTTTAGCAACTCATTTGGCCATACCAACCTCTGGTTTAGAATTTTATGATAGGGCTGGATTTCCCGATCTAGGGTTTATTTTTGCACAAGAGGTTTGTGATTTTTTCCTCCCAAATAACCGCGTCCGTCACTCTTTTAACCGACCCGCTCTTTCAAACATACACCAAATGCTCCACACTTTGGTAATCAAAAACCTTATGCCTTGAAAGGAAGGAAACCAGTTCGTTAGGCCTCTTAACCTTGCCATAATGTACTGTGTGATCCACAATCAAAGAATCAACCTACCCTAACTCATCACCAATCACATAACCTCAACTATCTCTTCACCCTGACACTCTCTAGGGTACATCTTCTGGTTACCCAAAATCCTCACCCACTGTGGCATCTCCTTCGAACCTTCAAAAGTGAGTCGTATCACCGAAACCGATATACTTGGTCAGATTCTGTACAACAAAACTCCGTTCTTTCAGACCAAGTCTATCTCTAGACCAAATCCCCCATCTAAAAAACTCTCTGCTCCAAAACAAACTCCCAAACCCGACACTTTAACTCTCACTAAAAGAGTTACGGTGAATGAAGAAAATTTGGCTAACCTGGCTACAAAGATAGACAAGCTCATCGACGTCCTCTACAACAACCACAAAAAGACGATGGACATCTTTGAATGAGGGATCAAGCATCTGGTCGAGGAGTTCAGAGAGAGTTTTGTTGAAGCGCTTGCAGCAGCAAAAAGATGGACGAGGCTGAGGTTTTGGAGGAAGACGGAGCGACGACTGCTGATACAGGAATGGACCAATGAGATGTCTAACACTTAACCCACTCCCTCTTAACCTATAGTACCTAGGAAGACTGACTTTTGAACAATTTTTTGCTCTGGTGGTTTGTTGTGAGACACTTAAATACTTTGTTTTTGGATATTGCTTGTGTGTTTCCCCCTGATGTTGGCAAATGGGGGAAGCGGTGTATCCCGCGGCTGGTTTATACGGGTAACTATGTGTGGATACTGAGTGCCTTTGAAATCCTTACTATGCTTTGAATTGGTTTTTATTTCTACCAAGTAGATTATGAGTAGTTTTGTACTTCAGTTTTACCAGCACTTAATTAACTACAATATCTTGAGGGGGAATATTTGTTTAAGGGGAAACAAACAGTGAGTTGTTCTCCCGAGATAGTTTCTCTACCTTGTTCCTTGACATTTTTAGGTACACATGTTGAGACCACTAAAGTTCACGTTGGATACACTGAGTTTTCCATCATCAGTAAAAGGGGGAATTTTGTTGAAGACTTGGTTTTGCAGATGGTTGCCTCCTTAATCAGCGTCGCACTACAGAACTATTAGCCCTAAAGATCTTCAAGTTCGAGTAGCTCTGCACAGACAATTCGACATCCACTCCCGGTCAACCTTTGGCGAACTCACAACGAAGAACCGGTTGACTTCGATATTTAAGGCAACATGGAAGACACGCCCATGAAGATCGTGGATCAGCAAGTGCACTCTGATACTTGCGCATGTAAACTAGAGACTCACTCCACAGGTCGTGCTCCGATATTCTAGGATAACTCTAGGTTGTATATAAGCTCACATCTGTAATAAGTTAATCACGCATCCTAGATTAAACCTTAGAGAGAGAGAGAGAGAGCAAAAAGATAGTTTGAGAGAGATAGCATTTCGAGAGATCTTAGTGACACTTTGTCGATTAGCTTTGGTATTTATTACCTAGAGAGCACACAAAACACTCCCCTTTACTCCTTGTTACGCATTGATCTACACCGAGAGTAGAGCGAGTGTTGGATGAGATAGAGTACCTTTGTCGAATCCCAAGATAGGAAGCTAGGTTGTAATTCACATTGAATTTCAGTATAAGCCGAATCCTATCTTGTCAATTTTACACAAAAGCTTCCGTGTTATCATCTTTGGCAAATACTTATCTCCAAGAAGGGTTGGTCTGAGACTAACACCTCAGACCTACTCGGTCAGCACCCCGATCCTTTCATGGTACATTCAGACTCTATCACTCTCCCCTAGATGTTGGCAAAAGGGGGGAGTGGTGTATCTCGTGGTTCGTTGGTATGATTATTTTTTCAGCTGGTTAAGACTGCTACGTAGTACTTTTAAATTGTTTCTCATTTACGGCTTCACAAACTCCTTCATTTCCTATATGTCTATCACTTAAGGGGGACTTTTATTTGCATGAATTAAGGGGGGAACCCTAATAGAGTTGGTCCCCCTGTATTGTTTTCCTTGGCTTTCTATTTTATCCTTGTAGGTAAGCGAGATACACTCATTTTTCCATTATCATGAAAAAGAGAGGATTTATTAGTCCCTTTATGTTTTGCAGATGATGGCCAAGAAAGAGTAGGTATGTTCGACGAAGTCCACCCATCTATCAGATTCAAGAGATACGGAGCAGTTAGTGGAGATAACAGCCGGTTGAATCAAGCTCTACTCTACACCAATGTTTACTTTCAAAAGTGTGGAGTTGTGGTTGACTAATTCAACCAGCAAAGAACGTGGAGTGTGAGTTTGTTAGTTATCTAGAGTCTAGAACTTGTATTTAAAGTCATTTGAGCTTCTTTGTAATAGGTGTAGAGAGAGAACCATTGAGAGAGAGTTGTAATAGTTTGAAAGTTGTTTAGTATTTTATTTTTCATACAAAGCGCTCAATTTTATAGCCTTTAAGAGTGCGATTCACTAAAGCAATCCTTGTAAAACATTGATGAATTTGTAGAGTTCTTAGGTGTAGGCATTAGATAGAATCCTTCTATCTAGCCCCAATAATAGGAAGCTAGGTTGTAATTCACTTTGAGTTTTAAATACAAGCAAATCTTCTTGTTGTTTTATATAAGGCTCTTACATCTATTATCATCTCAGTACGAGTCTGCCTGAGTTTAACACCTCAGACAAACTCGGTCAACACTTCCTCGCTTCATCAGATGCCCTCTTTTTGACAACGATATCCCATTTTAGAATGCAAACCCTATATCCTTGGTGATTGTGAGTGTCATAACTTTTGTATTCAAAGCTTTGCTCGGACCACAATATAGATGTGGAAAAGGAAAATTAGATAGTAAAAATATTGGAAGTAAGTCGTTGTGTGTCAAATGTTGGATCTAGGTCTTTGATGAGCCTAAAGGTGATACTAGGTCTTATGACGAGCCTAAAGGTTGGATCTAGGTCTTATGACGAGCCTAAAGGTTGGAACTAGGTCTTATGATGAGCCTAAAGGTTGGAACTAGGTCTTATGATGAGCCTAAAGGTAGGATCTAGGTCTTATGACGAGCCTAAATAATTCTAGGTGAAGGTGAGTTAAGTGTATGATGGGTTAGGTCTTACCATGGGCCCAAATGAATGTAGGAGGGTTAAGGTTTATGTCGGACCTGGAGATTGTATGACAAAGAGGTAGGGCTTTGAACGGGCCTCAGGAAATTTGATGTGGAGGTAGGGCTTAGGACGGGCCTGAGGAAATTTGATGTGGAGGTAGGGCTTAGGACGGGCCTGTGGAGATTTAGGAGGGTTTAACCTTTGAGTTTGGGTTCTTGGGCCTCAATTGGTGTCGTTGTTGCAATCGTTGGAACAAACAATTGCCCCAGTATTTTTCCTTAAGGAAACCTGAGCTTTTTAGGATTTGTGGCAATCGATCGGAACAATCGATTGCCCCCAGTATTTTCTTTGATTAATTGCACAAAAACAAGTCTCACTCTCACAAGGTCAGGGTTTATCTTGATTCGGTGCTTTCTATCCTACACTCAAAGTGTTTAATGCTTGCACTCGTGCTCTCCTTTTGGTCAAAACATCTTAACCATTGAATTTGACATTTGTTTGATTTACGCGTTCAACCCGTTACTTTCACATGATTGGATACACAACTACTAATTCGGAAGTCTTTTAGCTTAAAACGTGGCTATGGGTTGTGATGAATGACAACGGACCATGGAGGGATGTTTGGGATATGTGGAGCTATAATGGTGACCAAAGCTGTAACTTGCACCTTCTATTGGACTTGCCTTCTTTGCCTTTGAAGTCGCCTGGCTACTTCGTGTTGGTCTTGTTTTTGGACGCTGGACTTGGAACTTTAGAACTATCATCTCTCTCTTCTTATGGTTTAGGTTAGAATTTCCTTCAAGCTTTTCAGATTTCCTAGTATTCTTTTTCTTTTTCGGGGTTCTTATGGTTCCCGTTTTTCTTTAACTTCTAGAGCTGTCTTTTGATGTGAGCTCTTTGGATCCTGTGTCGCTTTAGGACCATTTGAGGATCATTTCAACGTCTTGGCAGCAGCGTTGCTTCTTTGAACTTGTGAAGTTGTTGTCCGAGAGTCGGGCTTCTTGCTTCCTTTGGTCACCGGGTCGGTTATTCATCATTGGCTGGCTTGTTTTGTGGAGTTTACATTATTGAAAAGGGATAGATATGTCAAAAGCTCAGCGGGGGTGCCTAGGGTTTAATGTCAGGGTTCACAAGCTTTTGGTTGTGTGGTGTTGTACCTAGGTGCTTCGTCATCCCTAATAGTTGTGTATCCGTTCTTTGTTACTTTTCATAGGTTTAAGCATAAATTTACAAATTATCTCCTACGGTCGGAGTTATGTCATTTACCTTGCCTTTGAATGTGACCTCTCTGGAGTCACGTAAGAGTGACACGCTCTTTCGCTCTTGGTTTTACCGCTCAAGGAACTCTCACGAAGTGTACACTCAGAGACTAGTTTGTGGAAGTTAAACAAAAGAAATAAACATTATCGTTCCTTAACTCAGATTGCCCCCAGTATTGTTTTGGGGTCTTTTGACAACCCTTTTGAATACCCACGTTATTTGTGGAAGGTGGTTGTGTGTGTGACGGTGAGTGGTGATGGGGTGATCTTATGAAGGGGTGATGGGTGATGTGGTGACTGACTGATATGTCTCTTTTTTTGGAGTTTATTGTCTTTGGGTCCTGGTGGAAGAGTGGTGAGGTATGTGGGATGCATGTGATGAGGATGATGAATGCGCATGGGTCGGTGGCTTTGTACAAGAGAACCTGTGAGAGCAAAGGGTTCATTCATTTTTTGACGTTTATGGGCATGTTTAATGAGACGGTACTTCTTCTTCTTTTCCCTTTTCCCTCTTTGCAAATGAATGTATAATCATTAATTCGAACTTAACACAAAAGAACATGAACAAAGAAAGAAAATTAATACTTCTCTTATTAATAATCAATGGGATCAAAACATGACATTGAGTGTTATCTAAAAGAAAAGAAAAGAAAGGAAACAACCGAACTAACCAAGAAAAAAGAATGACAAACAGGAAAGAGAAACTATGCTGAACAATTGAATGAAAAAGAAGAATAGTGATTCCTAATGGTGCTCCGGCATGGGATTCCCAAAAATGTTCCCGCGCTCTAAGAATTGAAGTCCCTGGTCAATCTGGTCTTGGATCTTATACTGTAGGGCCCTGCAATGATCGGTGTTATGGCTAGGCAACTAATGGTAGTGGCAGAATTGGTTAGGATTCTTGCCTAAGCGGGTAACTCCTTGCCGAGGTGGAAGGGGTTGCAGGATATTTTGCTCCTAAAGCTTCTTCAAAGCCTGACTCAAAGGCCGTCCGATATCTGTGAACTCCCGCTGGTTGAAATCTTGTCTTAAAGGTGGCACTGCTCTATATTTCGCCCTTGTTCCCTTGGCTGTTGGACGGCTTTCACTTCGTACTGCCCTGTGTACCTCGGAGGTATACCCTGTGTGTAAGCTGCTGTCGAGTAGGAAGCTTTCACCGGTTCAGATTTTGGGAACTTTGAATTACCCCCAAATCCTCGGGGATATCCAAGCTTCAAATCTCCTTTGTGGATCTTCTCTTCTAGCACACCTACCTGGCCCATGAGCATATCGAAACTTGGAAAGTACATGTACTTCAGCTCGTCGTTATACTGCTTCTGCATGTTCTCGACGATCATGCGAATTTGCTCCTGTTCATCCATTCTCGTGGGCATGCTTGCTGCCTTCCTCCTCCACCGCTTTATAAAGTCTGACATGGACTCACTCCCTATCTGGCGGGTGCTAGCAAGGTCGGACCGGGTGATCTCCAAGTTCTTAGCATACTTGAAGTGGGGCAGAAAAGCTTCACATACCTCTTCGTACGTTTTAGTGTTCACATACCCATGTCCAGCGTGCGTACAAGATAAACATACTAGAGCAAGCTTTCCTAGCAAACCTGAGATGTCTACCACAGCCCCATTAGATCTACTACATATGGATCTATGTGGCCCAATGCGGGTTCAAAGCAAAACTGGTAAGAAATATGTCCTCGTCATCGTGGATGACTACTCGCGCTGGACATGGGTACTCTTTCTTAAGATCAAGTCGGAGACATTTTCTGAATTTGAAACGTTGTTTCACATGATTACTAACAAACTGTCTACCTCAGTCAAAACACTACGTTCTGACAACGGTACAGAATTTTGCAACATACAGTTTTCTGAGTTTCACAGGTCAAAAGGAATAGTGCATCAGACATCAGCTACCCGTACCACACAACAAAACGGAGTGGTAGAACGGAAGAACCGCACTCTAGTGGAAATGGCAAGAACAATGCTCATTGACAGTAGCCTAGCAACCTCTTACTCAACCGAAGCTATCAACACAGCTGCACACATACTGAATTGGGCTTCCATCCATCCCTTTCTTGGAAAAACAGCATACGAGATCCTCAAAAGATGACCTCCTTTAGTAAGCCATCTACATCGTTTTGGTTGTCGTTGCTTCATTCATAACAATGGAAAAGATAACCTAGGCAAGTTTGCCTTCAAAAGCGATGAACGAATCTTCCTTGGATACTCATCCCAAAGCCGAGCTTATAGAGTCCTCAACAAACGTACAAAATGCCTTGAAGAAAGTCCTCACATACGCTTGAAGAACTTTCAGACTCTAGACATTACGAGAATGATCCTCAAGTACCTCAAGAAGATTCCAACACAACATTCATCAAAATACCCGCAGTAACCATCTCCTTCCCTCAAACACCTCTCCAGACCGACTCCTCCTCCGACAGCAACGACGACCCTGAAGACTCGCTTAAAGATGCCTCACCTAATCCCACATACGACCAACAAACTTAAACGTCAAACCCTCACACCACACCTACTCCTCTAGATCATCAAACATCTGAAATCTTCTCTACCTAACAATCAAGATCCAAAAGAAAATTCCAACAAGGCTCCGCTCACCCAATAAACCAAATACTAAGTGATCCTATAAAAGGTGTTCAAACCCGCAGTGAAATCCATCGAAATCTTTGCGCATTTAACGCCTTTATCTCCACAATCGAACCAAAAAATGTCCAACAAGCCCTAGGCGACCATGACTGGATCTTAGCAATGTAGGAAGAGCTACACTCTCTGCAACGCCACTCAGTCTGGCGACTTTTTCCTTGTCCCACAAACCATAAACCAATCGGTACCAAATGGGTGTTTCGAAACAAACTCGATGATCAAGGGAATATCTCGTAATAAAGCTCGACTTGTGGTTCAAGGATATGCTCAAGCAGAAGGAATCGACTATGATGAAACTTATGCCCAAGTCACTCGAATTGAAGCTATTTGCATACTTGTGGCTTACGCAGCTCATCGACGTATGAAGCTATATCAAATTGATGTCAATACTGCGTTTTTACATGGCTATATTGACAGGGATGTTTATGTTGCTCAACCACCGGGATTTGAAGATCCAATCCACCCCGAGTATGTCTACATGTTAGACGAAGCATTATATGGACTAAAGCAGGCTCCACACGCATGGTATGAACGTCTCTCATCTTATCTACAGTCTCATAAGTTTATTCGCGGTAAGGTTGACAAAACTCTTTTCACTCTCACCAAGGGTGAAGACATATTTATTGTTCCGATCTACGTGAATGATATAATTTATGGATCCACCATTCCATAATTATGTACTTTCTTTTCTCATCTAATGAGTAAAGAGTTTGAAATGAGTGCACTAGGAGAATTGAAATTCTTCTTAGGTCTTCAAATCAATCAAAAAGAAAACGACACTCAAATCCATCAACAAAAGTATATCCAAGAGCTACTCGTCAAATACAAGATGCAGGACTCAAAGGTGACTCCTACTCCAATGTCCGCAACTGAGAAACCACATCTTGATGAAAAAGGAATCACTGTTGATGTAACATTATATCACAGTATGATAGGTTCTTTGTTATACTTAACAGCAAGTCGACCTGACATTCTCTATGTTGTATGTCTCTGTGCAAGATTTCAGGCAAATCCAAAGGAATCCCACATGCAAAGTGTCAAGCGAATCTTTCGCTATCTCAAAAGCACTCAGGACATGTACCTCTAGTACCCGGGTACTCCTGATTTTACACTAATGGGGTACAGTGACTTTGACTTTGCAAGTTCTTTGCTAGACAGAAAAAATACATCTAGCACCGCACAATTTCTAGGGCTATGTCTTGTAGCTTGGAGCTCCAAGAAGCAAAACACAGTTGCTCTATCATCTGCTGAAGCCGAATATGTCTCTGCTGCTGCTTGATGTGCACAGATACTATGGATCCAACAACAACTTCAGGATTATCTTATTCCTCCCTCTTGTACTACCTTTTTTGTGATAACAACAGTGCTATTGATTTATCTAAAAACCCTGTTCATCATTCCAAGACAAAGCACATTGAGATTCGTCACCACTTCTTAAGAGATTGCATTGAAAAAGGGTTGGTACAACTATAGTACGTTCCCACCTCTAATCAACTTGCAAACATTTTCACCAAACCTTTGCAACGAGGCCCTTTTAAAACTCTACGGTCACACTAGGTATGACTCGCATGACTTAGCTAAGGTTGTATCTCCTTCTCTTGTTTAACCATCATTTGGGTAATATGCATAAGTATGTCCATAGACCTAGTATGTCTGTCACACAAGAATCACCAGCACTTTATAAAATTTTCTTCATGCGAATAAAACCAACCCACGCAATTCAAGCCCCTCAATCCGCCACCATCTATCTCGCCCAATCAGTAAAGTCTCCTGACACAAGCGTCAAATCTCCATTTACACGCCATCGCACTCTCTACCTTCTTCCTCCTAGCGACACTATCCCAAGCCCTTTACCCTTCTCTCGTATTTCCGACTTCGATCACTGTCATACCCACCACCCTCTGAACCATGGCAACCAACCCAACCAAACCAAAACCCTAACTTTTCCGACATTGAACTCCCTAATGATCCCCAACTCCTTCAGGCGTTGATCAATAAACTCAACGCTCTCCAAGCCAAATACACTTCTACCTTCACCTCCGCCTCCACCATCGTTGCACCGGATATGTCCATTGACACCTACCCCATTACCACTCCTCTGCCCAACACCTCCACTGAATCCACGCTTGCCGTAAACCCTACTGCTTCACCATAAAAGTCAGAAACCTTACCATCCCCAACCAAGAACTCATCACAACCCACAACTCCAATCATACCCACACCAGACACCATAACCAAATTTTTGCAGCAAATCCAGTTTGGCTCCATCCAACACCCGTCGAACAATCTTCTGAAAATCCAAAACCCGACTCCCCCAACAAAAATTCTAAAAAACCAGAAGACAAATCTGTCTTTGAAGCTCAACCCCTGGCCCCTGAACAATCTCCAACCCCAAAGAAAACCCGCCGCTCCAAAGCCACTGCCCCCCGTCCTTCAACCACCAGAAATCTCCGTTCCAGAGCCAAAACCCAACCGACATCTTCTCAGTCAACTCCTGCTGTCACAGTCCCTCCACCTTCACCGGTTGTCACAACACCTGCTCCAGAGAAAACAAGAAGTGCTACAAACTCCTCCACTCCAGCCAACTCGGACAACCACACTACTTCCACCAGAAAGCGACTACGTCCTCGGGCTGAGTCAGTCCCTCCAACACCACCTCCAAGGCTAGGTCTGATCGATACCCAGTCAGCGGTCTACTCCCTCCCTATTGATGACTCCACCGAGTCACGCTACTTGGTCAAAGGCAAGTTGCTGGATCTTGGATGGCTTCATTCGATGGGTTTCGACATGTTTGAAGAGATGTTCCGCTTCCAGAACTGGAACCACCTGTATCATGGCATTCAAACCTTCCACGAAGAAGAGGCCTACCAGTTCTACCACAACTGCGTCATCATAAAAGGAAAACTCATGACCGAGGTACATGAAACTGCCATTAGTCTTGATTCTAAAACTTTAGCAACTCATTTGGCCATACCAACCTCTGGTTTAGAATTTTATGATAGGGCTGGATTTCCCTCTAGGTTTATTTTTGCACAAGAGTTTTGATTTTTCCTCCCAAATAACCGCGTCCGTCACTCTTTTAACCGACCCGCTCTTTCAAACATACACCAAATGCTCCACACTTTGGTAATCAAAAACCTTATGCCTTGAAAGGAAGGAAACCAGTTCGTTAGGCCTCTTAACCTTGCCATAATGTACTGTGTGATCCACAATCAAAGAATCAACCTACCCTAACTCATCACCAATCACATAACCTCAACTATCTCTTCACCCTGACACTCTCTAGGGCACATCTTCTGGTTACCGAAAATCCTCACCCACTGTGGCATCTCCTTCGAACCTTCAAAAGTGAGTCGTATCACCGAAACCGATATACTTGGTCAGATTCTGTACAACAAAACTCCGTTCTTTCAGACCAAGTCTATCTCTAGACCAAATCCCCCATCTAAAAAACTCTCTGCTCCAAAACAAACTCCCAAACCCGACACTTTAACTCTCACTAAAAGAGTTACGGTGAATGAAGAAAATTTGGCTAACCTGGCTACAAAGATAGACAAGCTCATCGACGTCCTCTACAACACCACAAAAAGACGATGGACATCTTTGAATGAGGGATCAAGCATCTGGTCGAGGAGTTCAGAGAGAGTTTTGTTGAAGCGCTTGCAGCAGAAAACAAGATGGACGAGGCTGAGGTTTTGGAGGAAGACGGAGCGACGACTGCTGATACAGGAATGGACCAATGAGATGTCTAACACTTAACCCACTCCCTCTTAACCTATAGTACCTAGGAAGACTGACTTTTGAACAATTTTTTTGCTCTGGTGGTTTGTTGTGAGACACTTAAATACTTTGTTTTTGGATATTGCTTGTGTGTTTCCCCCTGATGTTGGCAAATGGGGGAAGCGGTGTATCCCGCGGCTGGTTTATACGGGTAACTATGTGTGGATACTGAGTGCCTTTGAAGTCCTTACTATGCTTTGAATTGGTTTTTATTTCTACCAAGTAGATTATGAGTAGTTTTGTACTTCAGTTTTACCAGCACTTAATTAACTACAATATCTGAGGGGGAATATTTGTTTAAGGGGAAACAAACAGTGAGTTGTTCTCCCGAGATAGTTTCTCCTCTTCCTTGACATTTTTAGGTACACATGTTGAGACCACTAAAGTTAACGTTGGATACACTGAGTTTGCCATCATCAGTAAAAGGGGGAATTTTGTTGAAGACTTGGTTTTGCAGATGGTTGCCTCCTTAATCAGTGTCGCACTACAGAACTATTAGCCCTAAAGATCTTCCAGTTCGAGTAGCTCTGCACAGACAATTCGACATCCACTCCCGGTCAACCTTTGGTGCGAACTCACAACGAAGAACCGGTTGACTTCGATATTTAAGGCAAGATGGAAGACACGCCCATGAAGATCGTGGATCAGCAAGTGCACTCTGATACTTGCGCATGTAAACTAGAGACTCACTCCACAGGTCGTGCTCCGATATTCTAGGATAACTCTAGGTTATATAAGCTCAATCTGTAATAAGTTAATCACGCATCCTAGAACCTTAGAGAGAGAGAGAGAGCAAAAGATAGTTTGAGAGAGATAGCATTTCGAGAGATCTTAGTGACACTTTGTCGATTAGCTTTGGTATTTATTACCTAGAGAGCACACAAAACACTCCCCTTTACTCCTTGTTACGCATTGATCTACACCGAGAGTAGAGCGAGTGTTGGATGAGATAGAGTACCTTTGTAGAATCCCAAGATAGGAAGCTAGGTTGTAATTCACATTGAATTTCAGTATAAGCCGAATCCTATCTTGTCAATTTTACACAAAAGCTTCCGTGTTATCATCTTTGGCAAACTTATCTCCAAGAAGGGTTGGTCTGAGACTAACACCTCAGACCTACTCGGTCAGCACCCCGATCCTTTCATGGTACATTCAGACTCTATCACTCTCCCCTAGATGTTGGCAAAAGGGGGGAGTGGTGTATCTCGTGGTTCGTTGGTATGATTATTTTTTCAGCTGGTTAAGACTGCTACGTAGTACTTTTAAATTGTTTCTCATTTACGGCTTCACAAACTCCTTCATTTCCTATATGTCTATCACTTAAGGGGGACTTTTATTTGCATGAAGGGGGGAACCCTAATAGAGTTGGTCCCCCTGTATTGTTTTCCTTGGCTTTCTATTTTATCCTTGTAGGTAAGCGAGATACACTCATTTTTCCATCATCATGAAAAAGAGAGGATTTATTACTCCCTTTATGTTTTGTAGATGATGGCCAAGAAAGAGTAGGTATGTTCGACGAAGTCCACCCATCTATCAGATTTAAGAGATACGGAGCAGTTAGTGGAGATAACAGCCGGTTGAATCAAGCTCTACTCTACACCAATGTTTACTTTCAAAAGTGTGGAGTTGTGGTTGACTAATTCAACCAGCAAAGAACGTGGAGTGTGAGTTTGTTAGTTATCTAGAGTCTAGAAATTGTATTTAAAGTCATTTGAGCTTCTTTGTAATAGGTGTAGAGAGAGAACCATTGAGAGAGAGTTGTAATAGTTAGAAAGTTGTTTAGTATTTTATTTTTCATACAAAGCGCTCAATTTTATAGCCTTTAAGAGTGCGATTACTAAAGCAATCCTTGTAAAACATTGATGAATTTGTAGAGTTCTTAGGTGTAGGCATTAGATAGAATCCTTCTATCTAGCCCCAATAATAGGAAGCTAGGTTGTAATTCACTTTGAGTTTTAAATACAAGCAAATCTTCTTGTTGTTTTTATATAAGGCTCTTACATCTATTATCATCTCAGTACGAGTCTGCCTGAGTTTAACACCTCAGACAAACTCGGTCAACACTTCCTCGCTTCAATCAGATGCCCTCTTTTTGACAACGATATCCCATTTTAGAATGCAAACCCTATATCCTTGGTGATTGTGAGTGTCATAACTTTTGTATATTCAAAGCTTTGCTCGGACCACAATATAGATATGGAAAAGGAAAATTAGATAGTAAAAATATTGGAAGTAAGTCGTTGTGTGTCAAATGTTGGATCTAGGTCTTATGATGAGCCTAAAGGTGATACTAGGTCTTATGACGAGCCTAAAGGTTGGATCTAGGTCTTATGACGAGCCTAAAGGTTGGAACTAGGTCTTATGATGAGCCTAAAGGTTGGAACTAGGTCTTATGATGAGCCTAAAGGTAGGATCTAGGTCTTATGACGAGCCTAAAGATAATTCTAGGTGAAGGTGAGTTAAGTGTATGATGGGTTAGGTCTTACCATGGGCCCAAATGAATGTAGGAGGGTTAAGGTTTATGTCGGACCTGGAGATTGTATGACAAAGAGGTAGGGCTTTGAACGGGCCTCAGGAAATTTGATGTGGAGGTAGGGCTTAGGACGGGCCTGAGGAAATTTGATGTGGAGGTAGGGCTTAGGACGGGCCTGTGGAGATTTGAGGAGGGTTTGAACCTTTGAGTTTTGGGTTCTTGGGCCTCAATTGGTGTCGTTGTTGCAATCGTTGGAACAAACAATTACCCCCAGTATTTTTCCTTAAGGAAACCTGAGCTTTTTAGGATTTGTGGCAATCGATCGGAACAATCGATTGCCCCCAGTATTTTCTTTGATTAATTGCACAAAAACAAGTCTCACTCTCACAAGGTCAGGGTTTATCTTGATTCGGTGCTTTCTATCCTACACTCAAAGTGTTTAATGCTTGCACTCGTGCTCTCCTTTTGGTCAAAACATCTCAACCATTGAATTTGACATTTGTTTGATTTACGCGTTCAACCCGTTACTTTCACATGATTGGATACACAACTACTAATTCGGAAGTCTTTTAAGCTTAAAACGTGGCTATGGGTTGTGATGAATGACAACGGGACCATGGAGGGATGTTTGGGATATGTGGAGCTATAATGGTGACCAAAGCTGCAACTTGCACCTTCTATTGGACTTGCCTTCTTTGCCTTTGAAGTCGCCTGGCTACTTTGTGTTGGTCTTGTTTTTGGACGCTGGACTTGGAACTTTAGAACTATCATCTCTCTCTTCTTATGGTTTAGGTTAGAATTTCCTTCAGGCTTTTCAGATTTGCCTAGTATTCTTTTTCTTTTTCGGGGTTCTTATGGTTCCCGTTTTCTTTAACTTCTAGAGCTGTCTTTTGATGTGAGCTCTTTGGATCCTGTGTCGCTTTAGGACCATTTGAGGATCATTTCAACGTCTTGGCAGCAGCGTTGCTTCTTTGAACTTGTGAAGTTGTTGTCCGAGAGTCAGGCTTCTTGCTTCCTTTGGTCACCGGGTCGGTTATCCATCATTGGTTGGCTTGTTTTGCGGAGTTTACATTATTGAAAAGGGATAGATATGTCAAAAGCTCAGCGGGGGTGCCTAGGGTTTAATGTCAGGGTTCACAAGCTTTTGGTTGTGTGGTACCTAGGTGCTTCGTCATCCCTAATAGTTGTGTATCCGTTCTTTGTTACTTTTCATAGGTTTAAGCATAAATTTACAAATTATCTCCTACGGTCGGAGTTATGTCATTTACCTTGCCTTTGAATGTGACCTCTCTGGAGTCACGTAAGAGTGACACGCTCTTTCGCTCTTGGTTTTACCGCTCAAGGAACTCTCACGAAGTGTACACTCAGAGACTTGTTTGTGCAAGTTAAACAAAAGAAATAAACATTATCGTTCCTTAACTCAGATTGCCCCCAGTATTGTTTTGGGGTCTTTTGACAACCCTTTTGAATACCCACGTTATTTGTGGAAGGTGGTTGTGTGTGTGACGGTGAGTGGTGATGGGGTGATCTTATGAAGGGGTGATGGGTGATGTGGTGACTGACTGATATGTCTCTTTTTTTGGAGTTTTCTGTCTTTGGGTCCTGGTGGAAGAGTGGTGAGGTATGTGGGATGCATGTGATGAGGATGATGAATGCGCATGGGTCGGTGGCTTTGTACAAGAGAACCTGTGAGAGCAAGGGGTTCATTCATTTTTTGACGTTTATGGGCATGTTTAATGAGATGGTACTTCTTCTTCTTTTCCCTTTTCCCTCTTTAGCAAATGAATGTATAATCATTAATTCGAACTTAACACAAAAGAACATGAACAAAGAAAGAAAATTAATATTTCTCTTATTAATAATCAATGGGATCAAAACATGACATTGAGTGTTATCTAAAAGAAAAGAAAAGAAAGGAAACAACCGAACTAACCAAGAAAAAAGAATGACAAACAGGAAAGAGAAACTACGCTGAACAATTGAATGAAAAAGAAGAATAGTGATTCCTAATGGTGCTCCGGCATGGGATTCCCAAAAATGTTCCCGTGCTCTAAGAATTGAAGTCCCTGGTCAATCTGGTCTTGGATCTTATACTGTAGGGCCCTGCAATGATCGGTGTTATGGCTAGGCAACTGATGGTAGTGGCAGAATTGGTTAGGATTCTTGCCTAACCGGGTAACTCCTTGCCGAGGTGGAAGGGGTTGTAGGATATTTTGCTGCTAAAGCTTCTTCAGAGCCTGACTCAAAGGCCGTCCGATATCTGTGAACTCCCGCTGGTTGAAATCTTGTCTTAAAGGTGGCACTGCTCTATAGTTTGCCCTTGTTCCCTTGGCTGTTAGACGGCTTTCACTTCGTACTGCCCTGTGTACCTCGGAGGTATACCCTGTGTGTAAGCTGCTGTCGAGTAGGAAGCTTTCACCGGTTCAGATTTTGGGAACTTTGATTTACCCCCAGATCCTCGGGGATATCCAAGCTTCAAATCTCCTTTGTGGATCTTCTCTTCTAGCACACCTACCTGGCCCATGAGCATATCAAAACTTGTAAAGTACATGTACTTCAGCTCGTCGTTATACTGCTTCTGCATGTTCTCGACGATCATGCGAATTTGCTTCTGTTCATCCATTCTCGTGGGCATGCCTGCTGCCTTCCTCCTCCACCGCTTTATAAAGTCTAACATGGACTCACTCCCTATCTGGCGGGTGCTAGCAAGGTCGGACCGGGTGATCTCCAAGTTCTTAGCATACTCGAAGTGGGGCAGAAAAGCTTCACATACCTCTTCGTACGTTTTAGTGTTCATCCTTTGAGTTAGGTACCACCGTTGGGGAATCTCATCCAGGTACCGGGCAAAAACCTTAGCCTTCTACTGTCATTGAGTCTTAGGATGGACATCTCTCGATCGAACAAGGCCAAATGGATCTGAGGATCAGTTGAACCTTTGTAGAGAGCCAAGGCTGGAAGCTTCAACTTCAAGGGTAACTCGACGTCGGGATAGGATCCCATGGAGATGTAACCAAAACCGGCAGGTTTACCGCCTTTTTCCATTCGTTCGATACGCTTTAAAACCTTCTGGACCTCCGCAGCCAACTGGTTTCCAGGGGTGTCTCCCTCGCATCCTCCTTGAGTGTCGTGTCCTTCCATGGAGGCGTTGTCCATGCCGTATAAAGGGTTGACGAATCTCTGCAGGGGTCTCTCCTGTCTTGCCGCTTCCAGGGATCCAATCTTCTCATGGAGTTCATCCGTAGCTGCCACATGTCGAGCACCCATGGCTTCAATGGTAGCCTGGTGTTTCTGCAACAAACTAGCTATCTGTTCATGTCCCCCTACCGGAGCTCCAGTGGTCCCGCTTTGGGCTGCCATTTCCAGTGTGGCCAACTTTTCCTCCAGCTTGGCTATCAATCTACAGATTGGATAATGTGAGTGGTTGGAACTGGTGTATTTAAAACAATTGAGAAAGAAATTAATAACTCAAAATATATGTCGGGCTGCAAACAAATCCCGGTCACAATAGTATAGTAAGACAGAAGCAGTCGGGTATCGAACCATGGGACTTATAGTGAAGTAGTATAATACCTAAGCTTTGTCACAAAAGGGGGGAATTAATTGACTTGTTTTTATAAAGTAAAATAGCAGATAAAATTAACTGAGTGGAAGATAAATTAAACGGGACTCTGGGTTCAGGTTTATATAATCTGATTAATTATGCTATCTCTACCGGTTTTATTATAATAGTTTGGCAAAATTCCTGTTATTATCTTAAGGACTAAATCATAGACTCAAAGGACTCGTTTACCAGAACATGCTCGATCAAATCTAGATTCGAGCAAAACACATGTAAACGGATTAAGTGCGAGGAATTATATTTTACATCTGAAAATACTAACTTATTTAATCAAAATAAGTTTTCCATAGATTTATCGATTAATTAACCTGTCTATTTATCACTGATCTGATCAAAATAGACTTTGTAAAGCGTTTTAATATATTCATGAAATTTATTAACAAGGCGAGAGATAAGCTTTAGTCGTAACAAACTGTATTTAATTAAACCGGTAAAAATATAGATTACATAATTAAACAAACTATAATTTAACCTTCACCCGGAGTATATCCTCTTAGCCCAACATAATTAAAAAGAAGACAGAATAAGAAGTAAAAGAAATCATCTGAAGAGATAATTAATTCAGCTCCACTATTTTGACTGCTAATATTTTGGACATAGGTTGGACAGAATAACGGTATGGAAATGGATGTTTTTATGAGATGGGGTGCTGTATGGATTTTATGTGGACATTATGTAGATGGGGTGTATGATTTTTGGAGAGGCAATGGTAATTTTGTGGAGGAAAAATGGCATAAGTTTGGGGGTGGAATGACATATCTATTAATGGAGGGTTATAGGTATATTTATAGTGATAATGGGGTAAAAAGGAAGGGTAAGTCGGTGGAAGAGATGTGTGAAAAGATAAAATTGATTTATCTTTTCACACCATGTCGATGCAGCTCTGTTTGTTGATTTTACCGAAGTGTCCGAACATGTGTCCGAACCTGCATGTTCGGACATGTTGACGCTGTGCGGAGCTTGCTTCCACGTGTTGCATCCGGACCTGCATGTCCGGAAACAGGTCCGGACGAGAATTATTTTCCCTCTAAAACCTTCGTTTGAACTCCGATTTAATCCCCGTTTGTTGCGTTGAAATCCTCATGAGTAAATCTACTTAATTACATGCTTTTTCCTACATTAAACATATAAAATGCATCAGTTCATGTCAAAACATAAATCTAAGGAAAAAACGCATAATAAGTGGGAAACATGTATTTCAGATATTACAATTCATAAGGTATTTAAACCATAAAAGTCTATATGTTTTGCACTTATCAAACTTCCTCACACTTAGCTCTTGCTTGTCCTCAAGCAAAATACAGAATTAAGCTCCTGATAAATCCCATTGAATTAAATCTCGGGTTAAAACAAACGTAGAAGGGAATCAAACATAATAACAATCCTAAGATTAACCTTGCTCATAACTGTATGTTTCTTTTTCTTTGAGTGGAAACAATCTCTTGAAACCAAATATTTGGAGAAGTTAAATCATCAAGAATGAACACAGATTAACTCGGGATCTTTCCACCATTTCTTTCCTTAAATACCCAAAAATGACAAGGGGTGTGAAGTATTGCCTTATTCTGCAGTACCTTTCAACACCACATACTCATGATCTAAATAAGTTTAAGCTCTTTTTTTTTGCTTTAATAGCACTGCTTGTATATTTATTTTAAACCCTACAAACTTTTCTCTCCATTCTTGTAACAGTTTTGGGTCTTTTATCCCATATCAAATGATCTTAGGTAAATGGGTGATGAAGAACCCCAAGACTTAATAACCGAATGGAAGAGGCCCGTTTCAGTTTAAATAAAAATATTAGATCAGAGGAGTACCTTGCCTTATTCTTCCATTCCAAACTTTCATTTCATTCCAAAGGTACCGAGTAAAACCAGTTCAGACTTCATAATTAGCTTGCACACAAAATAATTTTTATAACGAAACCATAAAAGCTAACAATTATGAGCAAAACTAATCTTAAAGTTGCTTACCATGTTTGATTTTTCTACAAAATATTTTTACCCATAAATCTAATGTCTATACACATTAAAAAAACTACTGGCACATTTTCAGGGAAAGGACTCTACTTCCTCACACTTAAGAAGAACAATGTCCTCAATTGTTCTGTAATTTTTTTCAAGTAAGAAGACGTTTCAAAATGTGTCATACTCATGGAGGATAGCGGTCATGTATTGCAATAGAGATAAATCAAGTAAAAGGAGTAAAACAAACTTAACATAATTTAAATAGTGCAAAAATAAAAACAAACAACTCCCCTTATATCCTTGGATTGAGGAAGTAGCCCTTCCTCACACTTAAGGCTTTTGGCGAGGGAAGCGTTCCTCACACTTGCGTTAGGAAAGTGCCTAGCTTGGCAGATGGAACTAGTCTTATTGAAACATTTAATAGAAACAGATGCTGGTATATAAAAAGATAATGCGTAAATGAAGTCCATGAGTCATAGTTAAACTGAGCAGAGTTATAGAACGTAAACTGAAACAAACCAAATAACTAGAAAAATGTCAAGTGTTAGCGATACATCAAATAAATAACAAAGTAGGAAAGGAAAAACAAAAGAGAGAAAATAACTGGCATAAAATCACTGAGGTGGCGGGTAGTAAGCCTGCCACTACTGGAAGTCACGGAGCAGAGGCTGATAATCATCCTTAGATCGGCGTGCCTGCTCCCGAAGGAGGCTGATCTCAACTTGGAACGACTGCTCCATCTGCTGCTGTCGGCGCTCTAGCTCATCCCAGGTCACATACTCGCTCCTGGGTGCTGGGAATGCAGCGTACTGCTACTCCTCTGCTGCAGTGGAAGTAGGGACTGGCTCTGACGGTCCCTCTCCAACATCTCTCTGGCGATTCTGAGTACGCGGAGCTGCTCTCTTAGTCCATGTCGTTCCATCAAAATCAAATCTCATCCTCCTCAAGGTGCCCATGTCAATGGGTGACCGGGAAGTGGAAGGACCGTCCTCAGCCAAGATCACACCCTGTTGCCTGAGGAAGTGGCAGATCATAACAAGGAATCTTAGCCTATGATGGTCCTTGTGCTCGATGGTGTAGCACAGATGCTGATGTAAAACCTGGGGTAGATATGAGAGTGCAGATGCTCCACCAAAAGAAGGGTTCAGGACTGCCTGGAGAAGATAGCAGTCGGTCTGGTTAAGGTCAGAAGTGAATCACGGCGTGACATTGGCCACCAGAAGCGCGAACAAGACTCGCTTGTGAGGGTCCTGTAGCAGATCAGCAGGGATGACCTGCTTAGAGTGGTCATCCCCTCTTCATCTGCGTGGTGCCTGAATTAAAAGCGCACTGTAGTGTCTGTCTGCGGTGTTCTGAAACTCATTATAGTTGCAGTAGATCATCGTCCTCACTCATAGAAGGAGCAGGGTAACGGATCCCTAGGTAAGTAGTAATGTCCTCCACTCGAATGACGATGTCCCTCACTTGGACAGTGGAGCGGATGGTGCCTTCTTGGATACAGGAATTCGCATAGAAAACCCGTACCTCACATGGGTAGTATGGACCACCCATGCGCATCCAGAAGCTCGGGTAACCCGAGCTGGCGCTGTAACTCCGGTGCTACAGACCGTTCAGCTTCAATATCACACTCAAGATTGAACCATTCTGCTGCCTACTGAGAGATAAAACCCGGCGGGGTGCCTGACTGGAACTAGCAGCAGTGCTAGTACCCTTCTTTGAACGACCAGTAAATTTTCTCAACATCCTTCTTAACACATATTTACTAACAAAGAAAGCTGGAAGAAAAATAGTATGAAATGCAAACATAAATATCTAAATATCCACAAATTCTACCAAAATTTCGACAGAATCTCCCCTAAAAATATACAATTCTCCACAACTAAATTCAATCAATATACATGGTAATGCAATACCGTTATCAAACAAATCCACTCACAACATTGTACAATCATAAACCCGATAAGTTACAACAACAAGGCATTATAGAACCGAAAAACGGAAATACAACAACACCATTTTCGTAACTAGTAAACCTCAATTTGGAATTCAATCAAAAACACCAAAATTGAGTGTAAAAAGTGTAGAATTTACCTTGTGGGAGTATAGGATGATTGTAGAAAAGAAATCGATAACAAAAACGCAAGAACGAGCTTAAATTTTGCGAAATCGTCAACCTAGGGTTCGGAACTTCAGATGCTGATTTCTCCTTGTGTGGTTGATTGTTTTTGGATTTCTTGCTATCGAAATGTAGAGAATTGAAAAGCGAAGATTTCGGTAGCAACTTTGCTTGATTTGGTGAAGTAATGAAGAATTTAGAAGCAAAAGAAGATTGGGGGCAATTTGGGGTTGTTCGTCAATTTGGGTTTGTTTTGGGAGAATATGCAGATAAAACCGATACAGATAGTTTTAATTCGGAAACGCGTTCCGTCGGAACCAGCGTCCGGATATGCTGGTTCGGACAGGCCAAATGTATATTTTTTTTCTTTTTTTTAACACTTTAACTTATGGAAATAAGATAGAATAATTTCTCAAAATTTTAACAAAAAAACATTAAAATTAAAATATTTATATTAAAAATAATATTTAAAATACCTGATAAACACTGGGTTGCCTCCCAGTCAGCTGCTCGTTTTTAACGTCCTTAGCAAAACGCCCATAGTTTCAGTTTGTATGTGAGGAGTTGTGGGTTGGGGTCCCACAACATCCTACAGTCAAGCTGCGTAGCTGCTTGAGTTTATGCTGAACTCGTCATGGGAAAGCTTTCTTCTTAGATGGTGTCGGCTCCGAAACAGGGGTAAAAGCTTCATGCTGTTCCTGGACAAAAAAACTCTAAACAAGTCAGTTGAAATATCAGCAGGACAAGTATACCTCTTTAGATGGGCCCCATTAACTTTGAAAGTGTCACCCTTCTTGTTTTGTAGTTTAAAGGCACCATATGAGGTCACACCAACAATCCGGAAAGGACCAGCCCAGTGAGATTTGAGTTTTCCAAGAAAAAGCTTCAACCTTGAATTATAGAGGAAAACCAAGTCATCTACTTTGAAATCTCTCTTGAGGATCAGCTTGTCATGGATCTTCTTGGTTCGTTCCTTATAAATTTTAGCATTGTGGTAAGCTTGATCCCTCAGCTCTTCTAACTCAGAGATTTGCAACTTTCTTTTCTCACCTGCAGCAGTCATATCAAAATTTAAGGCCTTGATAGCCAATAAGCCTTGTGCTCAAGCTCCACAGGGAGATGGCATGCCTTCCCATAAACCAATTTAAAAGGTGATGTACCGATGGGGGTTTTATATGCTGTACGATAGGCCCAAAGAGCATCATCCAGCTTTAAAGCCCAATCTTTTCTGGAGGAGTTCACCGTCTTTTGGAGTATCCACTTTAACTCCCTATTGGACACTTCTGCATGCCCATTCGTCTGGGGATGGTAAGCAAGGGAAATTTTGTGGTGTACCCTATACTTAGCCATCAATGCTTCGATTGCAGAAGTGTGTGCCTTCATCACTTATACTATCTCTAGGGACTCCAAAGCGGGAAAAGATATGCTTCTTTAAGAATTTGACCACCATCTTTGAATCAGCATGTTGGCAAGGTATTGCTTCAACCCACTTGAATACGTAGTCCGCTGCCACCAGAATATATTGGAACCCTTGCGAAGAGGGGAATGGTCCCATAAAATCTATTCCCCAGCAGTCAAAAAGTTCAACCTCTAAAATGCTTTGCTGAGGCATCTCATGTCACCTAGAACTATTTCCCATGCATTGACAACTGTCGCAACTGGCTACAAAGACTTGGCAATCTTTATGTAGTGTGGGCCAATAAAATCCGGATTCCAAAACTTTGGCTGCCATCCAATGAGATCCATGATGGCCTCCAGCTTCCCTTGAATGACAAAACTCTAGAAGACTGGGTACTTCATCATCTGGGAGACACCTGCGAATTAAACCATCTGCACAAACTCGAAAGAGATAAGGGTCTTCCCAGATATAATGCTTAGCGTCAGATAAAAATTTCTTCTTTTGAGCATAGGAAAAGTCATGAGGTACCACCCCAGAAACAAGATAATTGGCTAGGGCAGCATATCAAGGATCGTGCACCGTATACAAAACAAAAACAGTCTCATCAGGAAAAAACTCATTAATTGGTACACCATCATCAGGAAAAAACACAACATTTAATTTACCACTTTTATCCCTCACTTCAATGTCAAATTCCTGTAACAAGAGAATCCAACGAAGCAAGCAAGGCTTGGCCTCTTTCTTAGCAAACAAATATCGAAGAGCAGCGTGGTCAGTATGAACAATTACTTTATTTCCCCAAAGATATGATCTAAATTTGTCAGTAGTGGTGTAGTTCCTCTGGGCGTCATTCAAAGTTTTGCTTGCATAAGCAATGACCATGAGAATCTTATCTTTCCTTTGGCACAGAGCTGCCCCTACTGCATAATCACTAGCATTACACATAATCTCAAAGGGTAATGACCAGTCAGGTGAAACAACAATGGGTGCAGCTACCAATTTTTGTTTAATCAAATCAAAAGTAGATACGCAACCATCAGAAAAAACAAATGGGGCATCTTTCAGAAGTAGGTCAGTTAATGGTTTTGCAATTTTTGAAAAATCCTGAACAAACCGTCTATAAAAACCTGCATGCCCTAAGAAAGCTCTTACTTCTTTCACACAAGTAGGTTTTGGCAATTTCTCTATTACCTCCACCTTGGCTTGATCTACCTCAATCCCCTTAGCAGAAACTATGTGACCGAGCACAATCCCATCCTTGACCATAAAGTGGCACTTCTCCCAGTTGAGAACCAGGTTTGTCTCCTCACATCGGCCAAGAATTAGATCAAGCTGCGCCAAATAAACATCAAAACTAGAGCCATAAACAGAAACAACATACATAAACACCTCAATGCTCTGCTCGATGAAGTCTACGAAGATCGCCTACATACAACGCTGAAAGGTGACAGGAGCATTGCACAGTCCAAATGACATTCATCTATACGCAAAGGTACCATAAGGACAAGTGAAAGCTGTCTTGTCTTGGTCCTCTGGCGCAATAGGAATCTGGAAGTACCCTGAAAAACCATCTAAGAAGAAATAATATTCCTGCCCTGCTAATCTTTCTAACATCTGATCAATAAAAGGGAGAGGGAAGTTATCTTTCCTGGTTACAGAGTTTAAGCACCTATAGTCTATGCACATGCGCCAACCAGTGATTTTCCTCTGAGGAACAACCTCTCCTTTGTCATTTACTACCGCTTCGATGCCTCCCTTCTTCGGAACAACTTGTACAGGACTTACCCACGGACTGTCGGAGATGGGATAAATGATGTCTGCGTCTAGGAGTTTCAAAACTTCTTTCTTAACTACCTCCTTTAGATTTGGGTTTAGCCGACGCTGGGGCTGTCGGACAGATTTGTAGTTGTCCTCCATGTAGATGTGGTGCGTACAGTAGGAGGGATAAATTCCTTTAATGTCAGCAATAGTCCACCCGATTGCTTTTTTATGTTTTCTCAGAACCTCAAGTAGCTTGTCTTCTTACCCTGTAGTTAAAGAAGATGATATAATAACATGCAAATTTTTATTAGCTGCTAATAAAGCGTATTTAAGGTTCGGAGGTAGCTCTTTAAGCTCGATTTCGGGTGGTTGCTCAACAAAAGGGATTGGTTTCTTAATTTCTCTGTCAAGTCGCTCCATCGGAGGGCGATACGCTTGATATCCCGCCTTCCCTCTCTCCACTTGGGCTAATGTGGCGTTGACCTCTGGATCTTCAGTTTCTTTTTCCAGAGAAGCAATGAGAATTTGCTCCAATGGTTCAGCCTGAGCCTTCATGCAGAAGAATAGAGAATATACATATTCGTAAGTGGGAAAGTCACAATCTTCCTCATCATCATCAGTCAAATTTACCATTATCAAGGGGTGAGCTTCGTTGGAGGATTTCTTCATCATTTTCCTCATGTCAAATTCAATCTTCTCATCCTCATACCGTAAGGTGATTTTACCATCATGGACATCGATGATGGCCTTGGCAGTACACAAAAAGGGCCGACCTAGAATGAGGGGTATGTCAACATCGCCATCTATATCCAGAATAACGAAGTCGTCTGGGAAGATGAATGATCAATGCCGACTACTAGATCTCGGACCATCCCCATTGGTTTGACTTCCGATCTGTTGGCCAACTGGAGTTTGAACGATACAGGTTGCATCTCTCCTTCTCGAACTTTTAAGAAGGTAGCGTAAGACATAATGTTGATGCTGGCCCCTAAGTCGCACAAACCACTTCCACAATCTATTCCACCGATAAAGCATGGGACAACATGGTATCCTGGATTTGTCTGTTTAGGAGGAAGTGCTCGAAGGAGGGCAGCAGAGCATTCCTCTGTAAGGTGGACAGTGTCCTTATCGGTCTTCTTCTTTCTCTTTGTCAGGAGATCCTTTAGAAATTTTTCATAGTTGGTCATCTCCTGCAAAGCATCAATTAAAGGAATATCTAGTGTTAGTTTCTTAAAAATACTCAGAAATTTTGCAAACTGTTCATCACGATGCTTCTTCTTCATCCTATTAGGAAATGGAAGCTCCATATCTTTACGAGAAGAAGAAGGGACATGAATAGTAATTCGAGATGGAGGAGGGGGAGTAGGAAGGATAGGAGCCCGTGTCTCAGACGAAGGTAGTGGTGGAGGAGTTATGTCATCCTCTACGAGATCTTCGTTGCTCGTTTATGTATTCAGTTTCCTTCCACTTCGTAAGGTGACAACATTTACCTCTGTGGTTCCTTGAAATATGTTGTTGTCATCTCCTTCATCTATATGAATTGCTTTTTCATGTTCACGTGGATTTGGATTGGTTTGTGAGGGAAGTTGGCCAAGTGGCCTTTGTTGGTAAGGAGTTGTTAAATCTGAGATTGCAATGCCTTTTGATCCTTCCGGAGAGTTGAGACTTCCTCCTGAGTGTCTCGAGATTTGTTCATCATCGCTCTAAACATCTCTTGTATCTGACCCATCTCAGACTCTGGATTAGATTGAGGTTGAGGTGGTCAGCTAGAAGATGCAAGTTCACCGTATGGAGGTTGCTGAAATTGCCTCTGGCCTCCTTGGTAATTCGATTGTGGCCTGTAGTTTTGGGAAGGCTGGAGTGTACGTGGATTCTAGATGTTGTTAGTATTACCGTATCGGAGATTAGGATGAACATTCTACTGCCAAGGTTGGCGGAACCCTTGATTATTACCCACATAATTCGCTTCCTCGGCTGCCTTCAACTCTTGTAACTCGGGGCATTGCTCATATCGTGTGGCCCGCCGCATTGCGTACAAGATAAATCAGGAGAAGATAGAGATAAAGGAGCGTAACCCGGAGGGGTGGTAGGTGATCGGGAAGTCATCGACTTTGCTTGTTGGGGGTAGGAGTTCATGGCCATCTGCTCAACTACTTTCTACAGGGTGCTTACCTTCATTGCCTACTGCGCACTGCTCTCCATGAGTTGCTCGTGGCTTTTAATCAGCTAGTCAAACTTATTGTCACTTTCTCCTACGTGGTATAAACCTGGAGTGCCTCCTCTTGATCCACCTGTGGCCCAGTCTCTGATCTCTTCACAGAGGGACTCTATCCCATTCAGAAACTGTTCCCCTGACTTTTTCAAAATAGCACCTAAAGAGGAGAGTACCATTGTTTTGCATTGATTGATTAAGCCTTTGTAGAACAATTGAGATAATTGTTCTTTTGTGAGACCATGGTGAGGACACGTCAGCAGCAGTCCTTTGAAACGGTCCTAAGTTTCACAGATGTTTTCCGACCCTGGCTGCTTGAAATTGTAAATCTCAGCAATCATTTCTAATGTTCGGCTTGGGGGCAAGAACTTGTCGCAGAACTTGGAGGTCATTTCATCCCAAGTACCAATGGTGCTTGGTGTCAGGCTGTGGTACCATTTACTCTGCATTTCCCGTCAGGCTGTGAGGGAACAAGGACAATCTCGCGTACTAGAGCCGTAGAACATGCCTAACTCCTTCACGCATCGGATCTGATGATATGGCTTCAACTTTTGTCACTCATCGTATTCGGATTGGGTAAGGTGGGGAAGGATGATGACGGGCTGTTGTCCTTGATTAGATGGCCTGTTGATGTTACAAACTATAGCTGGTGAAGATGTCATGTCTACTTCCTGGTTAGATTCTATCACCTGGTTGTTGTGTTTTGTTGAGATCGTTTCTGCCTAAAAGTGCGCAAAAAAGTTCTCTCGATCTCAGGGATGTAGCTAACCGTATGATTGTTAATACTGTCCGGAAGGTTGTGTGACCTGGTAATAGGCATTCACCACTAAAAACAGCAAAAGAAACTTGTGATGTGATAAAATAAATAGAAATAAAAAGAAATATGGAGGGGGAATTTAAACAGCTAAAAAGAAACAATTCAATAAAATAAAATAAAGAACTACTTTTTTTTAACAAGAGTAAATAAAACGAAAATAAACAAACATAAAAGAAAAAAAATAAATGCAATTTAAGTAAATGTAAATAATAAAATAAAATAAAGAAAAAGGGCAGAATTAACTTGTTGGAATTTAAATAACAAGGGAATTTAAATGATAGTAATTTAAATGACTAGAACATAAAGTACTGAAATTAAATGACAATTAAATAAAGAACTGGAATTTAATAGACTGAAATTTAAATGACATAAAATAAAATGATAGAAAATTTAAATGACAGAATTTATATGATAGAGATTAAATTACTGAAATTTAAAGGACAATGAAAATTTAAATAACAGGAAAATAAATGACTGGAATTTTAAATGACTGGGAAAATAATGACTGTAATTAATACAATATTTAAATTACAGGATTAATTAAATGACAGAAATTAGTAGAAATAAAATAAACAACAAACAAAAGTATAAACAAAATATTATAATATAGTAAGTGAATTATCCGGGGTTAGAGACTAGAATAAATCAAGTCCCCGGCAACGGCGCCATTTTGCAGACTGGATAATGTGAGTGGTTGGAACTGGTGTATTTAAAAAAATTGAGAAAGAAATTAATAACTCAAAATATCTGTTGGTGCAAACAAATCCCGGTCACAGTAGTATAGTAAGACAGAAGCGGTTGAGTATCGAACCGTGGGACTTATAGTGAATAGTATAATACCTAAGCTTTGTCACAAAAGGGGGGGAATTAATTGACTTGTTTTTATAAAGTAAAATAGCAGATAAAATTAACTGAGTGGAAGATAAATTAAACGGGACTCTGGGTTCAGGTTTAATATAAATTAATCTATCTCTACCTGGTTTTATTGTAATAGTTTGCGAAATTCCTGTTATTATCTTAAGGACTAAAACATAGACACAAAGGACTCGTTTACCAAACATGCTCGGTCTAATCTAGATTCGAGCAAAACACATGTAAACGGATATGCAAGGAATTATATTTTACATCTGAAAATACTAACTTATTTAATCAAAAAGTTTTCCACAGATTTATCGATTATTAACCTGTTTATTTATCACTGATTGATCAAAATAGACTTCGTAAAGCATTTTATTAAATTCATGAAATTATTAAAAAGGCGAGAGATAACCTTTAGTCATAACAAACTGTATTTAATTAAACCGGTAAAAATATAGATTACATAATTAAACAAACTATAATTTAACCTTCACCCGGAGTATATCCTCTTAGCCCAACATAATTAAAAAGAAGGCAGAATAAGAAGTAAAAGAAATCATCTGGAGATAATTAATTCTCTCCACTATTTTGACTGCTAATATTTTGGACAGAGGTTGGACAGAACAGTATGGAAATGGATGTTTTATGAGATGATGTGCTGTATGGATTTTATGCAGACATTATGTGGGGGTGTATGATTTTTGGAGAGTAATGGTAATTTTGTGGAGGAAAAATGGCATAAGTTTGGGGGTGGAATGACATATCTATTAATGGAGGTTATAGGTAATATTTCATATGATGATAATGGGGTAAAAAAGAAGGGTAAGTCGGTGGATGAGGTGTGTGAAAAGATAAAATTGATTTATCTTTTCACACCATGTCAATGCAGCTCTGTTTGCTGATTTTACCGACGTGTCCGAACATGCGTCCGAACCTGCATGTTTGGACATGTCGACGTTGTGCGGAGCTTGCTTCCACGTGTTGCGTCCGGACCTGCATGTCCGGAAACAGGTCCGGACGAGAATTATTTTCCCTCTAAAACCTTCATTTGAACTCCGATTTAATCCCCGTTTGTTGTGTCGAAATCCTCATGAGTAAATCTACTTAATTACATGGCTTTTTCCTACATTGAACATATAAAATGCATTAGTTCATGTCAAAACATAAATCTTAGGAAAAAACGTATAATAAGTGGGAAACATGTATTTCAGATATTGCAATTCATAAGGTATTTAAACCTTAAAAATCTATATGTTTTGCACTTATCAGCATCCACATACTTATTTTCGAGTGCTTGGACTGCCTCCTTATGTTTCAAGTCGAAAGCCTTCATGAGCTCCTCAACGAAGGTAGTGCCTCTGGACCCCCCTTCTGGCTGTTGATTTTCTTGAGGGATATCGTTATGGGCCTCGACTGACATGTCGGATGAAACGGACGTGATTTCAACTGGGAGTGGTAAAGGAGGGGGAGTAGGTAATCTGACTAGGCGGCCGGAACTTCTGTCCCAATGCCTTTTTGAAATTTTGCCTTTCCTCAGTTTAAATAATATAAAGAGGAAGTTGTTAGACCATGATTTTCCACAGATATGAAAAGACTTTTCTCTTGAAGGTCATTGTGCTTAGTCACTGGTTACTTCTTTATTACCTTGGCCGAGAGGGCCGGAGATTTTGACACATGGGTCGGGCCAATGACTTCAGAGGAATCTATTTTGAATCTAGGATCTCCAAGCTCATTTTGAAAAGATGATTTTGAGGAAGTGAAGGTGCTCGGGCCGCAAGGGGTTTTTTAGATACTTCATTGGGTCTGAGGGTATTTGGAGACTTGATACTAATGTTTGGGCCTGAGGGCCAGAAAAATTATACAAACAGAGACCATACAAAGAGAGTCATGCAGATATCCTCACAAAACGATTCACTCCAACGGGTATGGGTCGATACGGAGAGGTGCTCGGGGCGTGGGCCCAGGTTACCATAAAGGAATAGGGTTTGCACGCTATTCTCTTGGGATTCCCCACTTTTCTCACATCACCTAAAGGTGTGCGTCTACGGTCGGGTCTTTGGATGACCAAACAGGGCTAGGTAATGGCACTGCCAGGAAAACGCTTGGGGCTAAAGCCCAGGTATTAAGGGGATGTTATTAGACAACATCCTCCTCTTTTCCCCCGCTTATTCACATCACCTAAAAGGTATGAGTCCCTGACAGGGGACCCTCAAACGGGTCCCGAGGTGAGATTGGTTTGCGTGGACCCTCGCTCTCATATGATGCAAAGGTGCAAAAAATTAAATTGCGCACGAAAGTAAACAAACAACGTAATAAAAGCCATAAACAAACAGATTTCGAGTTAAGCCCTCTTTCATAAAATTAAACAAGTTAAAATTAAGAATTTGTCCCCAGCAGAGTCGCCATTCTGTGAGCCTCGATTTTTGAACCCTATCTGATGTTGATTCCGGTTGATTAGGATCTGATCAGATTCTAGGTCCACTTATAACCTAAGCTTAACAACTATGTCATATAACACTAGTTATTAAATCCTAAGTTAGCTCACTGGAACCAAATTACAGGCGCCACCTAATTTTGACCTAAGGTAAATTAGGAAAGGAGAGTTCGGGTTCGGGGGATTGATATTCGACTTATTTAAGGTTCAATTACTTTCATTACCCCTGGAAGTAGTTTTTCCTCTACTTAGTTTAATTACGGCTTATTACGAGTCATTTTAACCTACGTGCGCGCTTCTAATTTTTTTTATTTTTTAACAGAAAATAAAGTGAAAATTAAAACTACCTAAACTAGGGTTTCAGAGGCAAAGTAAGGTCAAATTTTAATTATGTCCGTAGCCACGGACCTAATGTCCGATACCATGGACCCTAGTTGAACTACATGATTATGAAAACCGAATTAAAATAAAAACGTAAAGTTGAAAAGTCCGGGGCCACGGACATGTGCTGTTAAAAACCCTAAAATTTGAAAAATTAATAAAATAAGAAATACCGCCACCGTCCGTGGGTGTCCGTGGACAACCCGTTCGTGGTCCCGGACCATGGGTCCGAGGTCACGGACCACCCATGGACAGTGGGTTTTTGGTGGTTCTCGACGGTGTTTTCGACTCAAAATTTATGCACGTGTAGCCTGAAAGATTTCCAACAAATATTCACAGTTTGAAGTCAAATTAAGCATGAAACTTAGCAAACAAGTAACAAGGCAGAAGCAAAAACAAATAGCAATACAGAAGCCGAAAAGGGTCGGTTTGAACCAAAAATTTGACAGAAGACTGATAAAGTCATAGGGTTTCAGAAAAGTATGATTGTAGCCTGTTTTGGCTCCTGGATCTTTCGGTGCTCTATTGATCTCGGTTCTGGATTGAGTTCAAACCCGACTTCTGACTATTGATTATTGATGGTATTCCTCACATTTTGTGGTGATTTGGCCGCAGTTTGATGGTTAGATTAGTGTTGGGAGTTGAAAATTGTGTGAAAGTGTGGATTTGAGAAAAATTTCGGTATTGTTTTGGTGCTTGGAAGTGCAAAAACGTGAGAGGCTGGTTATGGAGGAGAGTTCTGATTGCCTAGGGTTCAGGGAGCTTATGTGATTCTGTTTTGATCAAAGGATTTACCCCTTTATATAGACTTCCTTAAATATAAAGAAAATCTAGTGAAAACGAGATTCTTCGGGATTTTAATTAAATGACTTCCCAAGGGAATTTTGCTGTGAAATCTTAGCCACGTGTCAAGGATGACAATTATGATTTTTCTGAGGTGGAATCGAATTTTTTAAATATTGGAATATTTTTAAATTCAATTTCTCGTCAGATTCAATCAGAAATTGCTAGAACATTATTGGGAATTTGAAAAATCAAAATTCCAACGCCATTATGCTTAAAATGTCATCCTCTATCATGGGTTAAAATTTCAAAACATTCAGAGTTTATTTGAGCCACTTTCGGAGGAGAGAGAAAGCTCATAGGGGGTTTAGGAGCCTTAAAAAATTATGAAAATACCCCTGAAGAAGACTAAGCTGCCCCTGATGCCCCGAAATGCGCCGATCAAACTGGGAATCCATGTTCTTTGGCCAAACTACCCTTTTTGCACCTGTGCCTCAAGAGACTCTCCTCTCGGGGGTTAAAATTTTGGGTATAATAGCAAGCAACAGCAGTGACACTGAGAAGTAGGAGGCCACTTGTATCTTCCTCCCCTCAAGCTGAAAACGAGGATCAAGAATCTCAAGAAGTTCAAGAGGAAGATCAAGAGATCTTTGAGGAAGATCCTCCTCCTTTAAAAAACACTTCCAAGGAGAAGTAGTCTCCTGAAACTTCTACTCCCTCCACTCTCACACAAACTCTCCTTCCACTTCCTTTTCCAAATAGAATGAAAAAGAAAAATCTTGATGAACAATTTGGAAAGTTTCTAAGCCATTTTAGGAAACTGACGATTAATATTCCATTTGTAGATGCTTTGAAACAAATGCCGATCTATGAAAAATTTATGAAGGACATCATCACCACTAGAAGATCATTGTAAGAAGGGAAAGTGTGCATCTCACACAGGAAGTGTCGGCTGTGCTGCTGCAGAGCCCCAAGAGCATCCCTCCAAAACTTGGAGACCCTGGTTTGCCAATCATCCCTTGTTTTATTGATGATGTTGACTGTGGTAGTGGAGTCTGTGATTTAGGAGCTAATATTAATCTGATGCCACTTTAAATTTTTAATAAACTCAGGATTGGTGAATGCATGCCTACTTTAAATCAATTGTAATTAGCTGATAGGTCCTTAGTGTTCCCGAAAGGGATAGTGGAGAACTTGGTTGTGACAGTTGGGACTTTTGTGTTCCCCACTGATTTTATTATAATTGATATGGAAGAGGATGCTAGGGTGCCCTTGATTTTAGGTCGTCCCTTAATGAGAACTGCTAGGGTTCTGATAGATGTTGAGAAAGCAAAGATCACATTGAGGCTTCATGATGAAACACTAGAGTATGACATGTCTAAGGTAGTAAGGAAACCCGCAAATGTGGAAGTTGTTTTTGCTACAGATATTGTTGACTCTATTGTGCAAGATAATTCTCCTTCTTTTATCTGCTATGATGCTCTAAAAGTCACTTTGCATGAGTCTTGTGGTGACCAGGTGATAGACCCGGAGGTGGTAGAGATGGTAGCAGCCTTGTACAGTAGAAAATTCTATCTCAGACCACGCTACCCACCACTGGAACAACTAGAGCGATACACTAAAAAACCTCCCTTGTCAATTGAGAAGCCTCCCATCGTGGAGATGAAACCCCTATCTTAACACTTAAAATATGCTTATTTGACTGACCCGTGTGTTCTACCTGTGATCATCTCCTTCTCTCTAACAAGTGCACAAAAGGAAAGTCTATTGAAGGTGCTTCGAAGCCACAAAAGAGACATTGGTTGGTCCCTCTCGGATATCAAAGGCATTGACCCCCGTTTCTACACTCTTCACATCTATATGGAGGATGATTACAAGCCTTTACTCCAACCATAGAGAAGGTTGAATCCAAACATGAAGAAGGTGGTGAAGAAAGAAGTTCTAAAACTACTTGACTCGAGAATCATCTACTCCATCTCCTACAGTAAAAGGGTGATCCCAGTTCAAGTAGTGCCAAAGAAGGGAGGCATGATGGTAGTTCCCAACGCCAAGGGTGAGTTGAATCCGTAAAGAACCCCAAATGGTTGGAGGGTGTGCATCGAATATAGAAAATTAAACACCACCATCCGAAAGGACCACTACCCTCTGTCCTTCATCGACCAAATGCTTGAGAGATTGGCCGGGCAAGATTACTATTGTTTCATTGATGGCTACTCGAGATACTTTCAAATACTCATTGCCTTAGAAGACCAAGAGAAGACAACTTCCACGTGCCCGTATGGGACAATTACATACAACTGGATGCTGTTTGGTCTATGTAACGCCCCAGCCACCTTTCAGAGGTGTATGATGTCTATCTTCTCCGACTTTCTGGAGAAGAGCATCAAGGTGTTCATGGACGACTGCTCTGTCTTTGGTCTCACCTTCGAATCATGTTTAGGCAATCTAGATACCATCCATGCTCGGTGTGAGGAGACAAACCTTATACTTAATTGGGAGAAATGCCATTTCATGGTTCGGGAAGGGATAGTCCTCGGGTACAAAATTTCTTCAAGAGGCATCGAAGTTGACCAGGCCAAGGTCGAGGTTATTGAAAAATTGCCACTATCGACCTCAGTCAAGGACATTAGGAGTTTTCTTGGTCACGCCGGTTTCTACAAGGTTTATCAAGGATTTCTTCAAGATTTCAAAGCCTCTGTGTGACCTCACTAGTAGAAAAAAGATTTTTAATGACGGCGTTTAAACCACGGTTAAATGGAAAACTGTGGTTTAAAGTTTATAAACCACGGTTTTCATAGCAACCGTCATTTAAGGTGCATACAAGAGTGCATATACCACGGTTTTTGGAGAACCGTCGTATATAGGTTACTTATATACCACGGTTTTCAGGGAAACCGTGGTATATAGTACACGCCAGAGTGAATATACCACGGTTCTTGGGGAACCGTCGTATATAGGGTACCTATATACCACGGTTCCTAGGCAACCGTCATTTATATTGCACATCTTATTATATTAAACAACGGTTTTTTTATCAACCGTGGTATATAGTCTAGGCGGGAATTTTAATTTTCGGCCGAAATTTAACGCGGCTCCTTCTCTCTATTCTCTTATATATCTCACGGTAATTTTGGAACCCAAACCGACGAAGCACTGCAACTCTTCTTCTTCATTCTCTTCAGTCTCACGGTAATTCTGGAACCCAAACCGACGAACATGCTCTGCAACTCTTCTTCATTCTGTTCAACCTCACGGTAATTTTGGAGCCCAAACCTGACGAACATGCTCTGCAACTCTTCTTCATTCTCTTCAACCTCACGGTAATTTTTGCAACCCTAACCAGCGAACAAGGAACATGCTCCGTCCTCACTCATTCTCTTGTTTTTCGGTAATTTTTGCAGCTTACACTTGCGAACAAGGAACACATGCTCTGCCTCATCTCCACTCACTGTAATTTTCGCAACCATAACCGGCGAACAAGGAACATGGCCTACGCCTCCATTCTTCATTCTCTTCAACCTCACGGTAATTTTGCAACCCACCGTGAACAAGGAACATACTACGCCTCCATTCTTCACTCATTATTTTGCAACCCTAAATCGCAAACAAGGAACATACATGTTCTAGCCTCTTCATTCTCTTCTGTGCTCTGTTTGAGATCTGTGAAGCGGCGCTTCTAAATCGCCAGCGATTTTGAAAAAAAGTTCATAGACTATAAACCACGGTTATATGTATAACCGTGGTTTTTTCGTTGATTTTATACATTATATACCACGGTTTTGAGACTAACCATCGTATAAAAGGTACTTTATACCGCGGTTCTCACCTTAACCGTCGTTTAAAATCGGTGAGGACCGCGTCCAAAAATGGTCTTAAACGACGGTCATAGCAAACCGTGGTATATAGTCTACTTTTAAACGACGGTTTTCAACCGTGGTATATAGGCAATTTTCTATATGCGACGCGAGCATAAACCATGGTTCCTAACCGTGGTATATAGGCAAAATAACCGTGGTTAAAAACATTTTTTCTACTAGTGCCTCTTGGTTAAGGATGTCAAGTTAAACTTCACCGAGGAATGTCTGCAAGCTTTCAATACCCTAAAAGAGTGCCTCATCTCAGCCCCCATTGTTGTGTCACTTTAGAGCCTTCCATATGTGTGACGCCAGTGACTACGCAGTGGGGGTAGCCTTATGTCAGAAGTGTAAGAAGATCTTAAAGACCATCTGTTATGCCAGCAGGACCCTCAACGAAGCCTAGAAGAATTATGCCACTACTGAGAAAGAGCTTATGGCCATAGTCTTTGCTTTGGATAAGTTCAGATCTTACCTCCTTGGGAGTAAAGTGATAGTCCACACAGATCACTCTGCTCTCAAGTATCGATTCACTAAAGAAGATGTCAAACCTCGACTACTTAGATGGATTCTTCTGCTGCAAGAGTTCGAGATTGAGGTCATAGACAAACCGGGAGTGCAGAATGTAGTGGCTGACCACCTATCTCGCATAGAGGCACCGGAAGAAGGAGTTCCCATAAATGAATTATTCCTAGACGAATGTATCTTCATGATCGGCGACACCGGTGATCCTTGGTTTGTAGACATAGCAAACTATCTGGCTAGGGGCATAGTTCCTCATGAGATGACCCATCAGCAGAGGAAGAAGTTCTTTTCAGATGTGAAGCATTACTATTGGGAAGACCCTTTCCTTTTCAAAGTCTGCGCAGACGGGATGGTCAGGAGATGTGTGCCTAGAGCTGAAGTGCAGAACATTCTACAGCATTGCCACTCCCTGGAAGCTGTGGACATCATGGTCCAGCACGGACAGTAGCCAAAGTGCTCTAATCCGGGTTCTTCTGGAAGACCCTTCACAAAGATTGTCACGCCTTTGTAGCTTCCTGTGACCAATGCCAGAGGCTGGGCAACACCTCTCGAAAACATGAGATGCCCTTGAACATCATGATTGAGGTGAAACCCTTCACCTTTGGGGCATTGACTTCATGGGCCCCTTTCCCGCTTCCTGCTCAAATCTCTTTATATTGGTGGCAGTGGACTATGTCACCAAGTGGGTAGAAGCCATTGCATCCCCCACTAGTGACGCCAAGGTGATGATTAAGTTCTTGAAAAAGAACATCTTCACGAGATTCGGAGTGCCATGTGCTATAATCAGTGACGGTGGGTCTCACTTCTGCAACAAGCAGTTTGAGGCTTTGATGAAGAAGTATGGAGTGAGACACAAGGTAGCCTTACCTTACCACCCCCAAACCAATGGCCAAGCCAAAGTCACTAACCGAGAGCTGAAGTGAATCCTTCAGAAAACAGTAAATTCATAAAGCAAGGATTAGTCTCTAAAGCTCGATGATGCACTCTGGGCATATAGGACATCTTATAAGACACCCATCGGCATGTCCCTATACCGACTTGTCTTTGGTAAAGCTTGTCATCTACTAGTGGAGCTAGTGCACAAATCATTCTGGGCGGTTAAGGCATTGAACTTTGACCTGATGAATGCAGAGGACAAGAGGAAATTCAAACTCACTGAATTGGAGGAGTTTCGAGAGGACTCCTATGAGAACAACCGCATATACAAGGAAAAACCAAGAAGTGGCACGACAAAATGATCCTTAGGCGGGACTTCCATGTGGGAGATTGGGTGATGCTTTACAATTCTAGACTGAAGTTAATCCCAGGCAAATTGAAATCCCATTGGGCGGGACCTTTCACAGTGTCAAATGTTACCCCATACAGATCACTTGAGCAGAAGAATGCTAAGGGGCAAACCTTCATGGTGAATGGATCGAGACTGAAGCATTACATGGGAGGTAATCTTGAGAAGGATGAAGCTCGTGCTATCACCTTAAGAGACCCTCAGGTTTGATCTATGCTTACTGCGTCTAGCCAAAGACATTAAAGAAGGACAGCTCTCCAGGAGGCATCCCGGAATTCATTTCATTTTAAGTCATATCTTTAAACTTTCTTTAGTTTAGAACTTGCAGAATATTTTGAACTCTTGTGGGTTAATGGGCTTTTTGAGCAACTCTTTGGAATTGCATTTTTGTGCCCAAATTGGTGTTGTTTGTTTTGTGAATATTTTGGAGATATGTGTGCCCCTCTGAAAAAGGGATGGATTTAGGACAATTTCAAAGGGAATTATGGCAAACGTTTCCCAAGGACCTTCGGCTTCAACGATCTAAGGCTGCGCTTAATTGACCCTGGACACTCGTAAGTGTGGGGGAAAACCATCTCCAATCCGCACCTTATCGGGGAGTACTAGTTTCACCTTACCTTTTGATTTTACATAGTACAAATCGTACACACTTTTTGTTAACTCTATGCTAGTGCTTTGAAAAGTTATTTTATTTCTACCCGAGATTAGTGGTTGAACAATAAGGACATTGTCCCATTCAAGTGTCGGAGAGACGACCTTTTATGTTTGTGCACTGCTCAATTTCTTTATACTTACCTATTGCTTCCCTTTAGGAGTCACATTTAAAGTAAGCAAGTTTTTCTTTGAATTCTTGAGATTTTCCACCAATTTTTTTTGAAGATTTCTCTCTTTGAGGAGCATGTATATGTGATGCAACCAAATAACCTTATCTTGGTGGAGTCTTATTGCTTAGGGGTTCCTTCTATCTTCTCTCTTATAGATTGCTAAGGGTTGCTTCTTTATGAAAATCTAAAAAGGGACTTGTGAGACACCATTGGTAACCAACAAAATGATAGTTGGGTGTTCTTTAATGAAAAGGCTAAAATGCCCAAATTCTTCTCATCATCTCTTATGCAAATGTGAAATGAATGCAATCATCTATTTTTCCATTTGTTTTATCCTTAATGCCCATTCTTGAGAGAAGTTGTCCATGGTAAAAGTTCATCAAGTCCCCAAATCTTTGAAACTTTGAAGCACTCCGGATCATACCTCGAAACTCTATCTTTTTATTTGCCCTAAGCACACCCATACCACTAGGATAAGGATGGTTTGCACTCCTCTTGAGTTTCCACCCTTTTGTTAACTTAAATCTAAGAATTCATTTACCACTTGCTTGCCTTAAATATTTCTCCTTGTTGTGGAGTCCTAGTTTTGCTTGAGGACTAGCAAATAGATTAGTGTGGGGGAGTTGATATGTGGTGAAAATAGGCATTTATTAGGTTTATATTCACCTACATTTTACTTGAGCTGCAACCTATTTTCATCCCTTTATAGAGTAGTTGGTAATTATTAGCGAACTTACACACTTTTGGATATAAATTAGGTAAAAGTTCATTAGAGCACAATAGAATGATGAAAATGAGTTTTTTGATGCTATACGAGACTTTGAGATGTGTGCCACGGGGTTCAAGACCAAGACAGGACCAAAAGGGGAGCAAAAACTGCATTCTAGAGCATTTGAAGCATGGTCCGAGTTTGTGTACGGGTTCACAATGTTATAACTCGTATAATTGCAACCTTATATTATGTCCGGTTTATGTAATGAGCTAAGATAGATTACATTTCTTTACTGTCAGTTGGGACGTCAGCGGCATTGTTTTAATTGCCAAGGACAAGGAAGTCTTTCGATTAATTAATTAAGGTAATTAATTATTTATTTATAAGGAAAGGGAATTCCTTATTTCTTTTCTTTTCCTGATCATTGTTATTCACGTCAGTTCGTGAGGAGCGTCTCGATCGTGGTGCTGAGCGACAGTTTTTCCCTCTTCCTTTCCTCTCTGATTCTCCCTCTGCTGGAACTGTGAACATTACTGCTGCAACCAGATTGGAGGTTTCCGTTGCGGTGTGGTCCTTCCTCCTTTACCAGGTTCGATTGCAGAATTTGGGTCTTCGTTGTCTACTTTGTTTTCTTCTGTTCTCTGATTGAGGGTTCTGATTGTGTTCGAATCAGTTGTCGTCGGCCGCATTCGGATTGGGATTCTGCTGCAGTATTTCGTCTGGTCTTGATTTCAGGTTTGTGATGCAGAGTGTTGCAGTTTTGAATTTCCAAGTTCTAGGGTTCTTCCTCGTTCTGATTTTGGATTGTTGTTGTGGGAATTCAGTGATCTTTATTCGTGCCTGGCTGCTGGGTTGTTCGGACTGCGCTTGTTGATTCAGACCGTTGATTTTCTTCTGCTAATTGAGGTAGGTGGTTACTCGATTCGGTTTGGAAGTTCGGCCATGGGGATTGCAACGGTTCTGTTTAGTGTGTGGCTTCTGTTTGTGTGTTGTTTGTTTGGTTGCGTTTTGGTATGGTTAAAACCCCATGGTTCTCTGTTTTCTCTGTGATTTGGTGTGTGTATCAATTTGGCAATTCGTGATGATGTTTTTGCACAAGTTTCTGCTCTGTTCGTCTTCTGGAAAATGCAGTTTTCGCACTGTCCGAACTTCTGTCCGAGCTTTGAAGTTCGGACAGTGCGTCTTGCTCTGTTGATTTTCAAAGTTCGGGGCATGTCCGAACATAAGTCCGAACTTTGATGTTCGGACACGCCCTTGGGTTCTTCTCTGATTTTAGTTCGACCTGTGTCCGAACTTCGACGTCCGGACACAAGGTCGGACCTTCCGCGTAACTCTTTTCCGTACCCCGTCCGAACATCAGTCCGAACATTGATGTTCGGACATTCTGAATTCCTCTATCTGATTTCAATTCGACTTGTGTCCGAACATTGATGTCCGGACACAAGTTCGGACATTTGACAATCTTTGGTTTCCGAGTCTCGACTTGCGTCCGAACTTCGACGTCCGGACACAAGCTCGGACACCCCTCTGTTTTCAGCGTAACTTCTTCGTTTGAACTCCGATTTGAGTGCCGTCTGCGGCATTGGGTTCCTTATGATCCGTACTACTGATTTATGAGTGTTTTGGCATATTTAAATGCAACTTTGCTTCTGTTTAAGCAATCCTTCTGTTTTGGGACATTACACTTTGTTTCTGAGCCGTGAATGGCTGGGTCGAGCTATTCCGTGGTATACCATGTAGACGTCGTTCTGAGTGTGGGTCATTCCCTTTCTGTTCTGCGGGGTTGACGAACCCTTTGGCTCTTTCGAGTCATTTCTGCGTTGCCGAGAGGCCTGGTATGGTCTATGGGTCTTCGACCCTTCTGAGTGTGTGCATTGTGTCTTGTCCCCTTTCTGTTTAAGAGTTCTGATTGTTTCTGAATTGGGAACCCTTGTGTTCCTCTCTGTTTCTGTTCTGAAAGCTTCTGAGTATTGAGAATTTTGGATATAACGTTTATCTTCTCCTTCTTCTGATTTCAATTGTTTTGAGCGACCTTACTGATGACGGTCGCTGCTTACTGGGCATAGTTGTGTGCTCATTCCCCTACTTCTAACATTTTTGCAGATTGATCAGCGAGGATCATCTTAAGATTCTGGAGCTATAGAGTTTAGCTTTTCGATTGTTCAGACTATTATTTATGATGTTGTAGCCTTCGGGCCTTACACTATTTTGACTTCTGTTTCTGACTTGGATATGTATTTGGGATTTTGTATTTGCTTCCGCTGTATTTGAATACTTTGGTTTACAATGTTTGTGTAAACTCTGTTTTGGGCCTTTATTGCATTTGAGTGTTTTAGAGCCTTGCGTTATTGGTAGTAATACGCGGCGTGTAATACCCTTAACTCTTAGGCCGGTTTTAGGGGTGTTACATTTAGTGGTATCAGAGCCAGGTTTGGCTTTCTTTAGGGTCTGTGGTTGTGTTTGCTTGTGTGAGGTTCAGTTGTGGCAATTGTTGAAGTGTGAGTCAGTTCTGACAAGTTTTGGATTTGTGTATCTCAGAATGCCTCCTCGTAGAGCACCAGTGACCCCTCAGGGAGATGCTGGATGCAGTACAGCAGTTTGTGGCACAGTTGATGCAGACGATGGCTGCAGCTGCTGGGGGAGCTGGTGGAGGAGCTGGTGGAGCAGGCCCAGCAGGGGCAAATGCTGTGGGAGGCCGAGTCAGGGCGCTCCAGGAGTTCATGAAGTTAAAGCCGCCTTCCTTTGACGGCTGTGGTGACCCTCAGGAGGCGAGCCATTGGATTACTGAGGTCGAGGACCTGCTGAGAGTGATGGGGTCGGAGGATGACCAGAAGGTGGACTTCGCCACGTTCCTCTTTAAGGGGGAGGCGAAGGAGTGGTGGCGTATGGTGATGGGTAGGCATCCCCAGCCTTGGACCTGGGATCAGTTCTGCTTAGAGTTCAACAAGCAGTTCTATCCGGACGTTTACAAGGACCAGAAGATCAACGAGTACAACCGGCTACGCCAGGGGAGAGACATGTCTGTAGAGGAGTACGTAAGGAAGTTCGTGACGCTCTCGAAGTATGCTCCGGAGCCAGATGAGCATAGGAAGGCCCGTAAGTTCGAGAGTGGGCTCAGACCGGATATCAGGTCCGCTGTGACACCTCTTCGTCACCGGACCTTCAGAGATGTGGCAGATGTTGCTTTGCTGGTAGAGGCCGACATCAGGGGCAGACAGGCTGGCAAGGACCACAAGGGAAAGAGGCGTGCTGAAGAGCCTCAGAAGAAGGAGGCTGCTCCTCAGAAGAAGCAGTCCTATGGAGATCGTCGGGGAGCTTCTTCATCTTCGTCAGCTGGGGCGAAGTGCGGGTCTTGTGGCCACTCCCATCCTGGTAGGGAGTGCTACAAGAAGACTGGTGCCTGCTTTAAGTGCGGGTCGATGGAGCACCGGATCGCTCAGTGCCCTCAGGCATCCGGTAGAGGCTCAGGAGATAGAGGCACCGGTTCAGATTCAGGGGCGAGGTCCGACCAGAAGAAGCCTCAGACTCAGGCCCGGGTTTATGCTATGGCGGGAGAGCGTGATCGTGCTGGTGATCGCGTCGTCTCAGGTATTCTCCAGATCCATTCTCGAGATGTATTTTGTCTGTTTGACTCTGGAGCTACGCACTCCTTTATTTACTGTGATTTGTTGGGTGACCTTGGACTGACTACTGTGCCTAGTGAGGTAGACTTGTGTGTGAGTAGTCCATTAGGTGGGGTTGCCCCTTGTGTGCTGAATTTTGTGTGTAAGGCTTGTCCCTTAGCAGTTCGGGACAAGACCTTTTCTGCTGACCTCATCCCGATGCGGATGACCTGTTTTGATGTGATTTTGGGCATGGACTGGCTAGCAGGGCACCATGCCCATATAGACTGTGCAGCGAGGAGAGTAGTGTTTGGTTTGCCAGACGGGAGCCGTTTTGTTTTCGCTGGGAATGCAGTCCCGTGTGCGCCTGTGATTGTGTCTGCGATGCAGGCAGCCAGCTTCTTGAGGAAGGGCTGCCAGGGATTCTTGTGCTATCTGCTAGAGGTACGTGAGGGATCCAGCTTGGAGAGCATCCCGATCGTCAGAGAGTTCCCTGAGGTTTTCCAGGATGACGTGCCCGGACTACCACCAGTGAGAGAGGTGGAGTTCACCATCGATTTAGCGCCAGAGACTCAGCCCATCTCTAGGGCCCCTTACCGTATGAGTCCGGCGGAGTTGAAGGAGCTGAAGGTCCAGCTTCAGGAGTTGCTAGACAAGGGCTTCATTCGCCCTAGCGTTTCGCCTTGGGGAGCGCCAGTGCTGTTTGTGAAGAAGAAGATGGGACCTTCAGATTGTGCATCGACTACAGGAGCTGAACAAGGTGACCATCAAGAACCGCTATCCCCTTCCGCGCATAGATGACCTGTTTGACCAGTTGGCGGGCGCCACAGTGTTCTCGAAGATAGATCTTCGTTCAGGTTACCATCAGTTGAGGATTAAGGCCGAGGATGTGCCTAAGTCCGCCTTTAGGACTCGTTATGGTCATTACGAGTTCCTAGTTATGCCGTTTGGTTTGACTAATGCTCCCTCAGTCTTCATGGATATGATGAACCGGGTTTTCAAACCCTATCTGGATCAGTTTGTAGTGGTCTTCATAGACGACATCTTGGTGTACTCCAAGAGCGCAGAGGAGCATGAGGAGCATCTGAGGATTTTTTGCAGACGTTGAGGATCGTGAGCTATGCTAAGTTGAAGAAGTGTGACTTCTGGCTTGATCGTGGTGTTCTTGGGACATGTGGTCTCGAAGGACGGTATCTCAGTGGACCCTGAGAAGATTAGAGCAGTTATGGAGTGGGCGAGGCCCACGAATGTTGCAGAGATCCGTAGTTTCCTTGGGTTAGCTGGGTATTACAGGAAGTTTGTCGAGGGGTTCTCTAAGATTGTATCCCCACTGACCCGTCTGTTGAGGAAGGAGATTAAGTACGAGTGGAGCGAGGCTTGCGAGCAGAGCTTCCAGGAGATTAAGAAGAGGCTGACGACCGCACCGATTCTGACTTTGCCATCTGGGACGGAAGGATTCGAGGTCTTCTGTGATGCGTCCCATAAGGGACTAGGTTGTGTTTTGATGCAGCAAGGTAAGGTAGTGGCTTATGGCTCCGACAGCTTAAGCCGTATGAGAAGAACTACCCTACCCACGATCTGGAGTTGGCAGCTGTGGTTTTCGCGCTGAAGATTTGGAGGCATTATCTGTATGGGGCGTCGTGTAAGGTTTACACGGACCACAAGAGTCTCAAGTATTTGTTCACTCAGAAGGAGCTGAACTTGAGACAGCGGAGGTGGTTGGAGCTACTTCACGACTACGATTTAGAGATCCTCTACCACCCGGGTAGAGCGAATGTTGTTGCAGATGCTTTGAGCCGGAGAGGTGCTCCGGGTGTAGCTTGTGCCTTGACAGGAGTTCAGAGGTCCGCCTTAGAGCTTCAGCGTATGGGCGTCTGGGTAGTCAGACCAGCCAGTGCCAGTGTGATAGCAGCACTTCAGGTTCAGTCTTCGTTGGTCGACAGGATCAGAGTTGGTCAGGAGTCGGATTCAGCTTTGAGTCGGATCAGAGAGGGGCTGCCTTCAGAGCAGAACTCAGACTTCAGTGTCTCCAGTAATGGGTGTCTGCGTTTCAGAGGCCGTGTATGTGTGCCAGACGACGCAGTTCTGCGTAGGGAGATCCTTCAGGAGGCTCACGGAGCGCCATATTCAGTTCACCCAGGAGGGGTGAAGATGTATCGAGATCTCAGAGAGTCGTTCTGGTGGTCTGGGATGAAGCGAGACATCTCTGAGTTTGTTTCGAAGTGCCAGACCTGTCAGCAGATTAAGGCTGAGCACCAGAGACCAGCGGGTTTGCTTCAGCCCCTTCCCATTCCTGAGTGGAAGTGGGAGAGTGTGGGGATGGATTTCGTCATGGGTTTGCCCAAAACTTCCTCGGGTTGTGATGCTATTTGGGTGATTGTTGATCGTCTGACGAAGTCTGCTCATTTTCTGCCGGTGAAGAAGACCTTCAGTCTGGAGCGTCTAGCTCGTCTGTATCTGGATGAGATAGTGAGGTTGCATGGTGTGCCTACTACTATAGTTTCTGATCGTGACCCGCGCTTTGTTTCGAGATTTTGGCGCAGTTTGCATAAGGCCCTGGGTACGAGTTTGGCGTTCAGTTCAGCCTACCATCCTCAGTCGGATGGCCAGACAGAGAGGACTAATCAGGTCCTGGAGGACATGCTTCGCGCATGTGTCCTAGATTTTGGGGGTAGCTGGGAGCAGCACGTGACTCTGATCGAGTTTGCCTACAACAATAGCTTTCAGGCGAGCATTGGTATGGCTCCGTTTGAAGCGTTGTACGGTAGGAGGTGCAGGTCTCCCATCTGTTGGGATGACCTGAAGGAGAGGGTCTTGGTTGGACCTGAGTTGGTGCAGGGTGCAGTAGAGAAGATCAGGGTGATTCGGGAGCGTTTGCTTGTTGCTCAGAGTAGACAGAAGTGCTATGCAGACCAGAGGCGCAGGCCGCTTGAGTTTGATATTGGTGATCATGTCTATCTGCGAGTGTCGCCGGTCAGAGGCGTAGTCCGGTTTGGGAAGCGTGGGAAGCTTAGCCCGAGGTTTGTAGGACCTTTTGAGATTCTAGAGAGGATTGGCCCTGTGGCTTATCGTCTGGCTTTGCCCCCATCCTTGACTGCTGTCCACAGTGTTTTTCACGTCTCTATGTTGAGGAAGTATCTGCATGATCCGTCTCATGTGATCGACTACAGTCAGCTTCAGTTGAGGGAGGACTGCAGTTTCGAGGCGGTGCCTACCCGTATACAGGCTAGAGATGTTCGTCAGCTCCGTAGTAAGACCATGCCTATGGTTAAGGTTCAATGGTCTGATCAGTCAGAAAGTGAAGCGACGTGGGAACTCGAAGATGAGCTGCGTGCCAAGTTTCCCTCCCTGTTCGAGCAGTAAGGTGAGTTAATCTCGAGGACGAGATTCTTTTAAGGGGGAGGTGATGTTATAACCCGTATAATTGCAACCTTATTATGTCCGGTTTATGTAATGAGCTAAGATGGATTACATTTCTTTACTGTCAGTTGGGACGTCAACGGCATTGTTTTAATTTCCAAGGACAAGGAAGTCTTTCGATTAATTAATAAAGGTAATTAATTATTTATTTATAAGGAAAGGGAATTCCTTATTTCTTTCTTTTCCTGATCATTGTTATTCACGTCAGTTCGTGAGGAGCGTCTCGATCGTGGTGCTGAGCGACAGTTTTTCCCCTCTTCCTTCTCTCTCTAATTCTCCTCTGCTGGAACTGTGAACATTACTGCTGCAACCAGATTGGAGGTTTCCGTTGCGGTGTGGTCCTTCCTCCTTTACCAGGTTCGATTGCGTTGCAGAATTTGGGTCTTCGTTGTCTACTTTGTTTTTCTTCTGTTCTCTGATTGAGGGTTCTGATTGTGTTCAAATCAGTTGTCGTCGGCCGCATTCAGATTGGGATTCTACTGCAGTATTTCGTCTGGTCTTGATTTCAGGTTTGTGATGCAGAGTGTTGCAGTTTTGAATTTCCAAGTTCTAGGGTTCTTCCTCGTTCTTATTTTGGATTGTTGTTGTGGGAATTCAGTGATCTTTATTCGTGCCTGGCTGCTGGGTTGTTCGGACTGCACTTGTTGATTCAGACCGTTGATTTTCTTCTAATTGAGGTAGGTGGTTACTCGATTCGGTTTGGAAGTTCGGCCATGGGGATTGCAACGGTTCTATTTAGTGTGTGGCTTCTGTTTGTGTTGTCTGTTTGGTTGCGTTTTGGTATGGTTAAAACCCCATGGTTCTCTGTTTTTCTCTGTGATTTGGTGTGTGTATCAATTTGGCAATTCGTGATGATGTTTTTGCACAAGTTTCTGCTCTGTTCGTCTTCTGGAAAATGCAGTTTTCGCACTGTCCGAACTTCCGTCCGAGCTTTGAAGTTCGAACAGTGCGTCTTGCTCTGTTGATTTTCAAAGTTCGGGGCATGTCCGAACATAAGTCCAAACTTTGATGTTCGGACACGCCCTTGGGTTCTTCTCTGATTTTAGTTCGACCTGTGTCCGAACTTCGACGTCCGGACACAAGGTCGGACCTTCCGCGTAACTCTTTTCCGTACCCCGTCCGAACATCAGTCCGAACATTGATGTTCGGACATTCTGAATTCCTCTATCTGATTTCAATTCGACTTGTGTCCGAACATTGATGTCCGGACACAAGTTGGGACATTTGACAATCTTTGGTTTCCGAGTCTCAACTTGCGTCCGAACTTTGACGTCCGGACACAAGCTCGGACACCCCTCTGTTTTCAGCGTAACTTCTTCGTTTGAACTCCGATTTGAGTGCCGTCTGCGGCATTGGGTTCCTTATGATCCGTACTACTGATTTATGAGTGTTTTGGCATATTTAAATGCAACTTTGCTTCTGTTTAAGCAATCCTTCTGTTTTGGGACATTACACTTTGTTTCTGAGCCGTGAATGGCTGGGTCGAGCTATTCCGTGGTATACCATGTAGACGTCGTTCTGAGTGTGGGTCATTCCCTTTCTGTCTGCGGGGTTGACGAACCCTTTGGCTCTTTCGAGTCATTTCTGCGTTGCCGAGAGGCCTGGTATGGTCTATGGGTCTTCGACCATTCTGAGTGTGTGCATTGTGTCTTGTCCCCTTTCTGTTTAAGAGTTCTGATTGTTTCTGAATTGGGAACCCTTGTGTTCCTCTCTGTTTATGTTCTGAAAGCTTCTGAGTATTGAGAATTTTGGATATAACGTTTATCTTCTCCTTCTTCTGATTTCAATTGTTTTGAGTGACCTTACTGATGACGGTCGCTGCTTACTGGGCATAGTTATGTGCTCATTCCCCTACTTCTAAGATTTTTGCAGATTGATCAGCGAGGATCATCTTAAGATTCTGGAGCTATAGAGTTTAGCTTTTCGATTGTTCAGACTATTATTTATGATGTTGTAGCCTTCGGGCCTTACACTATTTTGACTTTTGTTTCTGACTTGGATATGTATTTGGGATTTTGTATTTGCTTCCGCTGTATTTGAATACTTTGGTTTACAATGTTTGTGTAAACTCTGTTTTGGGCCTTTAATGCATTTGAGTGTTTTAGAGCCTTGCGTTATTGGTAGTAATACGCGGCGTGTAATACCCTTAACTCTTAGGCCGGTTTTAGGGGTGTTACACACAAACCCGGACCAACCCTTCAGTGCACTCTCTAGTGTGTTTTCTGCATAGTCTTGGTTTGTGTCTGGGTTTACGAACCCAGACCAACCCTTCAGTGCAGTCTCTGGCGTGATTTCAACATGGTTCGGGTTTGTGTCTGGGTTTACAAACCCGGACCAAACCTTTCGCTAACTCTCTTCCCTTTTCTTGACATGGTTCGGGTTTGTGTTCGGGTTCACAAACCCGGACCACACATACAGAGGCGCGGACAGATTCGATAAAACGCAAATTTTAAGATTAAAAATCTCATTCTCGACACACGCCCATTCCAGCTCCCAGTCACGAAGACAGAGGCGACTCAAGAGGAGAAAACAAGAAGAGAAGAATAAGAGAAGAAAGGGGAGAAGCTCACCTCATTCAAAGCTCAACCACCCTCATTAATGGCTTTCTCTTCCCTCTCTCTCTTCTTTGTAGTCTCAATGTTTGAGTAAACTCATTTTGTGTCTTGGATGGAGGTTTGACCCCAAATCCCCCAAACATGCTTGTGATACCAAATTTGCTTAATATAGTTGTTTTATCTCTTTACTTTATTGAGTGTGCTAGATTGATCGCCTTTGTACATTTATGGTTTCTCTCAATTTCATAATTTTGTGAATTAAGGATTTGGCCAAGAGAGGGGTAAACCCTAGATTTTTCCATCTTTAATTAGTTGGTAAATTGTATTGTTATGGCTAAGATTAGTGCTTAATGCTAATTAGTAGTTGTAAACCCAACCTAATGGGAGGATTCATTGAGCTAATTAAGGGCTAGCTTTATCTAGGATTTTAGTGAAGCTACTAATTTAATCTTAATAGACAACTAGAGCAAATTAGGATCATAGCTAAGTTTAGGGAGCATTTGGGTGATTCCACCTTTTAGGGCACATTTCCATCCAACCAATCAACACTTCATTTTAAATTAATTGCTCTGAAATTCTCTTTGAATCACAATACCGAGCTTACCTCTGGCTAAACCCCCTTTCATTTAATTGCTTTTATTAACTATATACCCGAACTTGGGAGATTAGTCTCTCAGTTTCCTAGCGGAACGACACTTTTATATACTACTACGATCGGGTACACTTGCCCTTATATGAAACTTGCATAGTTTACAATTTTCTACAACATCTTTCTCCATTGGTGATGAGGCGGAATTTTTATATGGAGACCAGAGGAGAATGGACTTAGCTAGCAAGCTAGTCCTGATGTTCGGGGATGTGTTGATATTCGGTGGGGGATTCGAGGTTAGTGTACTACGAGATCAAATGGATTAAGTTGAACACCGCACCACTAGCTTTAGTTAATGCTACCCACATCCGAGCGGGACGTTTAAATTTGACTTTTGGAGAGTTTTGATGTAATGATGTGATGTTGTACGCCATGTATGAAAGGATAATGTAATGCTATGTTTGATTAATAAAAGTGGCAATATTTGAAGTACTTTGAGCATACTTTCGATCTTATTCTCATACGAATGCTATTATTCAGGCCTTGAACCTGAGAAGGGAGGTACCTTGAACATACTCAATATGGCACAGGCCAAGGAGTTCGGGAATGTCATTATGGGTAAGACTTGTGACATCCGAGATAATTATATAAGGCGATTTTAATGTGATGCTAATATCAAGCAATAAATCACAGGTACCTTCCCTGTCAATGGCACCGTTGCATCGGTATTGTTCAATTCAGGGGCTTCTCACTCTTACGTATCCTCTTCTTATGGGAAGAAATTGGGGTTGACCCCGGAGCACCTCTTAGACTTTTCAGTCACCCTGCCATTTAAGGAGAGAGTGTGATGCACGGGACGCTACATCAAGTTGCAGATCGTGATACGGGATGGGAGCTTCCCCATTAATTTAGTAGAGTTCAGAGGTTCGGGCTTTGACATCATCATCGGTATGGATTGGTTGCAGAAGCACAAGGGCATGCTACATTGTGCCGACCTCAGATTATTGCTCAGGAGCCTGGGTGGGAGACAGTCTCCTACCGCAGTGTACTAAATGAGCCCTTCATCAAGATTGTTTCGGCCATGACATTGATGAAAGTGGTGAGGAAGGGCCATACATCCTACATGTGTTATGTTGAGGACACGAGGCACAGTGAGCAGATGGAGTTACAAATCCCCATAGTGTCTGACTTCCCTTATTTGTTTCCTGATGAGCAGCTAGGCATGCCACCTGTGCGAGAGGTGAAGTTCACCATCGATATGGTGCCAGGTATCAGGCCTACTCGACAAGGGATTTATCAGACCAAGTGTGCCTCCATGGGGAGCACCGGTATTGTTTGTGAAAAAGAATGATGGGAATATGTGACTCTACATCGACTACTGCAAGTTGAATGTGGTATCTGTGAAGAACAAGTACCCTCTACCACAGATCGACGATTTATTCGACCACTTGAGAGGAGCTACTGTGTTCTCAAAGATAGATATTAGATCAGGTTACCACCAGATACGGATAGTAGAGGGGCACATCGAGAAGACGACCTTCCGAACACGTTATGGGCATTACGAGTTCACTGTGATGCTGTTCGGATTGTCGAAAGCCCAGCTATATTTATGGACTTGATGAACCGTCTGTTCTGAGAGTAGCTCGATACTTCAATGGTAGTCTTCATCGACGATATCCTAGTCTATTCTAAGACTAAGGAGAAGCATGAGGCTCATCTCAGACAAGTATTAAAGATCATGAGGGAGAACCAGCTCTATGCCAAGCTCTCGAAGTGTGAGTTTTGGCTTGATAGAGTGGCTTTCCTTGGGCATATCATTTCAGCCAGTGGAATATCTGTTGACCTTGCGAAGATAGAGGCGGTCAAGAGTTGGCCGAGGCCGAAGTTGGTGACAGATTTCCGCAGTTTCTTCGGTTTAGCCGGCTATTACAGGAGATTCTTCCAGGACTTCTCCAAGATGGCCAAGCTGATGGCAAATTTGATGAAGAAGGATGCTCAGTTTGTATGGACTAATGATTGTGAGCGTTATTTTCAAACACTGAAGGACCTGCTGACGTTGGCACCTATTCTGACTATTAATGAGGGGACCGACAGGTTCGAGGTGTATTGCGGTGCCTTAGACACGAGGCTAGGGTGTGTACTCCTACAGCACGGAAAGGTCGTTGCTTATGCCTACTGCCAGCTGAAGAAACATAAGGAGAACTACGTGACACATGTTTTGGAGTTAGGCGCAGTGGTGTTCGCATTAAGGATCTGGCGCCATTATTTGTACGAAGTCACAGTGACTATCTACTCCGACCAGAAGAGCCTTCAGCATATCTTCTCACAGAAGGATCTGAACATGAGGCAGAGGCGATGGGCCGAGTTCTTGAAGGACTACGACATCAACCTGAAGTACAAGGAGGGGAAGGCTAATGTAGTAGCCGATGCCCTGAGCTGGAGAGCTCACTCCTTATTTGCTATGTCAGCGAGCAGCAGCCTAGTCGAGGAAGTACGCTATGCTCAGGAGAGCGACCAGTACATACTAACCATGCGGCAGTAGCTAGTTGACGACACCTTCGAGGGGCAGAAATACGACTTCAGACTCAGTGATGACAGACTGATCAGACTGAATGGCAGATTATGCATTCCAGAGTCCAGCCCAGACTTGAAGGAGAAGATTCTGCAGGAAGCTCATTGCTCTTCCTTATTCATCCACCCGGGATCGTCGAAGATGTACAAGGACTTGAAGGTACACTTCTAGTTGAGTGGAATGAAGAAGGATGTAGCAGATTTTGTTACTCACTGCTTGACTTGTCAAAAAGTCAGGTTTGAGCGTAGAAGGTCTGGCAGATTAGTGCAGCCGATGCCCATTTATTATTGGAAGTTCGAGGATTTATCCATGGACTTCGTAGTTGGCCTTCCACCGACTAAGGGAGTTCAAACGTGATATTGGTCATCGTCGACAGATTGATGAAGGTGGCCAAGTTCATACCTATCAAGGACACTTAGAAGGTTCCCAAGTTGACGAACCTATTCTAGAAGGAGATCATTAGGCACCACGGTGTGCCTAAGATGATAGTGTCTGATAGAGACCCTTGATTTCTCTCGAGATTTTGGGGGCAGATTCAAGAGGCGTTGGGTACAAAACTGAAGCTTAGTACCGTCTTTCAGCCACAGACGGACAGTTGGAGTGAGAGGATAATTCAGACTTTGTAGGACATGCTCCGAGCATGTGACCTAGACTTCCAGGACAGCTGGATTGACCAGTTACACCTGATCGAGTTTGCCTATAACAACAACTATCATGCGTCGATATAGATGCCACCGTTTCAGGCAATGTATGGAAGACCTTGTAGGACACCTCTCTGCCTAGACGAGGCCAGTGAGAATACCTTCTTAGGACCTGAGTACCTAGAGAAGTGAATGAGGATGTTCTACAGATCCATAGGAACATGAAGACGGCCCAGGACAGATAGAAGTCATATGCAGACATCAAGAGGAGAGATCTCGAGTTTGTAGTCAACGATCGAGTCTTTCTCAGAGTGTCACCTATGAAGGGCATCTTCAGGTTTGGAGAGAAAGGCAAGCTGAGCCCTAAGTATGTGGGTTTGTACCGCATCACGGAGCGAGTGGGCCCATTAGCTTACAGGTTAGACTTACCTGCTGAGCTTGGGAGAGTGCACGACGTATTCCACGTATATCAACTGAAGAAGTATATATGTGTCTCACCCTTCACATGTTTTGGAGCCCGAGCGGCTAGAGTTAGACCCGTCTCTCAGATATGAGGAGACTCCACTCTGCATTCTCGATACGAAGACAGGGGAGACTAGGAACAAGACCATACACATGGTCAAAGTCCTTTGGTCGAACCATGAGGCAGATGAGGCCACTTGGGAGTTGGAGGATTCCATGAGAGACAAGTATCCAGCACTCTTTGAGTAGCGGTTGTTGTATACTTGTGGGTGTACGGGGGCATAACCCTTTTTAAGGGGGTAGAGCCTCTTGGCAGTGCATATGTGTGCTCTAGGTTTTGGGGTTTGTATGTGTGGTCATACTTAGTTGTGTTTGTTGTTTGTGCGTTTGTGCACTTGTATGTGTGGTTTATGTATCCTGTCAGATAATTATACACTTTGGTATGATGTATCCTTGGTAATATTTGTTATATATGTATATATATACTTCTTTATAAGTGGAATGACTACATATGTTATTGGTTAGAGATGTAATGGAAATTGATATGGACACCTAGGGGAGGTTGTCAACGTGTTAGAACTGATAGGAATTATGGTGCTGATGGATCATCTGTATCCATATGTGATTAAGTGAATGCCACAAATTTTGGCTCTGTGCTGTTTAATCTCAATATTTTATGTGTAAATGAAATATCAGATAGATATACATTATGGGGTTATATGGGTAGATACATATCTATTCGAGAAAGACGACTTCGGGATGAAGTCTTTTTAAGGGGGGTAGACTAAAATACCCCTAACTAAAAAATCATGATTTAAACATCTAATGATATATATTAAGGCTAAAATTTGCCTTAACATTATTAAGGAACAATCCAAGATCACAAATAATCAAAACTATGCTTAAAAATCACTTGATGCAAAAATGTGCACTATGAAGCCTTAAGGATTGTTTAACCTCAACCAGGGTGCAAAGTTGATTCCTAACATTATATCTAAGGTAATAACAAGAGAAAAACCATTACCAAAGAAACCAAAATAAAAAAAGGAGTTAAAAACACAAAAGGGGGTTTTAAAAATCCTTAAGGCACATTTTTATAAATGTGTCTAGAAATTTACTTTGGGTGGTTAATTAGTCTTGTATACATCACATATAACTTGTATACTATATGATTTCACATTAGGAATCCCAATTCAAAGAATTAAAAAAAATTAGAAATATGGCACTGATTTATGAATAGTGCCTAAATAGTGTCAAACAAAACCTTGGTCTTTCTAGCATGGTCAGTGGTTAAATAACAGCCCAAAATATCCTCCTTAAGTAGGAAGCCTCTTTGGTGAATCACCACTCTTAAGTCATGACTCACTTAGTTGATAAGACCAAATTAAGATGACACCTTTCATTTACCTTTCTTTTCACTTAAGTCATTAAAATATCAAGACTTCTTTTGCTCCCTCCTCTCTCCTACAGCCGAGAACTCTCACCTTCATTATCCTCATCTTCTTCCCTTGTTCTTAAGCCATGAACACCAAGGATACAAAGAGCTTCCATGGTAGATTGAAACCCTCACATCAAAATCCTTCCAAATCTCGTCCTTTCTACTCTAAACTAAGCAAGCGATCATTCCTGAAATACCCGCAAATTTTCATGTTAGTAAGTGCATATTGTATAGTTGGTATGAGGAAGTTAATTATTATTTTGGTACGGATATAGAATTGTGAGACTAGTTTGAGGATTAGTATTATTATATGGGCCCAGGGAAGTTAAACTAATCACCATATCTTTTCTTGTTTCTTTCTAAATTTATTATATTTACCATGCACTCCTATTACCTTCTCCTGACTTATTGAAATACTAATATTCCACCTTCTACCATCGACACAATGATCACCTTATTCCTTTCACGTTTATTTACCCAATAATAATTATTCATTTTAGATATATATCTCCTCCTAAAGACAATCACGGTCACAGTTATCCTATCCTGATTGATCGATCAATTTTATTCCTCACTCTATTTTAGTTCATTATTAATTCCTCTTACTACTTTCCTGTTGGTCACTTAAAATTATTCTCTCCTCTTAAATAAATTACAATATTAATTTATTTAATATCTTCTCTTCCTATATACTAATAACAGTCTATTTAAATCACTATCCCCCACTCCCTTCTTCTTCATCGTGACGCTCCTACGCGCTTCCTTCCCCAATACATAATTTCTCGTTCCTTCTTGATTCCGTATAGTACTTCCCTGGTGATGATATAAAGGTTAAGAGGGTAAGGTCTATTACCTAGATATGGTCTCAATTTATTTTTTCTTGTGATTGACGAGTTCTGATTGTTGATTATTATAAATCTAGACACCAGAGCCGACGGCAAACGCTTCCTGTAGTGTTGTTGGATTGTCTTCCTGAGTCACGAGAATAGTCAGGTAAATTATGTGCTCATGATTGTTTTGTTGGTGTGAATTTTATTCGTAGAAAGGTATTTTCGAAACCCCAATTTTGGTTGGAGGATTGGAATTGGATTTCGCGTTATATGAATTCATTGTGGTATTTTACTATTGGAGAGAATTTTGGATTTGGGAGCTTTTCACTGGAAATTAATTGATTTTGGGGTTCTTGGTGCTCTCTGGCTACACCTTGTTGGATTTCTTAGTGTTCCTTGACTCACCATGTTGGTACTCTGGACCATGACCATGAATTGTTTATATATATATATATTTATAATTGTAGTTAAGCTCTATGATCTACTCTATGGACTGATGATTCATAGGGGGTGTGCACACTTAAGGACTTAGGGTGAGGGAGAATGGTAATTCTGTCCGTTAGTGACTGTTTTGTTGTAAATTGTGGTTGTTTCCTGTTGAAACCTCCCTATTATTTTTAATGGATATCGTCCGCTGAAAAGTGATTCGGATTGTTGGTTTATTGGTTCTATATGTTTTGTTTACCCAATTGCAAAAGTGTTTTCAAAATGTATTTTACATAATGAGATGGAATTTACTCAGTTTCACTGATTTGCGCGATCCCTTCGTGCTTTTGTATATAGTTTTCTGATCGCAGGTAATGGTTACTGAAATTGGGGATTGAGAACGTGCTATCACATAGAATAGGAAATCTGGAGTTGTTTATGGGATATTAAGTTGAGTTACATTGGTTTGAAACGTAATCTTTTGAGTTACGATGTTGAGAATTGATTCTTGGTTGAATAAAGCCTGAGCACTCAATGGGTATTGAGTGTGGCCGTAACGCCCTGGTTTAGTTAATTTCCGCTGCTGTTTTAAAGTTAAACTTTTAGTTATTGTGTTCAGGATAACATTCTTTGGCAATTACAATTCAGGTTGAGTTTATCATATGTTGATTTCAAGGTTGATTCCGCTGTGCTTCTATAGTATTTCTTGTTATATATGTTCATTGAAACATTTCGCTACCTATTAATATCAGTTTCGCAGTTATTTTGTGTCTTTCTAACTCTGTTTTCTTATTATTTTCCGCAATTCTGGACCTATCCGAACGTCCGTCCAGACATCCATGTTCGGACAGGCCCCGAGAGTGTTTTGTTTTTCAATGTTCGAGTGTGTCCAATCATCTGCCCGAACTTACATGTTCGGACAATATGCGAGGACGAGTCCTTACTTGTAAGTTTCGGCTCAAATCCGAACTTACAAGCTCGGACAAACATCTGGACCACATAAAGGATTTTTATCGGGGCTTGTGCCCGAACTTACATGTTTGGATGTCTCTATGTTCAATTCTCGACTTGTGTCCGAACATCAATGTCTGGACACAAGTTCGAACTCTTTTACTTTCTGGTTTTTAAACTCTCGACTTATGTCTGAACATCATTGTCCGGACACAAGTTCGGACACTCAGGTTTTCTCAGTCTATTTTGTTCGCGGCTTGTGTCCAAACGTTAACGTCCGGACACAAGTTCGGACAAGGCTTCTTCTTCAGTTTTAGGACTCGCATGAAGTGTGACACCCCTACCGCTAATCCCGTCATTTTCATACAATTACTTACCTTCGCAGTGAATATTACATACACAACGGCGGGTGTACAATGCCGTTAGTCACCCACGTGACTAACAAGGCCAGTTACAATACTACATACTATCGGTCTTATGACTAGAATATACCGAGTACTATGCACAATACATTACTTCCCATTCCATACTCAAATCATAATCCAAATACAAACTCCAATTCAATACTATACCGAGTCTACTACAATCCTCAAACTACTGATACAATTTGGACTTACAATTTTGCATTACAATACAAATACAGTTCCTATTACTCAACTACCCATGCTTATACAGCAACCCCGTCCTACACTCTCGAACGGTGGTCATCTTCGAAGTACCTGAAAAAATAAAAATGGTGCCCCTAGGGAGTCAGGAAATTGCTGCATATGAAATTCGCATACCCCGCGTGCTAACCGGGGTACGCCGACTACTTTGGTCGAATACATGGGGTTCATTTTCATACATACATACATACTAATACTACAACATTATACACAAGCAACAATACTTACATACATACACAAGATTCAATACCTACGAGGGAAGACAGTTTATCAGTCAACCGCTCATATTAGTTACTCATTCATCCGGTTTAATCGGATGCTCTCTTTCTCCTCGCTCGGGTTCATAAGGCTTACACCAATCATGTTCTTACTTACTTGTTGCTTTACTCATACTTCACTCATTACTTCACTCGTTACTTCACTCGTGCTTTGCTCAATACTCACTACTTTACTAGTACTTACTCATTACTCAATAATCATTACCTTACTCGTACCTCTCCTTACTCGATACTCATTACTTTACTCGTACATACGATAAGTGTCCAATGAGCATGTTTTATAGGTGTATTTCCTATATTATATTAGCATTTTCTTCTCATTTCTTTCTCCACTTTGGTTAGTTTTCCTCTAGTTATGTTTTATTGATTATCTCACAAATTTATTGGTTAAACATGAGGAAAACCAAGATAGGAGCAAAGTACACGAAGAGACGAACGAGTAGGCGAAAACGAGGATCAAATCGGAGCTAAAACAAACATTTTATAGGCAAAGACATTGGTCCGGACCAGTGCCGGATCACCTGGTCCGGACCAACACACGCCAGCGCACCAGATAAGAAAATCGACATGGTCCGGACCACTGGTCCGACCATGGTCCGACATGTCGACTATGCCAGCATACAGAGCGCAGCCGTGTGAAGAGATAAAATCCTTATCTATTCACACGCAAATACCACCGCCTTACCTCCCCCTTTTACCTATATTTCTCTATAAATACACCTCCAAACCTCCATTACCCATATCTCATTCCACCCCAAACTATGCCTTTTCCCTCCATAAAAATACCATAAAAAACTCATCCAAATCATACTTCTTCATCACCACTATTATCCACATAAATTCCATACAACACCTCATTTCATAAAACATTCCATTTCCATACCATTGTTCTGTCCAACTCTGCCCAAATATTAGCAGTCGAGATAGTGGAGCTGAATTAATTATCTTTCCCAGATGATTTCTTTTACTTCCTTATTCTGTCTTTTCAATTCGGGCTAAGAGGATTTACTCCGGGCGAAGGTTTAGCCGTATTTGTTTAATTATGTAATCTATATTTCTATTTATAAACCGTTAAATAATACAGTCTGTTACGATTAAAGTTTATCTCTCACCTTTTTAATAATTTCATCGATTTATTAAAAAGCTTTACTAATCTGTTTTAATCTGATCGGTGTGATAACAGATAGTTAATTAAGCCGTAAATCTGTAGGAACTATTTTCATCGATCGATAAGTTAGTACTCATTTGCAAGAATATAATTCCTCGCACTTAATTTCCGTTTACTATGCTTGCTTGAGTTTTCATCGGACCTTGCATTTTCTGGTAAACGAGTTTCTTATGAGTCTATGATTAGTCCTTAAGATAATAACATTGAATTTTGCCAAACTATTATAATAACCCGTAGAGATAGCATAATTACATCAGATTATTTAAAACCTGAACCCGAGTCCCGTTTAATTATCTTCAACTCATTAATTTTTATCTTTGCTTTTACTTTACAAAAACAAGTCAATTAATTCCCCCTTTTTGTGACAAGCTTAGGTACTATATTATTTCGCTATAAGTCCCACGGTCTGACCCCTGCCGTTCTTCTGTCCTTACTATACTACTGGCGACCGGGATTTGTTTGCAGCCCGACTGTTATTTGGAGTTTTAATTTCTTTTCTTTTATTCTAATTACACCATTTCCAACCCACTCACCATATATAGTCTGTACATACTCATTACTCAATACTCATTACTTACTCGTACATACTCATTACTCAATACTCATTACTTACAGCCTCCGGGCAGAGTCATACACAAGACTCATCACCGGGCTTACAATACAAGCGGGGCTATACGCTTAGCTCCTCAATTACTCAAATGTCCGTTTATAAACCGGACTACTCAAATTCCCAACACTCCTCTCTCGGAGTTATTTTACAATCTCATGGATTAGCCTAGAAGCTCTCTCTCTATAACCTCTACTAGCTTAGGGAATTACCATTCCTAGTATTCTCATATTTAAGGGTTCCCCCAACGTATCGAATACTCTCATGTTCAGGACATTGTTTACATTAGTCGGGTCCTCGAGTGTGGTCGACTAATTCTCTAATGGTTTTGAGATCCCTTATCATTCTTTACTACTCTCATGGTTCATGTCTTGCACCATCATCAAATCCTCTAATAGAGGTTACTTATATACTTCCACTATTTATTGTTTGGTGGATTAATCGATTCGGTTCTCTAACCGTTATCGGAGTTTACTATTCCCGTACGCTCTCTCATATTCTAGTGAGTTCATAGGTTTGCATTATCGTTTCTTGGTTCGTTAGTTTTAGTGCGTTTCTACGTTTCCATTAATTCACAACATGACTCTTCCTATGAGTCACTAATCAACAAGACTCATCTATGAGTCGGTCTACGCACTAAGTTAGGCCACACAATCATTCAAGAAGGGTTAGCTCATATATCATACAGCAAGACATACAATCAAATGCAATATACCATTTTCATGCTTTTATCTTGATTAGCCGGCACACAAGCATACAAATCAACGAAGCTTGGTTAGCATACGGGGCATGAGAAAATCATACCTTGCACCTGTTTAACTTTTACCGTGGCATCTCACATTGCTGGTTCACATACGGTCCTCTAATAATGTTTCAACACATTGTTTTAAATACCACGTTCATACGGTACGTAAATAATTACTACTCCCGTACTTACCCCCTTGTGTTTCCGATATACTTAGTTTTACTAGTGTCAAATTATGTTCTTACTTCTCACTCATTCCTATACTTGTTTACACTTCTTAGGACCTTACATACCACCAAACAAGGCCTTACCAACATCTAAAACCATTACCATTCAATCCCCCATGTATAGAGCCCTTAAAAACACTCTCGGTCAAATTTTGGGGGGGTCCGGGACTTGGTCCGGACCCAAAGTCCCGGACCAACACTGAATATTACTCTCGGCCTTTTTTTACTACTGGTCCAGGAAATGGTCCTGGACCTAGGTCCCGACCACCTGTTCTGTCAACTCTCGGGGCTTTTTTTGATGCGGTCCGGACGTAGTTCCCAACCTAGGTCCCGGACCCCGCTAAAAACTGCTACTTAGGTGATTTTTCAACCCCAAATCAACCCTTAAATCCACCCCTAATCATTCCATAAACTTTCCACATGTTTAAACACACTTAACACTCCCTTAAAACTCCTTAAACCATTAGTCCAATCCTTGCTCAATTGTTGCTTAAGTTCTACATTTTTCATTCTTGCATTTTTACACTTTGCACACTTGTGCATTTCTAACTTCCTCTTGGTGGGTTACTACCTTCTACCAACTTCACCAAACTACTTATAAACATTACAAACCCCATCATAGACAAATGCACTACCTATACCCAAGTCCAACCTCCATTTCCAAGATCAAGCACACTAACTCATTTCTCATTTCTCCAATGCTTTACCACACCCATTTGCTACAGATTTTACACACTCACATATTCATCCTCCACCTACCATTTCAAGGTTATCAAACATCTCTACTCAACCCAATACACACCTTGGTTCTCCCATTCACCAAGTCATCTAAAAATGCTTATTTTCAACTAAAATTTGCCATAGTTTGCCTACAAACTAACATATCCAAATTCATCCATTCTCACCAAAATCAATCCTAAACTACCACACCCATACAAGGGTCCTACCAGCACTCAAAGCAATCAACATTTACCAAAACTTCCTCAATCAACAATACCAATACACATACTCAAATTACTGGCTCTAAGGCCTTCAATCCAAAAATCAATTCACAAACTTTTCTCCATCCTTAACAAATGCGCTGCCTTACTTATTTTGGGTTCATTATTTAATTTAACCCATCCCATATACTAAGGAAATTACAATGGCATTAAGGTGGAATTCTTACCTTAAGTTTTTTCCAAGTTCTTTTCCAATTCTCCTCTTGCTCTTCCTCTTCTCCAATTCGGTCAAGTGGGCAATGGAGTTGCCAAACTCCATTCCCATCATCCAAGGAACACAAAATAAGTGTAATTAAAATCCTAACCCTTGGAATAATACTAATTCAATGAAATGCTTAAAACACCAAGTTTAGGGTTTACCTTCAGAGTCTTTTAACAGGGTTTTAACCCTTGATTCAAGAAGATGATCCCACCACCATTGGAAGGTTGGAATGATGCTCAAAAGAGAGAGAAAAAAGAGCATTACAACGGGGGGAAATCGGTTACACTAAGAGATGGAAGAAAATAAGGTTTTTCATGAACCGTTTTACCTAGATGGAAGAGGGGACTCCAAGCTTCAAGAATATGCCATTTTCTCTTCAAATGGGATATACCCATGGAGATGAAGTTCATCATTTTTGAATTTTGAAAAGAGAGAAAGGTAGATCTTGGTGACAGGAACACAAATATGTGTTTTGTTTTTGGTTTGGAGCATTACTAAAGCTTGTGCAAGAGGAAGACGAGAGGCTTCCATTGGAGGCTGGTGAAGAGCTCCAAAATCAAAAGAAGGGAGGAGGGTGCTCACGGTGGGGAAGGAAGAAAAGAAAGAGAGGGAAGGGGGAAATGAGAGGTGAGAGAGTATTTTTTTTACTTTATATACTTTTCCCTCTTTTTCTACTTTTGCTTTTTGACTTCTTTATTAGCTAGCTAGTCATGAGAGAGGGGGTTGATTACCTTAGTAAAACCGGCCACATGTATAATGCCAGCTGGGGTGTATAACACCCTGGATTTCACCTCAAATGATAGCTTATGAAAATACAAGTGCAAAACGGTATTGGTCTGAACTTGTGTCCGGACATTGAACGTTCGTACACAAGCCAAATAAGATAAAACTGTGAAAAGCACCTGCCCGAACTTGTGTCCGGACTTTGAAGTTTGGACACAAGTCGAGTTTCAAAATCCCGAAAATTCTTACGCGTGTGTCCGAACGTTGGTCCGAACTTGCAAGTTCAAAGGTAAGTCGAGACTTGTAAGTCGAACTCATCCTCGCATGCAGTCCAAACTTTGAAGTTCGGACAGAAGTCCGGACACGACCAAAACAGCGAATTCTTTTAATCTTCTCGGGGTATGTCCAAACATTGAAGTCCGGACGTGTAACTCCCCTAATCCTAAACCTGTAACGACGTCGCAATTCGTAGCATAATAAATAATAATTTGCAGTGGAAAATAAAACTAACTACCTTGGTGTTACACGCCGTTACTCACCCTTGTGAGTAACAATGCATCATCCAACAACCTTAACTCCTCACGCTGTGATGAACAGATACTGAGCACTCTAATTATTACAAACCAAAACCAACTAAATGAGCAACTATCTGAATACATCAACCTCTTTATTACAATACCAAAATGAAACCAAAGGTGTTTGTTGAAAACACAACAGCTACCCCCGTGTCCCGCACTCCGGCTTGAGTCTTCTTCAATAACCTGGAATGTTTCGCCCATTGAAGGGTTCAGCAATCGAAATGCATGTATGCTAAATGTAGTCTTAAATCATTTGGATTCCTTAAGTCGTTATAGCCATCTTGATGTTAGATTCATTACAAAAAATACCGTTTACAATGATAACAGTAATAACTGTAAACATTTAACAATCACATAACAACTTCCCTGTAAACAACAGTGTACGATAGCACACGACACCAACAACCACACAACAATAACTCGCAGTCACACATTAATAATCCATAACAATAACCAATAATCACATATTAATAATCCGTAACGATCACCAAGCAAGGTACGCGTATTAAACTGTACTTGTTAGTTAGCCACCTGACCCTAACCTTTAAACCAATCATTTAACCTTTTCCAATTAATTTCCACCTCAAGTGTCATGTCAAGTCAAACCTTAATAACTTATTAATGGACGATTGTCCCCTGTGTTCCATTGGAACTGTTTACAGCTGACCCTATGGCCTGGTTAATTGACCGATCCGGTCGAACCTGTGCACCAACGGCTGCCTTCCGCCATCCTGAATGTGGCTGATGGATTTGATTGAGCCTTTGAGTGGCTCTCGTAGTGATCACAATGCGCAACCAGAAAGTCGAAACAATCTGGATTCCTCTCTTTATAAGTTAGCCCTTTTTTTTGTCAGTGACATAATAACCAATATTTGAATTAAGACCTTCACAGTTGACCATTGTTAGGTTCAATAATACCTAAAGGTCAGTTAGTCTTTTCCCCAGTTTAGATGTATAAACTTTCAGTCATAAGACGTTCGCGTATAAAATACAACGCAACAGTTTGAGCAATACAGTACACAATATCATTCACATAAAATCATAGATATCGCTCTTATCAATTAAACACATAATGTCTGGACCTAAGAAAATCCTTAGGACATTTAGACCACACAATTAACATACCGTTCACCGTGACAACAGCTAGCTTGACAGTTCACGCTCTAGTAACCTTTCCCGTCTACGCTTTTATTTATACATAACGATTTTATTTATACGATACAATACGCTCTTCAGAGTTTATTCTCGTTGTATAATAACTCTAAGTTATTTATTTTCCCCTGTTACTTTAACAGTGGTTCTAGATAACCTACCAGTTCATTATTTTATGTGAAGCTCACATGTGATAATGAATTATCATTTATACGGTATATCTTTACCTCATTAATTATACTCATAATTATTTCCACTTATCATTTATATCACATCATTTAGTTATTTATTTAAACCACCTTTATTTCATAAACTTTATATTATATTTCATAATATACCATAATACATTATATTACCTAGTTTACTTCCTTTCCTTATTAAATTACAATACCAACCTTATTATTTCGGTATTATATTTATACCCAACAACTTAATAAATTATTAAATAACCACATATAGTTCCCGGTAATCTTAATTTGAACCCTTTAACTTTTACAACTTACCAGATAACCAAATACTTTTATAATCTACTAAATACCCATATTAATTTTCAGAAATTGTAAAACAATTATATTAACTTCTATAAATTGCCAAGTAACCTTATAACCTTTATAATTCACTAATTACCCACTTTAACCTTTGTAATTATTAATCATCCACATTACCTTTTTTAATTTACTAATTAGCCACTTAATTTTTGGTAATTCCAAAATGGATATCCTAATTTTTATAAATTACCAAATGACCTCATTAATTTTCGGTCTTGACATATACTTTCCTTATATTTACATTTTAATCCCAAAACTTTATATAAGTTACATATTAACTTATAAACTATAGTTTTAAATATTTAATTCCTTTAAATACCGAAATGGTCCTTATAATTTTGCAATTTATACTTTCGCCCCAAATAAAATTTAGTTTAACACTTATACTTTCATAAATTACACATCCACCCTTAAACTTTTATAAACTTAATATTTTATGTCATAAATCATTTTAACCCAAAGTTTTTGGTCAACACTTTGACCAAGACTTAATTTCACAATTAATACTTTAATAATCCCATAAAATCATAAGTAATTCTCGGCCATACACTATATTTCACAATAATTACAAAATAGCCCCAAAACTTTATAAAATGTTATTTTAACACTTAACCACTTATTTAAATTCACCAAAATTCATATTATAAATTCCTACCTTATATTATAACATAAATATACCAAATCAACCCCTTTGTTCTCGGCATTTATTATCTATACACTAAACTTTTCAAAATTTACATTTTAACCACATAACTTATTAAACTAGCCATTTAAATACTTGTAGCTATTTTTAATAATCCCTAAATTTATAATATAAGTTAGTACACTTATATATATTTTGAAAACTACCCAAACTATATATTAAGCTCTCGGCTTCAATTCAATTTTACCAAATGGTTTTAAAACTTGATTTAAACTCTATAATAAATACATATAAATATATAGAAGCCATATAACACTTCTAAAAATTATGCTAATGACTTAGAATGATTATAATCTCAAAGTAGAACAAATAAACCTTAGATAATTCGGTTTGTATTTATACGCACCCTAATTAATTTTTGTGACACATATTTATACCTTAAGGTAATAATCTTACCTTATATGTTATAAATTATTTTCTTGACATTATAATCCATATATTTTCGGCCTTAATTTACTTAAAGTTATACTAAATTTTTATATCAAAGTTTGAAGCTTAAATCAAACTTAACTTAATAAACCTTAATTATATAAACTTACCCTTAAAACAAGACAATACTTGTACTTGATTTTTCCTTGAATTTCCAAGCTCCTCAAATGCTATATTGATGTAGAGAATTCGAACTCCTTGTACATATATAGGAGATCTATTTGTTAGACTTCTAACAAGAGTTTATAAATAATATTTGTAGTAATTTTACAAGAGTTTACCTTAGGAATTTAACAAGGTATTTTTGACACATCTTGAGATGATGTAGATCCAAGTTTCCTTCATGAAATAATGAAGAGAACATATGTTTAGAAGTTCCTAAATTTTTGAAAATTACTTAAGGAATTTTCTTAAGATTTTCAACATGAAAATATACCTTAACTTGATCTTGTTGTTCCTTGTATTGTTGTTGAATCAAGAAGCCTCCTTAGAACACCTAAGCTTGGCGATTTTGATGAGATTGCTAGGATGATTTCTTGCTTCAAGACTTGATAGAATTAACTAGGAAATTACATTAAAATGGTGTTAGGAACTAATACACCATTAATGGAGTTTATTAACACTTAGGAATTGATTTAGGAAATGAAGAAAAGAGAGAACAAGAGATGGAACTTACCAATCGGTTTAGACATGGCAAGTAGGAAGAATGCTCACGTAGAGCTTTAGTAGAAGGAAATGAGGGCAATTAAAATTTGATTGGTATTGTTTAATTGCCATTATTTCATATCTTTGTTTATGTTTATTTGATTTCAAAATTAACTACATAGATCTACTAATTGGATAGGCATACGGCTGGGTGGGTAATAATTGGAATTAGGCCATCCCATTCATGTACTCTAATCGGCTAAAAGGAGTGGTTCCAAATTAATTTAGATTAGTTAATGTTATTAGGCATTAGCTTAGGATATATTAGCTTGATTAACATTGTTAACTTGTCTTATCTTGCAGGTGGAGATGATCGCCATCATGGAGTAATCAAGCAGCTCCACACCATGTTGTTTACGGTAATGGTATTGCTAGTAAGTTAGGTTTTTGTTTGTTAATTGTATTTAGTTACTAATATAAGTTAGGTCCTTGTCTCCTAGATTAATTTAACTAGCAATCATACAGCTCCTATCTCCATAATGTACTACCCATTATCGGCACTATCATGCCAATTGATCAAATAATTTTGCTTGTATAATTGTTAGTAGAAGTGTGACTAGACTTGCAATATAAATGTCATTATCTAAATATAAGCTAATGTGTTGTGATTCTTTGCAGGTAACCGATGGTGAGGGTTCCAATTTAATGTCATGTTGATACCTTATCAATTAATTTAGGTAGGAATGAGTCATCATGTAAAATGACATGTTTTTGTCAAAATCTAGTCATTTAACACCCATTTTAACGCATGACATAGGGCTCAATTGAGACTTATTTTTCATTTAATTTTTGCTACACAATATTGTACTAAGACCATACTAATATGTGAAATAGGTTCCAGCATTTAATGGTACATTTATACTATGGTAAAGGATGAAACTTTAAGGTAAAAATGCTGATTTTAGGTACCTTTTTGACCTAAAAATCGCCCCTATTTATACTATGAGTTTAGTACTGCCATCAATTGATTTAGATGTTCATTTTATCCAATTTTAAGTTTATCAACTCGTGGCTTGTTAAAAACTTCAAGTCAATTGCGTAAAACGCATTTTCGTGACACCCGAAGGTGCGTTTTTGTGCTTTAAGGATTTTTCTGGAATCTAACTAGTCGCTATGACTTCCAAGTGTTTATTATGTTTTTTATGGTCAATAATAATATACTAAGGTGTTACATTGAGTTATATGGGGTTATACTAACTCAGAACACAATTCTCGGGCTACCCGGGCAAAAAGGAGCGTTAAGAAATCCTCCCGGGTATTTTGTCTTTAACTGAGAATTTATCTTGAGAACTTTATCTTAAATGTTCATTAAGGTACTATTATACATTTAGAATGAGGTGTAATGCTTTATTTTATTTTATAAGGTATTTCCGGAACTTTCGGGCCTTAAAGGGCCTTTAAGGGAATTCCTGAGCATATTGTATTTTACTCAGTTTTAGATGAAGTCATGTGTTCTGAAGATCATATAATGATCCTTGGTTAACTTCATGTGAAGTTTATAGCTTATATATCTTGTTTACTTAAGGTCGGGCTTTAACGCACGTTTTTTTTTTACCTTAAGGACTTTAGGTGCGTTTTTAACGCCCAAGTGTTTATATACTTTCTTAGGGTTCATAATCCCCCAATAATATTTATAATTCCTCAAATAATATTTATTTACTATATTTAACAATTTAAATGTTAGGGTTATTTCAGGACGGACGTTCGGACACGTCCTGAGGTGTATTTTCGAAATGCAATAGAGTTGCAGAAACTACCAAAAACACTGGAAGAGTCAATACCAGTACATAGCAAAACTTGTTAGCAACATTTAATGTTGTAGACTCCATATGAGCTCATCTAAAACAATATATAGATTGCTTAACAAGGTTTTGTAACCAGCAAAATCCTCCAGGGTATTACCACCACACCCAATTCCCATGGGTGCTCAGGCTAATGAACTTATTAAAACCACAACAACAAAGGTTAACTCAAAATCCAACATATGCGGAAGCTGAAATAATGACCAAAATGTAAAATCTTATAAAACAGTGTAACAATTCCTTACCACTGTACTTTAAACATTGTCTCAATAACTCTTAATCTCCTAAACTAGGCGTGAAATACCCCTAAGGTTCAGAATATAAATTAAAAGACAATCAATGAGTTAAGAAGGCTAGTAAGCCTTAATGAACCATTAATTATGAAAACTCCTAAGCACACTTATATAAATAAATATGTACTCCATGAAGGTTACTAAACCTTATATAAACACATGGACATAAGTGGAGCATAGTAAAGGAGGAAAATCAACCTACAATTGATTTATCATAATATACACATCTTCATGAACAAATAACACAAACACTTAAGGAAAAATATACCTTAAGAAGTCAAATGACTTGTGAGTAAAATACCTTGTAACACAAGTGTATACACCTTTGGACACTAAATAACACATGTTATACATGTTAACACATTAAACAAGTTCAAGATACACATGATGTGCAAAAAGAACATCAATATCAAAGGTGAGTCAAATATACATTTTTACTAGTTTTAATTAATGGTAAAGTATACCAATTCCTTAAGAAAAAGTTTTTATACACTTAAGGATGAATAAATCATGTTGGTAACAAACTAACACATGATATAAGTCCAAATGTACAAGTTATAAGTCATAACATTAAAAATGAAACAAAAGACCATTTTGACCCTTGGTACATGAAGTGGCCGGCCATGCCCATCCACTTGGCTGCCAACTTGCCAAAGTTGATCCAAAAAGTCTTATTTAGTGACTTAAGTTAACAAATACTAGTTTATACACATACTTTACCAATAATGCCTTAAAAGTCTTATTCTTCTCTTTCCTCCTCATTTCTTCCTTGGATGCCAATTTCAAACCCTCCAACCTCTCTTAGTCTGCTACTAAACATCCAAGAACTAGCTTGGAAATAAATTCAATCCTAAGGCATAAGGTAAGCTCTTAATTCATGTGATAGTTCATTCTCTTCCTCTTTTCACTAGCTATCCAATGGTCTATGATTTATCTAATTCCACCCACAATCTAGGCTGGATCTAAGTTGAAAGGAAGGGTTAAATTCGATTGGAACCAAGTTGGTGAAGAAAATAAGGCAAAGTCATTCCTTAAGGAAAAAATGTGCTCTAAGCACCTACCTTCTTCTCTATTGTTGTTCTAACTGATTCATATCAACTAAACCTTCTATAATCTTCATATTTACATGCTAGAACTGTTGGTGAACCTTCACCCATTTGAAGTTGGCCAAAACCACCCAAAAACACCTTAAAAAGGGGGTTTAAAAGAGTAAGTCTTCTAGGTTCTGTATAAGTGATTTGTTCCACCACTTTGGCATGCTTTTATTAAGGGATTAACACCCTTCGTTTCTCTGGAAAATAGGGCTGTGGAACACTTGGTAACAGCTTCAAATCTTAAGGTAAAAATCCATGTTTTAAGATCTTTAATGACTCTTTTGGTTAATTTCGGTTCTAAGCTGAGCCATAACCTTTACTCTCTGTTTAGGCAAGTCAAGAGGTGTATAAACATACCTCCAAAGTGCCGTGACAGTACATGGAGTGATAGGTTGCTAAAGTCATTTTAAGGTGAGAAATCTAGTTTTTCATGGCATAAAATTACTCTTATAGTTGGTTCTGTTTTTTGAACCTAACTATATCTTGTTCTTACTGTTAGGAATCAGTTAGAATCTGTCTAAACCCAGATCTCAAGCAGGCGTAACCATACAAGCCTTAAAAAGCTTATAAATCAAGGTATAACACTCTTAACTACATATTATATGCTTTAAAGCTTGTGGTATATATATTGCCGAGAGTGGACTAGTTAAATTACACCTAAGTGTGACCAGAAATGACTTAGTAAATATAAGCTAGTTATTTAAATGATATAATTAACATAATGGTCAATTAAGACATTATGTGGAAAATTGGTAAATATGGAAAATTGGTGGTGAGGCCGTGAATTTAAATTATTTTTGAGACATTTAAAGGGTAATTTATTTTGCAAGTTCAAGGTTGTAATAAGGCATGTCATTAGGCCATTTTATTTATGTTTAAGAGCTTATTTAACTTTATTTATGCATTTAGCATTAAGTTTGGGTTAAAGGTAATTACAAAAAAATATAAGGCTGTGAGCTGTATTAAGTTGAAGTTTGGTGTTTAAAATGAATTCAAATAAAAATATACACCTTATAAAGTTTTATTACAAAATTGTAAAAATAGGAAAGTTTGGGGTATATATAGTAATTACCAAAAGTTTGGGTTTCAAACAGAATTTAGAAGTCAAAGTTGACTATATAGGAGACTTTGACCAAGTTTGGGAATTTATGGAATTAAATACTAACTTATAATAAGTTAGTATGAAATTGTAAAAGATTTATAAATATTGGGGTGAAGTAGTGATTTCCAAAATTAATAGGTACCAAATGGAGTTTAGATCAAACCTTGGGTTATTAGGAATTTATTTAGCTGCATTTGGAGTTAGTATGAATTATATAAGTATAATATATGATATTTTATATCGTTGTTACATTGGGTAACATATGGGGTAAGAACCGTAAATATTGAAAGTATAAGGTTAGGAATGATGTTTATAACCTTTTGGTATAGTTTGGTAAATTTTGGAATTATATATGAGGTTTTATTAAGATATATGTATATATATAGTTTTAATGATATTAGAAACCATATGTTATAAAATGGGGTGCTTTGGTGAATATAGAAAGTTAAGTGGTGGAAATTAAATTAAAATAGACCATGGGTATGTTCGGTTTTTAAGAAATTATAACCATAAGTTATAATTATATTAAGTTAAAGGATATAATATAAGGTATATATTATAAGTGTAACAAAGAAATAATATTTGGGGTGATTATGTAATTTCTGAAACTTTGGTGGTATCAAATAAAACCGATAACCATATGGGTTGTTTGGTATTTTGTAACATTTCATAACTATAGGTTATAAATGTTTTAATGATTTAAATATCATAAGATATTTTATATAACTATAATACAACATTATATAATTAATGTGGTGGTTTTGTAAATATTAAAGAACATAAGTGTTGTTCGGTAATAGTGAGTATTTTAGAATGAGAATTTATAATATGGTTACAATGTTATAAGGATTGTAACATTTATATATAAGAAATATTCATTAAGGAAGAATGAATCTATTATAAATGATTACCATATAATAAATTGTCCCATAAATACATATATACAAATAAATATATGTTACGGAGTGAGAAATATAATATGGTTCAATAACCATATGATATCATAATTAAAATGATATGATATAAGAGAAAATAATTATAACATTAGTTAAGGAAATTCTAATGTTATGTTGTTTATGGAATATCAAGGAGTAAAATAATTCAAGGTATTTTAATATGGATTGTACAACATTACACTTGGAAAAACTAACCTTAGGAAAATAAATACTAAGGTGAGATGTATAATATATGGTCAAGATTATGCATGCAATATAGGCCAACTATATCATATACAATGTATATTAAATTACATGCGATGTCGAATGCTGAGCTAAGTATATTAATATACCACGACGTGAACGTGCATGTAATATAGCGTTCTAATCCCGAGTTAAACCGAAAACCCGACAAACATTGTTAATAAATGACGGGGAATGAACCGGGAGGGATTAACGACGGTACGGGGTACCGTACAGTAATGTTGTTATACGGGATACTAATCTGTAGTATTATACGTATTTTTAGACTGTTAGAGACGACGCGAGGAGCATTGGATCTAGCTGATTCATACTCCACCGTTTTAATCAGGGTGAACGGTATGTTGTTATGTGTCTCTGATTGTCTCTGAGAACTTCCTCGGTTCAGACGTATGTGTGAAATATGTGATAAAAATGTTTGTCTGAATGTGTGAATTAATATGCATGAACTCTATATTTACGCTGCTTATTATTTACTATTTTGCGATAACAGTATTGGTTCGTATATATGAACCTATATATAAAACGAACTAGCGGCTATGGTGCTATCTTATATGTGTAATATAAAGAATGTCAGAAAAACATTGTAGCACTAGGACAATAAGATATGTATATTATCCGAGACTTAATTACGGAGCACTGGCCATTTCTAAACGCCGCTCTCGTATCTAACACTGGATCCCAAGTTTACATACTTCGGATTGGACTAATGACCTTAGTCTGCTTTGTTAGAAAAATTGGTAATACGATGCGATGTGATGTGTGTTATACCCAAAATTTCAACCCCCCTAGTAGTCTCAAAGGCATACATGTTACAAAGGGCAAAATGGTCAAAGTGCACCAATGTAGGATTTTCCAGGGACATTCTCGGGATTTTCTATTTTCATATGATTTGTACATCATCACCAAACAATTCCAAATATCATAGTCATTATGAAAGGTATTTCATGATTTTCTGATAATATTTATTCTGGAAATTTAGCTTTTAATTCATATTATAAGCTAATTTCTTTAATTAACACATGAAAATAACCTCGAAATAGATATAATAAAAGGTTTCCAAAATTAAAATAAAATTGTCACATGGTTAGCATGACTACATACAGTCATAAACCTGAAATTATTTTATTTGAACCTTATCCCAAAATTTAAATGAGAAATTCAATCATTTTTGCAATTTTCTCTCTCCTATGGAAAATCCGAAATCAAAACAAAACGTCATGAAATTTTAACACAAGATAGAGGATGATTATTAAAGACTAATGCCGTTGGAATTTCGTTATTTCAACTTTCCAATAATAAGTTATGAATTACGGGAGATTCCAGATTGTGAGATTTTTATCTAATCGGTTATTTATCAAAATAACCCGATTCCACCTCTTAAAATTCTTAAAATTCATCCTTTACCTCAGTTAAAATTTCATAATTTTATATCGGCCTGAAACATATTTTAAAAAATCAGATTCCCTTAGAGCACAAAATCAAGGTTTTAGATAAAAATCTTGTTCTATCAACATGGCCTTGCTCTTTCTATAAAAGGACCTTCCAAACGACCTAGGGCAGAGGAGAACACTTCCAAAGTCAGATAACACAGCCACAAACTTTCTCCCCACGTTTTAACACTTCCAAGCCTCAAATCAATACCGAACACTGTAGAAATCACCCCGAAATCACCAAAAATCATCCTTTCTTCTCCTATTGAACTTCCAAGCACCAAAAATACACAAAACCACCACAAAAACAGAAGAGAAACGTCCTTAACAGCATAAAGAAGAAGGAGTCAGAAGCACAATTCGAAGTCAATCCAAAACCGGCATCAACGAGGCACCAAAAGATCCCCGTTGTGAAGAGTCTCATTAAATCCGAAGGAAAACAGGTTGAAGTCATGTTTTTCTGACTTTGTTCAACTTTAACTACTCTGTGTCAAAATTTGGAATCGAATTGACTTTTTATCGCTTCTGAATTAGCGTTTGTTTTCGCTTCTGCCCAATAACTTGTTTGCTAAGTTTCGTGTTTAATTTCGAATTCAAATTGTAAACTTTCAATCACTAATGTGTTTAGAATCTTTCAGGCTACCTACCCATAAAATTTGAGTCAGAAACACCCGCCGGGAGCCACCCAAACGCCGCTGTCCGAGGGCGGTCCGCACCCACGGACGCTATGTCCGGGGTCCCGGACGCCCCGGACGGTGGCGGGATATTTTTATTTTCAAATTTAGGGTTTTATAAAACATGTCCGGGCCCACGGACGTCCTGTCCGTGGCCCCAGACTTTTCAAAATCTCGTTTCTGTTTAAATTTGACTTTTCTGTGTAATTAAGTTAACTAGGGTCCGTGGGTTCGGACATAGGTCCGTAGCCACGGACGAAACAAAACTTGACCTAATTCTGCCTCCGAAACCCTAGTTTTGGTATTTTAATTTCCATTTTAATTTTCTGTCAAAAAAATGTTAAAAAATAAAAAAAACAGAAGCGCACACTTAGGTTAAAAACGACTCGTAATAAGCCGTAATTAAACTAAGTAGAGGAAAAACGACTTCTAGGGGTAATGAAAGTAATTGAACCCTAATTAAGTCGAATATCAAGCCCCCGAACCCGAACTCTCCTTTCCTAATTTGATCTAGGTTAAAATTAGGTGCAACTCTTAATAGGTTCCAGTGAGCTAGCTTAGGTTTTAATAATTTTTGTTATATGACATAGTTATTAATCTTAGGTTATAAGTGGACCTAAAACCTGGTTAGATCCTAATCAACTTTAATCAACATAGGATAGGGTTTAAAATCGAGGCTCACAGACTGGCGACTCTGCTGGGGACAAACTTCTTAATTTTTAACTTGTTTTAATTTTAAGAAAGAGGGCTTAACTCGAAAATGTTTATTTATGGCTTTATTACTCTGTTTGTTTACTTTCATGCGCACTTTAATTTTCTGCACCTTTGCATCATATGAGAGCGAGGGTCCACACAAACCGATTTCAACCCCGGGACCCGTTTGAGGGTCCCCTGTCAGGGACTCACACCTTTTAGGTGATGTGAATTAGCGGGGAAAAGAGGAGGGTGTCGTCTAACCACACCCCTTAATACCTGGGCCTTAGCCCCAAGCGTTTTCCTGGCAGTGCCCTTACCTAGCCCTTTGTTTGGTCAGTCAAAGACCCGACCGTAGACGCACACCTTCAGGTGATGTGAAAGGAGTGGGGAAGCCCAAAGAGAATAGCGTGCAAGCCCTATTCCTTTGTGGTGACCTGGGCCCGCGCCCCAAGCACCTCTCCGAATCGATCCATACCCGGTTCAATTTAAACGTCTAGTGAGGACATGTTGAATTTGTGTGGGCCTTGTTTGCTTGTGTGATCGGCCCACTACCAGCCTAGAGATTGATGGAACTTCTCCTACATCAACCTAGCCCAACACGAATTGACAGCTCTATTGTTTGCGGCCCAGAAGCCCTGTTGGTTTAACATGTGAGTCGTTTGGGTCTCGGCCCAAAAGCCTAGACTTAGGTGATTTCTCTTCTGGCCCAATTTGAATTATCCAATTTGCTTTAGGCCCATAAAAAAGAAATCCACTTGAACTTGAAATAACTCACCAGCCCTGGAAATAAATCTTTTTCGGCTTAGCAACCATCTTCTCTGGCCCGAAGAAAGTTAGACCCATTTATGATTTAGGGACCATTCCAGCTCATGTGCTTTACTTCAGCCCCAAACCCATTCTGGCCCAAGGGCTCATTCTAGTCTAGGTAGACTTCTTATCATGACCCTAACCAGAACCCTAGATCTAGGTGTCATCTTTTAAGCCCAACCAAAATCACTCGGCCCAAATTCCATTTCACCTCATGAATCTTTCCGGCCCATGTGCCTATCTTCCAACTCATTTCGGGCCTTAGTGCCTACCCACAATCTTCAAAACATTCCAGCTCATATGCTTTTCTTGCAGCCCAAGCAAGTTTTAGCCTAAAACTTCTTTGTGGCCGAGAATTTTAGCTCAGGTCACTTTTGTTTTCCAACAGATAAGCCCAAATCTCAAGTATGGCAGAGGGAGGAAATCTAATCAACATGGATGCCCAGTTAGCCGAAGAATTCAATGAGATGCTGAAAAAGATTGAGAGCATGGAGAGGGCCACCAGGCCAGCCGGTTTTTGACTACTTCTCCACTGGATTATATCCCAAGGTTGATCTCCCTCCAAAGTTGAAATTGCCAACACTTCCTCTATACAAAGGTTCCTCCGACCCCAGCTTCATTTGGCAATGTTCGACAGAGAAATGTCCATTCTTCGCTACGCGACATGCAGAAGGCCAAGGTATTCGCTCGCTATCTTGATGAAATTCCTCAGCATTGGTACATAACTCAAAGGATGAATACCAAGACCTACGAGGAGCTCTGTGAAGCTTTTCTGCATCATTTCGAGTACGCAAGAAGTTTTGGAGTCACCAGGACTGATCTTGCAAGCACACGACAAACAGAAGGTGAGTCAATGACCGACTTCGTCAAGCGTTGGAGGACAAAAGCAGCCGCTATTCTCACAAAGATGGACGAACAGAGCAAATCCGAATGGTAATCGAGAATATGCAGAAGCAATACAATGACAAGCTGAAATTCACATACTTTCCTAATTTCGACTTGCTGATGGGACAAGTTGGTGTCCTACAGGAATTGATCACTAAGGAGAATTAAAGCTTGGGAACTCAGAAAACACCGGGAATGGTTCAAGGACAGCATCTTGCTCCAAAGAGGCATCCAAAAGAGAACCAGGCAGCATGAGGTAAACACCGTTCGACAGCTAAGAGAGTCAGGTTGGGCCATTGGAGCATCAGAGCCACCTAGAAAGAGACTCCGTCAGAGAGAATTCACAGACATTGGCCAACCGTTGAGCCAGGCTTTTAAAAAGCTCCAGGAGCGAAACATACTACAACCTCTCACCCCCCGACCTGGGGTCCCTCAGAAAGGAAGGAATCTAAGTCAGTTTTGCCAGTACCACCAATTACCCGGTCACGACACCAATGATTGCAAGGCTTTGAGGCACACGATCTAGGACTTCTTTGACCAGGGATTTCAATGCGGCGGTATTTAGGAGAATTTTTTTGTTAGAAATCACTTTAAATTCATAGTTCTTAGTTTAGACTTTAGAATATTTCGTTTCCATTCTGTTTTCCTTTTTAGTATACTTTGAGTAGCTTTTCGATGTATGTACTCAGTATTGTTCAATTTATTTGCCATTAATAAAGCTTCTGCATCCTTCACATCTTTAAGAAAGTCATGTACAAAATGTTGTAATAAAATTCTTTTTCTCTAACAAAACAAAAAATGGTTTGAGTATGTCTTCTGATAAAGGCACATGAAACAATCATCTTCTGGCAATAGAACAAGACGAGTCGTCTTTTGCTTCCAAAAGGGTGAACATGTCCGTCCAAACACCGTCACAAAACATCCAAAACAATCCACAAAGCGGTCCAAACTCTACATCTGTTTAGTGTTGTCGTAAACCCCTAATCAATACTGGGGGCAATCTGAGCTCGGGATCGTCGCCTTTAATCTTTCGTTTAAGCGTGCGAACTAGTCTCTGAGTGAAATTCAAGCGAGTGTCTTGAGCGGAAAACCATGAGTGAACGAGCGTGCCGTTTTTACATGACTCCAGTGAGACCACATTCAAAGGTAAGGTAAACGGCATAACTCCAACCGAAGGAGATATTTGTAAATTTACGCTTAGACCTTGAAAAGTAACAAAGAACGGATACACAACTATTAGGGATGACGAAGCACCTAGGTACACACCACACAACCAAAAGCTTGTGAACCCTGACATTAAACCCTAGGCACCCCCGCTGAGCTTTTCGTATACATCATCTTTTACAAAATTACAACTCCACAAACAAGGCAACCAATGATGAACAACCGACCCGGTGACCAAAGGAAGCAAGGAGCCCGACTTCCGAACAGCAACTTCACACAGGTCCAAAGAAGCAACGCCGTTACCAAGACAATAAATGATCCGCAAATGGTCCCAAAGCGACACAGGATCCCATGAGCTCACATCATAAAACAACTCTCAAAGTTTAAAACCGGAAACACAAGAACCCCGAGGAAAAGAGATTCAAAGAAAGGAAAATCTGGAAAGCCTCGAAGTGATCCAAAATCAGAAGAAAGAGAGAATTGCAAGGAACAATTCAAAGTCCAAGTTCCAAGCTCACAAGCGAAGTCATCACGAAGTAGCAAATGACTTCAACACAAAGAAGGAAAGTCCGAGAGAAGGTGCAAGTTGCAGCTTTGGTCACCCTTATAGCTCCATATATCCTAAACATTCCTCCATCGTCCCATTGTCTTTCATCACTCCCCATAGCCACGTTATAAGCTTAAAAGACTTCCGACTTAGTAGTTGTGTTCCAATCACGTGAAAGTAGCAGGTTGAACGCGTAAATCTAACAAATGTCAAATTCAATGGTTGGGATGTTTTGACCAAAAGGAGAGCACGAGTGCAAGCATCAAACACTTTGAGTGTAGGATAGAAAGCACCACATCAAGAAATAATCCTTGACCATGTGAGGATAAGACTTGTTCGCATGTTTAATCAAAGAAAATACTGGGGGCAATCGTCGTTCCGATAGATTGCCATGAACTCTAGCTCAGATTGTCTTAAAGGAAAATACTGGGGGCAATTGTGGTTCCAACAATTGCTATGACAACACCAATTGAAACCCAAACATTAAGCACCACCACAACCATCACACCACAGGCACCTCATAGCCTTCACCCTCCACATAAATTCCATGGCCCTTCATAAGCCTTGATCACCACTCAAGACATCTCCACGTCAAACATCACACCACACCAGTGGCATGTTCATCTCCTAGGAGATAAATTACGAATCTGAAATCTTTAGTCAGAACGATAATTTCACTTTCCTTTTCAGTAGACAGATTTTCTTAATTATTGCATTTTTGCACCTCTTTCAGCAACTTCTTGTCCTGGACAATTTCCATCAAACACTTCGGTTTCATAAATCTCCATCATGGCCATGTTTGGCATATTTCTAGCAATTTCTTACTTTGGACAATTTTCAGTCTTTTCAAGCACTTCAATTTCATTTTGCAATACCCACGTAAACCTCTTCATTTCCATGTTTGGAACTTTGACAATTTGCTTTTTGCCACAATCATTTGCATAAAACATACTTCACATCTTTGCATCATCAAACATCTGCATTCCTCAATTAACTAGTTAAGAGTAGAACGGATCTCGGTCTCCATAAATAGCAACCGAGTAGAACGGATCTCAGTCTTCATAAGAAATGAGTTAGACGGATCTCGGTCTCCATAAGCAACCGAGTAGAAGTAGAATGATCTCAGTCTCCATAAGCAACTGAGTTAGACGGATCTCGGTCTCCATAAGCAACCGAGTAGAATGGATCTCAGTCTCCATAAGCAACGAGTTGATGGGTCTCGGTCTCCATAAGCAACCGAGTAGAACGGGTCTCGGTCTCCATAAGCAAACCGAGTAGAATGGGTCTCGGTCTCATAAGCAACGAGCAGAACGGATCTCAGTCTCCATAAGCAACTGAGTTAGAATGGATCTCAGTCTCCATAAGCCACTGAGTTAGACGGATCTCGGTCTCCATAAGCAAACGAGTAGAATGGATCTCAGTCTCCATAAGCAACTGAGTTAGATGGGTCTCGGTCTCCATAAGCAACCGAGTAGAACGGGTCTCGGTCTCCATAAGCAACCGAGTAGTAGAATGGGTCTCGGTCTCATAAGCAACCGAGCAGAATGGATCTCAGTCTCCATAAGCACTGAGTTAGATGGATCTCGGTCTCCATAAGCAACGAGTTAGGTGGGTCTCGGTCTCCATAAGCAACCGAGTTAGGACGGGTTTCACCTCTCCAAACCTTAGGCACACATAAGTCCTATCACCACAAAAAAAAACAACCTTAGGCACCCATAAGACCTACCCTACATTCAACCATTTCAGGCACCCAAAGACCTCCCTTACATTCATTCACTTTGGGCTCGACATAAGACCTAGATCCACCTTAGGCTCGTCATAAGACCTGAATCATCCCTTAGGCTCGTAGTAAGACCTAGCACCACTCCCTAGTTTACCTGCTTCCATTAAAAACATTGCATCATTTTCACCATTTTTAGGTAGTCAACGCTTTAGAATAGCTTGACATCATTTTCATCACTTTAGGTCGTCAACGCTTTAGAATAGCTTGACATCATTTTCATCACTTTAGGTAGTCAACCCTTAGAATAGCTTGACATCATTTTCATCACTTTAGGTAGTCAGCGCCTTAGAATAGCTCAACAACATATCATCATTTCAGGTAGTTGGCGCCTTCGAATAGTTCAACAACATCTCCTTCTCCTTTAGGTAGTCAGCGCCTCGAATAGCTCGACACAACCCACTAGATTTCAAACGGCATACGAGGTCTTTTAGGATCAAAAATTTTGGGGTATCACTCAAGCATCAACTAGTCTTTCATCTTCATTACAAAGCCTAGTTCACGGGGGGCAATCTGTTATACCCAAAATTTCAACCCCCCCTAGTAGTCTCAAAGGCATACATGTTACAAAGGCCAAAATGGTCAAAGTGCACCAATGCAGGATTTTCCAGGGAAATCTCGGGATTTTCTATTTTCATATGACTTGTACATCATCACCAAACAATTCCAAATATCGTAGTCATTATGAAAGGTATTTCATGATTTCTGATAATATTATTCTGGAAATTTAGCTTTTAATTCATATTATAAGCTAATTTTAATTAACACATGAAATAAACCTCGAAATAGAAATAATAAAAGGTTCCAAAATTAAAATAAAATTGTCACATGGTTAGCATGGACTACATACAGTCATAAACCTGAAATTATTTATTTGGAACCTTATCCCAAAATTTAAAAGAGACATTCAATCATTTTTGCAATTTTCTCTCTCTATGGAAAATACCGAAATCAAAACAAAACGTCATGAAATTTAACACAAGATAGAGGATGATTATTAAAGATAATGCCGTTGAATTTCGTTATTTCAACATTCCAATAATATGTTATGAATTACGGGAGATTCCAGATTGTGAGATTTTTATCTAATCGGTTATTTATCAAAATAACCCGATTCCAACTTAAAATTCTTAAAATTCATCCTTTACGTTCAGTTAAAATTTCATAATTTTTATCGGCCTGCAACATATTTAAAAAAATCAGATTCCCTAGAGCACAAAATCAGGGGGTTTAGATAAAAATCTTGTTCTATCAACATGGCCTTGCCTTTCTATAAAAGGACCTTCCAAAAACGACCTAGGGCAGAGGAGAACACTTACAAAGTCAGATAACACAGCCACAAACTTTCTCCCCACGTTTAACACTTCCAAGCCTCACATCAATACCGAAACACTGCAGAAATCACCCCGAAATCACCAAAAACTCATCCTTTCTTCTCCTATTGAACTTCCAAGCACCAAAACACACAAAAAACCACACAAAAAAGAAGAGAAAAGTCTTAACAGCATAAAGAAGAAGGAGTCAGAAGCACAATTCGAAAGTCAATCAAAACCGGCTTCAACGAGGCACCAAAAGATCCCGTTGTGAAGAGTCCATTAAATCCGAAGGTTTAAAACAGGTTGAAGTCATGTTTTTCTGAACTTTGTTCAACTTAACTACTCTGTGTCAAAATTTGGAATCGAATTGACTTTTTATCGCTTCTGAATTAGCGTTTGTTTTCGCTTCTGACCAATAACTTGTTTGCTAAGTTTCGTGTTTAATTCGAATTCAAATTGTAAACTTTCAATCACTAACGTGTTAGAATCTTTCAGGCTACCTACCCATAAAATTTGAGCCAGAAACACCGCCGGGAGCCACCCAACGCCGCGTCCGAGGGCGGTCCGCACCCACGGACGCTATGTCCGGGGTCCCGGACGCCCTGTCCGAAAGCCGGACGCGGACAGGGCGGGATATTTTATTTTCAAAAATTTGGGTTTTATAAAACAGTCCGGGCCCACGGACGTCCTGTCCGTGGGCCCGGACTTTTCAAAATCTCGTTTCGGTTAAATTTGACTTTTCTGTGTACTAAGTTGTAACTAGGGTCCGTGGGTTGGACATTAGTCCGTAGCCACGGCACGAAAGGGGGGTGGGGGGGGGAGGAAAAAAAACAAAAAACTTGACCTAATTCTGCCTCCGAAACCCTAGGTTTGGTATTTTAATTTCATTTTAATTTTCTGTCAAAAAATGGAAAAAATAAAAAAACAGAAGCGCGCACTTAGTTTAAAAAACGGACTAATAAGCCGTAATTAAACTAAGTAGAGGAACAACGACTTCTAGGGGTATTAATGAAAGTAATTGAACCCTAATTAAGTCGAATATCAAGCCCCCGAACCCGAACTCTCCTTTCCTAATTTGATCTAGGTTAAAATTAGGTGGCGACTCTTAATAGGTTCCAGTGAGCTAGCTTAGGTTTTAATAATTTTTGTTATATGACATAGTTATTAATCTTAGGTTATAAGTTGGATAAAACCGGTTAGATCCTAATCAACTTTAATCAACATAGGATAGGGTTTAAAATCGAGGCTCACAATGTGATGGTATAGATGTAACAAAGCAAGAGGATGTGGCTCTTGGTGCGCGTTGTGATCACAAAAACGATAGCAGGATGTCCGCGCATGGGTCCGTAAGTATCAAGAAATTCCCTCGAACTAGAATGGTTCGTTGGTCGGAGACTCTACCGTTGGAGTGGCTACTGCCGTGGGTGACCCGCCATAACATATGGGTAATTTAGAGACACGTCGTTATAACGAGACGTTGTCATTAGGCATAACTGAACAATTATAACAGCTGTTACCTCGTATATTGGTGAACAATATTGGACTCTTATGCCAAGGACGGGAATCAATACTCGTTTATTATTCTCGTTGTTTTCACCTTATTGTTCATTGGTTATGCTGTGTGGAAATATTATGTATGTTAATGGTTATGATTTACTGTATGGTTATTACTGTTAATTGTTTTACAGTTTAAATATTAAAACGGTATTTCATGTAACGAATCGCATGCTCTCGACCAAATAACTGCGGGGTCTGAGGGGGCATGACGGGGCATGTGATGACATACTCAGAAGGGGCTGATTCCATAGCACAACCATGTTTATTTTCAGGATACTAGCTGTTTGTCGACGCAGGGCGCAACACTTGTGGAATAGACATCGGTACGGTTGTTACAGTGGTTGTATTGGACTCGGGTTTGGTGAACCGAGGTGTATTTTCGCTTAGATGCTCACGTGTATGGATTTATGTGTAAGGTGGTATTATGTTGTAGTTATTTTGGTATTGTCTAAACTGCTATCTATCTCTTGTGATCACTGCAGGAATACGTTTCTGAGAAGGGAAGAAATGGTACCAGGCCAGACAGGACATATGGAGCATCCGGCCGCTTCTCGCCGGATGGAAATAAGAGCGCTCAAAGGCACCCAGCTGTCTCCGGCCGGACGAAAGTAGAACTTAGGCAATACAAAACATGGCATGACCGATCGTCTGTGATCGGCCAAAGATGATAGGGGAGGGCAAAATCGTACTTATACATGTAAAGTATAGACTAATAAGCATAAGACCAGGCCCAAAACTCTATAAATAGGGGTGTACCCCCATGGAATAGGACATGGAACATTTGACAATCAAACTTACACTTGATTCACGCAAAAGGCTCTCTCTCTCTCTTCCAACGAGACTCTGTAATCAAGACAAGGTAACATAGGATAGTAAACCGAACCGAGTTATGTTTGAGATATAGCTTACAAGTTTCATTTGGCGCTGTCTGTGTTGAACAGCAAGAAGCAACCACGAGACCACACAGAAACAGGGAAGTGATCCGTAACAATTCGTAATGGAAACCCTGAAATGACTAATGACATCTTTTGCAGGATCCGAATACGAGAAATGGCTCCAAGATCTAAGAGGACACCGAAGAACACTACGGAGAATATCGATCCCATTGGAGAAGAAGTGAGTTCAGAGATGCCAGAAACCATCTCCAAGAAAGATCTCGAGGACATGCTGAAGGGATTAGTCAGATCAATTGACGAGAAGATTGTAGAGGGAAACGAGACTCTACAGCAGGAATTAATGCAAAGAGATGAAGAGTATCAAAAGAAGTGGGATGAAATGACTGAAGCTATAGAACAGTTGAGAAATAAAGATTCCAGAGGCAGTAATGGCGAAGAAAGCAAAGATCGGAAGCGCAATTCAGTCATCAGCGAGGAAGAGATGGAGGAGGACGACCAATAGACATGAGCTTGTACCCCTTCTCAGAGAAGATAAGTAGAGTAAAACTCCCGCCGCATTTCGTTGCTCCGGCAATTGAAAACTACGATGGGACAGGAGACCCCGCCCAACATATTAAGAAATTCATGTTTGCCATGAATACTCAAGGGATTAGTTCCCTCGCACTCTGCAATTTATTACCGGGAACACTTTCGAAGAGACCACTGGGATGGATCTCCACAAGGCCGCAGCAGTCCATCACCAGCTTCAAACAGCTGATTGAGGAAATTTCAACAGTATTTCGCCGCAAGCAAGAGAGTGAAGAAGGAGACAATAGAACTGATGGATGTCAAGCAACGAAAGGGAGAAACTGTGAAGGAGTATAGTGAGCGCTTCCATACGAAGGTTGCAAAAATTGATGACATTGACGAAAAAATCTTGATTAAGGCCTTTGGAAATGGCTTGGCTCAGCCTCGACTTGCTGGAAAAACTGTGACAAAAGCAAAAACTCATGGAGAGTTAGCTGAAATGATCCATGATTTTTTGAAATCTGAGATAGCAGAGAACAAGGCTAAGGAGCTAGCAGATAGCTTCAAAAGTGCCACAGCATCGTGAAAAAAAGGAAGGGCAAGGTGGAAGTGTCGGAAGAGGGGGATCAAGATACAAGCCATATTATACAAATCAACTGTCGGATCCTCCTCTCAGGGGCCGCAGCATCCGGGAGGAGCTGAGGACTGGTGTCTACATCGACCCAGGGAAGTACGCTGCCGCAAGTAAGAGATGGATACCTTCCTCAGCCAAGAAAGCCGCCACAGGGAGAAATTCCAGTTGCATTCTGCGAGTACCATGGAAACCGCAGCCATCGAACTGTAAACTGTGCCACTCTGGCCAAAAAGCTCCGAGTCATTGACGAAAATAAGAAGAACGGAAAACAGCAGGCCGGAGCACAAAGGCAGTACGGCGGTCAGCAGAGCAACGCCCAAAATGTTTCATGGGGACGGCAGGAGGAGGAGGTTCATCCTAGGCTTGACCCTGGCAAATCGGTGGGTATGTATGATAACAGGTCTGTACGAAAAGTAAAAGTTTTTTCTCTTTTCATTTGGACAACAGGACTTCTTAGGAAGTAAAAGACGGTCATAAGTTGTCTTCCTAAAAATCAAGCATGTAGGAATGAAATTGTCAAAATCATGCTACGAAAAAATAGAAGAATAGAATTTTCACTTTTTCATTTCATTTACAGCAAACCCGCTCGCTCTCTCAAAAAAAAAAGAAGGCTAACAAAACTTTTTCTAAGAAAACTCACAGGGCTATTTTCGGAGGTAGGACCACTAACCCTAATGAAAGAAAGAGGCACATTCATCAGTACATCAGGAACTTCCGGAAAGAAAGATCGCCAAAAAAGAAAGGTTCCCTCCAATTTTTTTTTTCCGACGAAGATGAAGATGGAGTGTTTATCCACACAACGATCCACTTGTCATTCGCGCACAGGTAAACGATCGAATGATGGAAGGAATCCTGATTGATAGTGGAGCCGGGGTGAACGTTATCTCAGCCGAAGCGGTTAAAAAATTGGAAGTACCTGAGGGCCAGATTAGGCCATATTCGGCGGTTCTAGGAGGATTTGTATGAGGAGTTTCTACCACGTCCTCGGCAGTATAGAATTCACCATGACCCTGGGTCAAGGAGATGAAAGGAGAATAGAATATAGAAACTCACGGCTTTTATTGTGCCAGGTCTGTCAGGATAAAACATGTATCTCGGAAGACCAGGAATCAATGCCTTCAAGGCCATACACAGTACTCATCACTTGAAATTAAAATATTTAACCACAAACGGAAAGGTGGTTACGATAAGGGGAAGTTAAAAGATGGCCCGGATGTGTGAAGTTCGCATCATGGACAGTCTCTCCTAGCGAGGAGATAGTCAAAACTGTAGGGTCACAAAAGGAATTCAAGGGGAAGTTACCTTCTACCCCAGAGCCAAGTCAAGAAAAGGAAGGGTGTCAAACAACTCAAGACTCCCCTAGAGAGGTACATTTAAATCTGACCCTTCTAAATTTTTTAAAATAGGAACTGCGTTTGACAGTGGAGAACAAACTCACTTAATGAGGTTCCTGGAAAAAAGAAGGGCAACATTCGCTTGGAGCACGGACGAGATGCCTGGTATAGACCCAAGCGTTATCCGGCATGAGCTCAGGGTAGACCCTAAGCATCCGGCGGTTAGGCAAAGGAAAAGGGTAATAGGGGAAGAAAGAGATTTGGCCACATGAACCGAGGTCCAAAAACTCCTCAAGGCGGGATTCATCAGAAAAGTAGCATACCCATGATGGTGGCTAATGTTGTCATGGTAAAGAAGCAAACGAAAAAAACAGGAGAATGTGTGTGTGATTTCACAGATTTGAATAAAGCATGTCCTAAAGATTTCTATCCCCTACCATCAATTGATAGATTGGTGTTTCAACTGCTCAGAGCTCTGTGTTAAGCTTTATAGATGCATTTTCCGGTTATAATCAGATAAAAAGAAAGAACAAGATTCGAAAAAAACATCATTTATCACTTCAGCCGGAACATTCTATTACAGGGTAATGCCTTTCGGTCTAAAGAATGTAGGGGCTACTTTTCAGCGAATGATTGACAAAGTGTTTTGTCAACAACTTGCCGAAATGTGGAAGCCTATGTTGACGATATAGTCGTAAAAAGTCCATCAAATAGCAACACATGAAGGATTTAGAGGAAACGCTCGACACTCTGGACAAATACCAAATCAAGCTAAACCTGAGAGAAGTGTATATTTGGTGTAAACCAAAGGGAAGTTTCTTGGCTTCATTGTTGGACAACGAGGCATTGAAGTCGATCCGGAAAAAAGTCAAGCAATCCTCAACCTTTCTCCCTCAAGAAATATCAAAGATGTTCAAGCCTTGAACGGGAGACTCACAGCACTAAGCAGGTTTTGTTCCAAACTTCAGGAAAAATCAATCCCGTTCTTCAATATTCTAAGGAAGAACAGTAATTCCAGTGGGGACAAGAATGTGTGGATGTGTTTGAAAGAATCAAGGAAATGCTCCGGGACTGCCTAAACTGGGCGTACCTGCCCCTGGCCAAGACCTCTACCTTTACTTGTCCGCAACAGATTGGGCAGTTGCAGCCGTCTTGATCATGGAAGAGAAAAGGTAGATACCAGTCACTACCACCAGCAAAATTTTTTAAGCCCAACAGAAGGACGATACACTAACATAGAGTAAATTCCTGTTTGCATTAGTGGTGGCGTCAAGGAAATTGCGGCCCTATTTTCAGTCGCATCGGATCTTTGTCAGGACCAATTGGCCACTCAAGCAAATAGCCAACAATCCAAATGCTTCCGGCCGGATGGTGAGCTGGACAGTGGAGCTAACACAATATGAAATTCACTTCTTGCCCAGAACAGCGATTAAAGCTCAGGCCTTGGCAGACTTCATAATAGAAACAAACTTTGCAGGAGAAGAGAAACAGCTCCAGAACCCATATGTTGTCTTGGTCGACGGAGCCCGGTGTAAAAGTGGGGCAGGAGCTGAGTACGAGGCTCTTATCCAGGGTTTGGAGGTCGCTACTGCCTTAGGGGCAACAGAATTAGAGGTGTACTCGGACTCTATGTTGGTGGCAAGACAGAATGATAACATCTATGAAGTCAAAGAGGAAAAGCTATGGAGGTACCTGCTCAAAGTCCAGGAGCTAAAAGCGAATTTCCAAAGATGTGAACTAAAACACCTTCCTCGTAAGGAGAATGTCGAGGCTAATGCCTTGGTAAAATTGGCTAGTATGGCCGACAGGGTGCCCAATGAAATATGGCTAGAAGTCAAAACTTCGTCAAGCATAGATGAGGCTCAAATGTTTACGGTAGAATCAATTGATGAGGCAGAATCTTGGATGACTCCAATCATAGAATACATACGGCAAGGAAAATTGCCGGAAGAAGAGAACAAAGCCAAGATAATAAAAAGGCGGGCCGCATCATTTTTTATCGAGAATAACCAGCTGTATAGGCGATCTTTCGCGAGACCGGCACTAAAATGTGTAACCATGATTGAAGGGTTAGAGCTGATAAAAGAGGTGCATGGTGGGCTTTGTGGAAACCATCAAGGAGAAAGAACCACAACGCACAAAATCTTGAGGCTCGGATACTTTTGGCCAAGGATGATGGAACATTGCAAGGAATATATACAAAAGTGCCTCAAGTGTCAAGAACACGGAAACAAAATACACAATCCTCTGGCGGAACAGAAATCTATCCTTTGCCCAATTCCCTTTGCAATGTGGGGGTTGGATATTGTGGGACCATTCCCAGAAGCTTCACCAGGGAGGTTCAAGTTCATATATGTTGCCATCGACTATTTCACAAAATGGGTCGAGGCAATGCCCACTGTCTCCATCACAGCTAGAAGGTCACAGGAATTCATCTGGAAGTATGTAGTATGCAGGTTCGGCATACCAAAGGCAATAATAACTGATAACGGGACACAATTCAATTGCGAGAGCTTCCGAGAATTCTGTGAAGAGTGGAAGATCGACTTAAGGTTTGCATCAGTGGCACACCCTCAGGCAAATGGGCAAGTCGAGAATGTAAATGGTCAGATAGTAAGGGTGATAAAGAAAAACTCGATGAGAGGAAAGGAAAGTGGGCGGAGCTATTACCCCAGGTCCTCTGGTCGTACAGAACAACAGAAAGGGGTCCGACAGGAGAGACACCCTACAGATTAACGTATGGTTTAGAGGTTGTCATTTCGGCGGAAATCGTGGTACCATCAAAAAAATGGGAATCATATGACAAAGAAGTCAACAATCAGGGAATACAGGATCATCTAGACCTCCTCGAAGAGACTAGGGTGGCCGCCGCAGTGAGGATGGCAAAAAATAAATCCAAGGTAGAACGATATTTCAACCAAAAGGTAAAGGAGCGAAGTTTTGCCCCAGGAGAATTGGTTCTCCGAGAAGTTAAGCAACCTAGGAAGCTAGAGCCCCAATGGGAAGGACCATACATCGTACACCAAAGGACGGGACGAGCTTCATACCGCCTGAAAATAGTGAAGGATACGAATTGCCGCATTCTTGGCATGGAGAATGTTTGAAAAAATTCTATGTGTAAAATGTAAGATTCTTTAAATAAAGAAGCATTATTTTTTGAAAAAGAGCAAGAGTAAGCACTGACCAACGAGCCGCAGGCTATCATGCCTTGAAAGAAAAGAAAGCACCAGCCAACGAGCCGCAGGCTATCATGCCTTGAAAGAAAAAGAAAGCACTGGCCAACGAACCGCAGGCTATCATGCCTTGAAAGAAAAAGAAAGCACCGGCCAACAAGCCGCAGGCTATCATGCCTTGAAAGAAAAAGAAAGCACCGGCCAACAAGCCGCAGGCTATCATGCCTTGAAAGAAAAAACCGGCCAACAAGCCGCAGGCAATCATGCCTTGAAAGAAAAGAAAGCACCGGCCAACGAGCTGCAGGCTATCATGCCTTGAAAGAAAAAAAGAAAGCACCGGCCAACGAGCCGCAGGCTATCATGCCTTGAAAGAAAAATCCGGCCAGCAAGCCGCAGGCTATCGTGCCTTGAAAGTAAAAGAAAACACCGGCCAACGAATCGCAGGCGCTATGCCTTGAAAGAAAAATCCGGCCAGACGGCCATACAAAGAAGAAAAAAGATTCGACCGCCAAAAACAAAAGTTCGGTCAACAAGTCAAAAGCCCCTTGTATTGAAAGGGTGAACACTAGCTAACATTACTTGCATAAGGCGACCATATGTATTAATAAAGATGGTGCAAAGCATAACTTACATTCCCCCAAGGGTAGAAGTAAAAATAATTGCAAAGGGTAATCATTATAAAAGATTTGGTAAACACAAAAGATACACGCCAAAAGAAAAGCCCCTCTAAAAATAAAGAAACTCCTATTCTTTCTTTTCTGTAGCTCGTCTATCACCACTGCCAGCCACACTTTCAGAAGACTTGGACCTCCTAGAAAGACGCTGCATCCCTCCGGCGGACGGCAGGATGTTGCTTCCAGCTGGAAGGAATGAGGCTTGGCCGGCGTCAAAGCATGTCTCTAGGACTGCGGAAGAACCCTCTCAAGCTCCGAAAAGTAGTTGGACTTCTGAGCGACAACCTTGAATTCCAGCTTGTTGTACAGATCATCGTCCAGTAACTCTCCTTTCTCAACAGAGTGCTCCGAGACAACCTGCTGGCAAATATCGACTATCCTGCGGCACTGAGAAGCAAAGGATTCCTTTAGATGAGCATTAATGGTGCCTTGCTTCTGTATCTCCTCTGAGATTGCGGGAAAATGACTTGAGCCTGGCCACTTGAGACTCAAGGGTCAGGATTGGGCTCGATACTTGTCACTTCATAGTTGGCCAGTTGACAGCTCCTCCTTACACCTAATTACCGACCATGGGTAACACTAATTACCCGACCATTCAGCTGCTTGACGTGCTTCAGTAAGTTGGCAGAACTCAAGCCTAGCCGGAACACAAAACAAAGGTAAGAAGAAGAAGGGACAGAAGAAGAAACAAAGGTGAAGATCTGAAGGTTTACCATGGCTCGACGACTCAGTATTCTCGGCTTGAGAACGTGACATGGCTTCCTCCAGCTCTTTCACTCTCTCTTCCAGCCTGGTCCTCTCTTCTGTCAAGGCAATTTTATCCACAGCAAGGTTTTTCTTCTCCTCTTCTAGGGAAGAGCAATCCCGGAGCAGAGACGGTTCTTGTTCGAAGGAAGACCTTGACTGCTCCTCCAGTGCGGCCTTTTCCTCCGACAAACGGTTAAGCTCCTGAATGAGCTTTCCCTTTTCCTCTACAAGGGCCTCATTCTCCCGTTGAAGAGCTTGCTTCTCCAGACCAAGCGTTTCAACCTCCTGCTTGAAAGAGTTACTTTCCTGATAGAAAAAGGCCTTGTCGGCCTGGAGGGAGTTCACCTCGTTCCGGTGAGCAGTGCGCACCTGATCCAACAAAACATCTAAATCAGAAAGGGCCGAGCCAACTTATCTTTCCCAGCAGCAAGATGGTTTTGTACCTCTATCAAAGTGTTGTCAGCTTCCAGGATCCGGCTTTTTAAAGAAAAATTATCTTCACGAAGCTTCTTCAGTTGTGACTCATATGCGTCACGCTGGCGGACGCATTCTTGCCGAGACAGCTGCAGATCCTTGTTTATTGCCTCAGTCCTCTCCTTTACCTTGAGATCGATCTCGTAATGAATCTGATCAATGTATGCATCATGGGAAGAGCGGCTCTGCTTCAGCTCCTCCTGGGCATTATTAGCTCGGCTCTCCTCATAACGAAGCCTGACTGGAGGTTGCCGAAGTGAACCTCGGCACTTTGAGCCATGAACATCACCTAGAGTAAGCGGCGCAATTCACAGAGTTAAGAAGGAAGTAAAACAAACCAAGAAGGGAACACAAGGAAGGGAACTTAAAAAGGGTGTATTCATACCCGGAAAATACCCTCCCACATGAAGTCAAACACATCTTTTAATGGGAGGGAGTGCCGCATGATGGCATCTGCCCCCCCCCCCCACATCCATCGCAGCATTTTCTTAGTGGCAGTAACAGTTACCGGAGGAGCAAAGATTCCGTCCGGATGGTCGGATCTCTTTATGGCCTCCTTCCAAGCAGTAGAATACTTGGCGGATTCGCAGGAGATCAAGGGAAGAGGATGCCCGCGGGTGAGTAGAACCATCCTTCTTTTTGAGAGGGACCGGTGAAGGATTCCTGGGCAGGAGGAGGAGGCGAGGAAGAAGAGGCCGTGATGTCCTCTCTTTGCTTACTCCGGAGCTCGGGGTCTTCAGGCACCTGCCGATACTCCATCGCTTTTTCCTACGCTGCATCCTTGGCCGCAGCAACATCAATGGAAAATGAAGCCTCAGGGTCGTCAGAGGTTTGACCTTCTCCCGATGTCCCTGGCTGCGGGGCCTTCGGCTTTGATGCGGTTTTCTTTTTAAGTCTTTGTTTCGCAGGAACAGAGACTGGCGCAGCAATAAAAAACGGACATCATATCAGCACCAGAAAGACCAAGCGCATGCAAAACTGGAAACTAAAAGGTACTATAAAAGGCAAGAGAGCAAGGGATGACGGGAGTCGATCAAAACCTTGTTCGGCGGAAGACTGGTGTGGAGTCCTGTAGCCTCCAAAGTATTTTCTTGAGCCGGATCTGAAGAAAAGTAGCCCGATAAATCAGGAAACTGCTCGTAAATCGGGGTCAGATGACCAGACTCAGGCCCCAGGCGAGAACCAAGATCCAGACCCGAACCAGGGGTGAGGGGAAGAAAAACACGGTGCCCAGACTCAGGGATCACGTGCCAAGTACCTGACAATCCGGCGCTGGCATGTTCAGGGGATTCCACCCTCTTCTTTTTTTTCAAATGACCAGCTTGGTCATCCCTGACTTCTTGCCTAGGACGCTTTGTAGAAGGGGGAGCATCCCTAGAAGCTGCTCGGCCGCATCAGTAGCCGCATCCAAAGTATCGTAGTAGTTGATCTTCTCGTCCCCAATCTTGAATGTGACGAAATTCCAGCTATGAAATGGACCGATCTTCTCCCCCTTCTGGAAGAAATCTATGTACGATGCACCAAAGCAATAAGAAAACAGCGGAGATGGCCAAACTTGTACTAAAAATTAAAAGCACTTACTGAGATAGGTCTTCAAAGAAGATAAACGTGCTTTTGTGAAAAACACCTCGACAGTCGGCGGCTTTTTGTTTACTGCCCTCAGAATCTTCGAAATGGGCAGCTCGGCCGGAGGGGCTGGAGGACAGATCAATTGGCCTTTGCCAACTTCAGCACAGTAGGGGACGCCCAAGACTCGGCCGGATGGGGGAACAATGACGAACCACCGTGGACTCCACCCATGAGCTTCTTATAGTCAAAAAAGGGAGTATCCGGCTTTCGCAATTAGGGTTAGACTATGGGATCAACCCTAACCGTGAAGAATCGGACAAAGTCAGTACCTTCCGGCCGAATCTTGCTTTCTTCACAGAGAGAGACGGAGACGTGAAGATGGGAAATGGCCTTTGGATGAAGATGGCAAGAGAACAGCAGCGGCGAAGAAGGAAGCCCAGGACAAAAGGGTGTGGGGGAATGGTCAGGCCGGAGCAGAAAAAATCAGCATAGACCACGTACCCACGGCCAAAATCATCGTTGGGGTGAGAATCGGGGGACGGTAGGTAAATCTGGGTACCACGTGGGGCTTCGACGCCCCTGAGACAATCGCAGAGGGAGGAGTAATCAAGGGAGGAAGGAGAAGGCTCACGCCCGGACAAAAAGGGCTTAATGGATTCAGATACGTAGGAGAAAGCCGTCGGAGGAGTGAGAGCCCTGAATCGCCTCAATAGCAGGCGGAAAATTAGCAGCCAGCTACTCTGTTTTGCTGCGGAGGTAGACATTGATGAAGCTTAACAAGGAATCGAAGGACAACGACAGCAAAAGGGCAGGACAGAACACGATAAGCAGAGTGGCGAGAGAAAAAAGAGCAGTCGAAACGAGAGAGTAGAGAAGAAGAAAGAGAGAGAAGCTTCAAAAACTCGGGCTTTGAGGAAAGTTTTCTCCCGCTCAAATAAATAATATATATATATACGCATGTGCAAACAAAAAACACCTTTTTACAGGAAAAAAACAAAGGGCCACACGCTTCCTAAAGACGGTTCCGACGTTAGTCGAAAGAACGACCCTGCGAATTCCACACTGAAGACAGGTGGAAAATTTTAAAAAAAAAAAGAGAAGCAGTAAAAGAGCGGTCTCAGGTCACGGCTTCGCACATGGCTGATGAAAAGTTCTTTCTCTACACAAATGAAGAAAAAGAACTTGTGGGACTGGGATAAGGAGAAGACAGGCATAGGCAAACCAAAGAACCTCAGGGTTGGCCACAGTCGCGAAAATTTTCGCGGAACACAAGACACAGAAGTTCTATTTCTTTACCAAAAAAATTCAGAAAGATAGAACTTGTGGGACTGATGAGAAGGGAAGAAATGGTACCAGGCCAGACAGGACATATGAAGCATCCGGCCGCTTCTCGCCGGATGGAAATAAGAGCGCACAAAGGCACCCAGCTGTCTCCGGCCAGACGAAAGTAGAACTTAGGCAATACAAAACATGGCATGACCGATCGTCTGTGATCGGCCAAAGATGATAGGGGAGGGCAAAATCGTACTTATACATGTAAAGTATAGACTAATAAGCATAAGACCAGGCCCAAAACTCTATAAATAGGGTGTACCCATGGAATAGGACACGGAATATTTGACAATCAAACTTACACTTGATTCCAGCAAAAGGCTCTCTCTCTCTCTCTTCCAACGAGACTCTGTAATCAAGACAAGGTAACATAGGATAGTAAACCGAACCGAGTTATGTTTGAGATATAGCTTACAAGTTTCAGTTTCGTATGTTGATTATCAGGTAACGCGTTATCACGTAGGGCGAGTGGTAATGGTAACACCATAGTACGGACAGTCTGTTTTTTGCCGCTGTGATTTAATTATTAAGTACGACGTTTAGGAAACAATTAGGAGCCGAGTTAGTATGGGTGTACAAAAGTGGTATCAGAGCGGAGTACCGCTCTTATTACAAGAGATAGTAGTTAAGTACCGTGAGCCTAGGATACTCAATACAAGTATCGATGAGGAAGATGGAAATGAGAAAGATTAGGAGATTGTTGGGAACAAGTGTGTTTAATGCCTTTAGGGTTGTGTGAACTATGAAATGAGGAAAGTACGGTATTCTTACCGAGTGTTAACTTATTTATGACTCTTTCAGATGTCTACTAGAGGGTGACCAACTGGCAGAGGCAGAGGCGGTGGTCTGGAGGAGGTCCACTGAGACCCAACCCAATTGGCGTTGCTGAGACGGTAGCTGCCGTTTTCGCACAGCTGGCCCAGATGGGAGGCATCCAGATCGGAGCACCACCTATAGTCCCCCCACACACCGGCACCGAGAGAGCCAAACTGGCTCAAGAGCGTCGCCGACATGGAGTTTCCGACCTATGACGGAGTAGCTGACCCCACCGTCCTGGAGAGATATATCACCGAGCACGAGAAGGCTTTCGACGCCATCCATGTGCCTACTGCACACCGGGTCGGGATAGCAGCCTTCCATTTGAGGGACGCACCAGTACTGGTGGAGATCCATGAAGGCCACTACACTACCATTGAGGGTTTCGGTTGGGCGGGGCTATGTGGAGTTACTGAGGAGAGAAGTATTATCCTGCTCACCTGAAGCAGAGAAAGAGGGAGGAGTTTGAAGCGTTGAGACAAGGTAGTATGACAGTGGATCAATAATACTCATCGTTCATCGGGCTGTTAGACTTCATCCCAGGCGTCGTCTATTCTGACGCTATGAAGGGGAGAGTTTAGAGGTGGTTTGCGCTATGCCATCAAGGCAGCCATGGGTGCTTCTTATACCCTACGATTCAGGTAAATTAATTAACAGTTTGTGCAATTGTAACTCAGTATGATTTAATTCAAGTTTTGGGACACTTATTGAAGCATTATAGGAGTGCTATGATGCTGCTTCTCGGACGAGCTGTTGGTGAACAGCCGGGATGACTTTCAGGGGCAGAAGCGTAAGGCCCCCGAGAAGGAGGCAGAGATGGTAACTGCGAGGCAGTGGCAGCAAGAGCTGGAAAGTAAGAACGCTTTAAGCTATTAAATTACTTTACTTGCTTGCCTGCTATTATACCTGCAATTCCTAATTCTTTGATGATAAAAAACAGGAAGAAGAAGTTCTCCTGGAGGGAGCAGGCCAGCCAGAAGGGCAAGAGGAAGATCCCGATGCTGACCGGGGCCTAACCTATAATGCCCAGCCACTGAGATCTGCACCCCAGGGGGTAAGCGATAACCTCATGAGTGAGTTGTGAATTAAAACTACCCAATATGGTCTTATATTAATCCGAACACTGAGTGATAATAGGTTCGGCACAGCAGGGCACTCCATTGCAAGCGCTTTGTGGAAAGACACCCGGGTGTTTTTGACTGCACCGGGAATGCGGTGGACTGCCACCACTGTGGGAAGAAAGGCCATCAGTCATTCGAGTGCTTCGCGAATCCGGAGAGCCGATCGTACCGCCCATTCAAAGGAACTCGGAGCACAGCAGCTGGTGGAGCTGGAGCTCAGGTGGCCAGAAGGGGCAGGTGCTCATAGCCCAGAAGGGGCAACAGTAGCAGCAGACCCTGAAGACAAATCTACCGAACAACCGTACGCTGAATGCAACGTGAAATACCGTGAACTTAAATATAGCGATTTAAATAATTCTAATATGTATTTAAGGGCCTAATAATGCCTAAGTAATATGGTAAGGAAAAATAAATCTAAAAGAAATAAAGAAATGCTTTAAAAGTGAAAAACCCTAAATAAGCGTTTAATAACCATAGGAGGTATGAGACCTCGGTTAACGTATTATATGGATTCTAAAGGCTTAATAAGGCCTAAATAATATATGGGAACAACTCCCGAAGAAAACGGATCCAAATAATGTATTAAAACGCTAATAGGGCTATAGCGCGTGTTTTTCGAGAAAACCCGAAAACGTTACTTTAAGTGGTCAAACGAACCCGTAAAATTATTAAACAGTAACTAAACAATAATTAAGAATTAATGGAAGCTTAATAACCAATAAAATTAAAGAAATGAGAAAATTCCAGAAAACGGGCCCGGTTAGTGAATAGTACCGAAACCAGGTAAAATAACGAGCGTTTTTTGTAAAAGACGAAAAACGCTCCAACTAGTAATACTGTGTGGGACCGATTTTAATAAGTCAAATAACCCCCTCACACACATGTAACTAGCTAATTAAATAAGAGAGCAAAAAGCAATAAGTGGTAAAGTAAAAAGGGTACTTTGCCCTTTCTCTCACCTCACTCTCTCATTTCTCTTTTTTCTCTTTCTTCTTCCTCCCCTACCCACCGATTTTGCTCCTCTCTCTTCTGGCTGCTGCGATTTTGGAGTTCCACAAGAAGCTTCAATGGCTTCTCACTTTCTTCTCCATGCTCTACCTCCATATGAGCTCCAAATGTAAAAATAATTACATATTCTTACTCCCCTCATCATTCTCTACCATTCTCTCTTTTCAAAATCCAAAAATGAGGAAGTTCATCTCCATGGGTTTTCCCCATTTGAAGAGAAAATGGTACCGATGTAAAGCTTGGAGTCTCCTCTCCATTAAGGTAGAAATTTACATGAAAAACTGAAGTCTCCTCCACTTTCCTTTGGAACCAATTTTTGCCCATTTGTAATACTCTATTTCTCTCTCTCTCTTTTGAGAATAATTCTAACCTTGCAATGGTGGTGGAATCACCTTCTTAAACCAAGGGCTAAAACCCCTCTTAAAACACTCCAAAGGTAAACCCTAATTTGTGGTAATTTAAACCCTTCATTGAATTAGTGATGTTTAAGAGATTAGAAGTTTAATTATATTCTCTTTATGTAATTTGGGTGTTGGGATGGAGTTTGAAAAACTCCATCCCCCACATGGTCGATTTGTGCAAGAAAGAGAGAAGGAGGAGAATTGGAAAAGAAATGAAGGAAATATAAGCTCAAGGTAAGAGCTCCTTCCTAATGTTAAATTTTATTACATTAGAGTAATGGGAATGGGTAAACTAATTTAAAGAACCCAAAATAATGTATTAGGTTATAGTTGTGGAAGTTTGAGAATTGTGAGCAAGTATGTGAATTGTAGGCCTTGGAGCAAAAATGTAATGTGTATGTGTATTAGTATTGTTGATTAATGGAGTATTGATGCATTGAGAATTGCTTAGAGTGCTGGTAGGACCCTTGTATGGGTGTGGCTAGAATAGGGATGATTTTGGCAAAAAGTATGTATGTGGATAGTGGAAATTGTAGGTGAACTATGGCAAAATTTTGGTAGGAATTGTGCATTATTGGATGACTGGTGAATGGGAGAACAAAGGTGTCGTATGGGAGTTAGTAGAGAGGTTTAGTAATATGGAGTTAGTAGTTGTAGTTTGTGAATTAAAGGATGTAAAATCTGTAGCAAAGAATGTTAAATTGCATTGGAGAAGTTAGGAGGAAATAGTGTGCAAGATTTAGTGAAATAAGTGTTGGACTTGGGAATTGATAGTGTATTGCTTTGAAATGAATTGGAATGGTAAAATGAAGTTAGAATAAAGTGCTAAATGCAAAGAGAAGTGTAGGAATGCACAAGTGTGCAAAGTGTGAAAATGAGAATGGAAATTTGTAGAATTTGAACAAGAAGTTGAGTAAGTATTGGACCATGGATTTATAGAGTTTTAGTGAGTGTTTAAGTGTGTTTAAATATGTACAAAACATGTGGAATGATTATGGAATGATTGGAGGTGGATTAAGGGTTGATTAGGGGTTGAAAAATCCACTAAGTAGTAGTTTTTAGCAGGGTCCGGGACTTAGGATATGTACCAAGTCCCGGACCGCATTAAATTTCAGTTCGAGACTCAACACAGGTTGTGGTCCGGGACCTTAGTCCAGGACCAAGTCCCGGACCAGTGTAAGAATTAAGGCCGAGAGTTAGCTAATGTGTTGGTCCGGGACTTTGGGTCCGGAGCAAGTCCCGGACCACCCCAGAATTCAGCAGAGAGTGTTTTTAAGGGTTCTAAACATGGGGGATTGATGGGTAATGGTTTTAGAAGTTGTTAAGGCCTTGTTTGGTGACCTTTAAAGGCCCTAAGAAGTGTAAACAAGTATGAGAAGTGATTAAACAAATTGTAAGTTTACGAAAATTAAGTTAAACCAAACAACGGGATAACGGGGTAAGTATGGGAGTAGTAATTATGTATGTATTGTAATACTTAGTATTACATATACTTAGTATTAATTGAACCATTTGGCATGTAGTCATTGGTTCGAGACTAGGACTCGAGGAACAAGTAAGGACTAAGGAACAAGGAGACACCCGATAAAGTAAATTCCAGTAAAAGGTATGATTTCTTCATGCCCTGTATCCTAACCTGGTTACCCCGATTTGTGTACTTATTTGATCACCTAAATAAGATAAAAGCATGAATCAGACTTTATTGCACTTACTTGTGCTTGTTTCATATTGTTCTTGATATGTTTGTCCTGAACAATTAGTTTGTATAATTCATGAAATATATGAATGAAGATGAAGTGAATTCGTATCTTGTATTTTACTTGTGTATTGTATTGTATCTGGTATGGATGAGTATATGAGTAATGGATTTGTGTGTGGCTTGGATGTGTGACTTCTACTAATTCCTAACTACCTAACTCCTAACGTAAGTATTGAGTAAATTGGAATGAGTAGAAGTCCGATATAGTTTCATCCACGCGTGAGGATGAGGAGACACAAGAGGTTGGATCCGATTCCTGGTTCATAAGCTGGTCCACGGCCAAACCCCTTAAATGGGTAGCATCCTGGATTAGTGAACCAAGTAAATCCTGGTGGTGGGACAGAGTAGTCCCCGGGCCGGAGGTCCCGACGACTTGACTTGAGTATGTAGTAAGTAAAGTAAGTATTGTATGAGTAATGGTCTTGGTTGGTGTAAGTCATTGACCCGAGTAAAAGAGTAATCTCCACCCAATTAACCGGGTGGACAAATGAAGCTAACAAGTACTGGTATTGTGTATGTATTGTATATGTATTGTGTATGTATTGAGTATGTATTGTGCATGCGCATTTCAGGGAAGGTAAGTAAGTATCAATTGGCTTGTATGGACTACCTTGTATGTAATGGAATGTATGTATGTATTACATGTGTAGTATTGTAGTATTGTGTATGAAATCATGTATGCATGCATGTATGTGATTGAAAATGAATTGCATGTATACGACCAAGTGGTCGGCGTACCCTCGCTTGTACGCGGGGTATGCGGTTATCATATTCAGCGTAAGCTGAGCCCCTTGGGGGCACCAGTTTTAGTGTGCAGGTACCCGAAGCGGATATGACCACAGTAAGAGACCGGGGGCTACGCTTAGATAGCTAGAAAGTAATGTAGTTGGCATTGAATGGTATAAGGCTTGTAGCCTTCGGTGTAGAGGTGTACCAAGTGGTACGCCCCCCTTGTACTTAGAAGCAAGTAGATTGTGAGGAATGGGTAGATTGTAGACTCTTAATGAGTATGTATAAAATTGAAGGTGGTATTGTATTTGTATAAGGATCTTAGTAAACTCGGTGTAGTATAATGTATTGAACTTATGAGCATTGTATGAAATGGAGCATTGTAGTATTTGTAGGTAATTAAAGTATGCATTGTAATTGTGTAGTACTCGGATATTCCGGTCCATCAGACCGATGCTGTATGCAGTAGTAAGCCTTGTTGGTCACGTGGGTGGCTAACGGCAATGTATCACCCACCGTTGTGTAAGTATGTATCCGCTGCGTGAATCTGGAAGTGCGAGGAGATTGGACAGTAATGACAGTATTAGCGGTAGGGGTGTTACACAACGGGAGCTTCGGGCGCTGGTATGAGTACGCAGCGCGATGAAGGTTAGCTTTTGAAACCTTAACCATTGTGTGAAAGCATGACTAAGTGTTAAACGCTTACTTAACGTGCATGTGAGTTTTAATTGCCGCTTAGATAAACGACTTACTTAGGAAGCCTTTTACCTCTTAGGAGACTTCGATATCTGCTATCCCACACTCACAAGACCGAGATCATCTAGACCCGTGGAAGAGAGACAGGAGTACCCTGGCGAGTTGTGTCATGTAGTCAGACTGGGCATGATACTTCTCAGAGAGTTCCTAACCATAGACGAACAAATCGCCATAGTAGATAAGTGTAGAACTTTAGGAAAAGGATTGGGAGGATTTTATACCCCTATATTTAGTAGTGGATCTAAGATGAAACTGCACATGATGTGCTTAGGGAAGGATTGGAATCCGTAAACTAGGGTTTACAGAGAGATGAGGATGGTAGATGGCGTATCAATACCGAGGATACCTGAGAGTTTCCTAACCTTGGTGAGAAGAGCGATGGATATTGCTCAAGACTGCGAGAACCACCCTTTACCCGACATGACACCCGATGTTTGCATCATCAACTACTACGAGAAGGAAGGAAAGCTGGGGATGCACAAGACAGTGATGAGACGACCGAGTCCATCACTAGTGGAATACCGATGTGTCTTTTCCATTGGCGATGATGCTAAGTTCATCTATGGAGACCGGAAGAGGATGGATCTAGCAAGCAAGATCGTCCTCAAGTATGGGGATCTGTTGGTGTTTGGTGGAGAATCAAGGCTATTGTATCATGGAATCAAGAGCATTAAGCTCAATACCTCACAACCAGCTCTAGTGAATCACACCCACATCCGACCCGGCCGTTTAAATTTAACTTTCAGACAGTACTGATGTATTTTAGTAGCTAAGTATGTAACCATGTTGCAATACAAAATGGATAAATGAAATAAGAGTCCATGTTCCTTCAAGCATATGTTTTCCATCTGTTGATACCATTAACTTATAACTCCAGGCCACGAAAATGAAAAGGAGATTACCTTAAGCATCATGAATATGGCGCAAGCCAAGGAGTCCGGTAATGTATCACAGGGTATGACAGCTAACGACCAACAATAAATAAGTGATTTAAACCGACTCGATGCTAATATGAGAGATGATCCCAGGTACCTTTCCTGTCAATGGTAATAGTGCTTTCATCTTGTTCGACTCCGGGGCTTCGCATTCATTTATTCCCCCTATTTCACGAAGAAGCTGAGGGCAGCCCCCGAACAGCTCTCTGACTTTTGTCACTCTGTCTTCTAAGGAGAGGAGTGGAATGCACTGGACAGTACACGGGATTAGAGATCATCATCATGACTAAGACCTTTCCCATCGACTTGGTCGAATTCACGAACTTGGGCTTCAAAATTATAGTGGGTATGGACTAGCTGCAGAAGCATAAGGGCCGCCTACATTATGCAGAGCATTGACTACTACTGAAGGGGCCTAGCGGCAAGACAGTGTCATACCGCAGCGAGAAGAAAGAACCGACTGTTAAGGTCGTGTCAGCACTTTCCCTGATAAAGGATGTGAGGAAGGGCAGACAGGCCTTCCTCTGTATGTTCAGGAAAGAAAGAGCGATGAGAAGAACTTAGACATTCCAGTCGTGGTAGACTTCCCCGACTTGTTTCCCGATGAGCTGTCAGGCATACCGCCTATGCGTGAGGTTAAGTTCGTCGTCGACTTGTTCCAGGTACGGACCCTATTGCTAAGGCGGCCCCTACTATGGAACCGGCTGAAATGAGGGAGTTGAAGCTACAGTTGGAGGACCTACTCGACAAGGAATTCATACGACCTAGTGTTTCTCCTTGGGGTGCTCCAGTACTATTAGTTAAGAAGAAGGATGGTAGTATGCAACTCTGCATCGACTACCGCGAGCTGAATGCGGTCACGGTAAAGAACAAGTACCCATTGCCACAGATTGACGATTTGTTTCACCAGCTGAGAGGAGCTAGTATATTCTCGAAGATAGATCTCAGATCTGGCTACCATCAGATTAGGATTGCAGAGGGTGATGTGGAGAAAACAGCTTTTAGAACTCGGTATGGGCATTACGAGTTCACTGTTATGCCATTCAGATTGTCGAATGCACCAGCGATCTTCATGGACTTGATGAACCGTCTCTTCAGAGAGCAGCTTGACAGTTCAGTTGTGGTCTTCATCGACGATATCCTAATCTATCCTAACTACGACTCAGGAGGAGCATGAATTACACCTGAGACAAGTTTTGAGCATCATGAGAGAGAACCAGCTGTATGCCAAACTCGAAGTGTGAGTTCTGGTTAGACAGCGTGTCATTCCTTGGACACATTTTTCAGCAAGCGGGATATCTGTAGACCCTGCCAAGATTGAGGCAGTGAAGAGTTGGTCGAGGCCGAAGATGGTAACAGACATCCATAGCTTTCTGGGTTTGGCCGGTACTACCGACGGTTCGTGAAGGACTTTTCCAAAGTGGCCAAACCGATGACTAACCTTATGAAGAAGGAGTCCCAGTTCTTATGGTCTGCCGAATGTGAGCAGTCCTTTCAGACACTGAAGGATCTCCTGACATCGGTAGCCGTTCTTACTATTCCTGAGGGCACCGATGGGTTCGAGGTATATTGTGATGCCTCTGGAACCGGTCTAGGCTGTGTGCTTATGTAGCACGGGAAGGTTGTTGCCTACGCATCCCGACAGCTGAAGAAGCACAAGGTGAACTACCCCACACACGACCTTGAGTTGGGCGCAGTAGTCTTCGCTTTGAAGATCTGGCGCCACTATCTTTATGGTGTGACGGTCACCGTCTACTCTGATCATAAGAGTTTACAGCATCTCTTCACTCAGAAGGAGCTGAACATGCGACAGAGAAGATGGTTCGAGTTCTTGAAGGAGTACGACATAGACCTGAGATACAAGGAGGGCAGGGCAAATGTTGTAGCCGACGCCCTGAGCCTCCGAGCACACTCATTGTTTACTCTATTGGCGGGCAGCAGTCTGATTGATGAGATACGAGCGAGCTGCATAGGAGAGCGATCAGTATATGCAGAGTATATGCAGGAGATGGCAGAGGGTTGTTTTGAGAATCAGAAGTATGACTTTGAACAGAGCGATGACGGCATGATTCGATTGAATGACTGGTTATGTATTCCGGAGTCTTCTCCTGACCTGAAGGAGGAGATACTCCAGGAGGCTCATTGCTCGTCCTTATCCATCCACCCCGGTTCTTCGAAGATGTACAAGGACTTGAAGGTCCATTTCTGGTGGAGCGGGATGAAGAAAGACATTGCCGACTATGTGACTAGATGCTTAACCTGTCAGAAGGTTAAGTTTGAGCACAGGAGACCCGGCGGATTAGTGCAGTCCATGCCTATTCCTTGCTGGAAGTTCGAGGACATCTCGATGGATTTCGTTGTCGGTCTCCCACCGACTAAGGGGGACTGAACACGAGTTGGGTCATCGTGGATCGTCTTACGAAAGTGGTAAAGTTTGTGGCGACGAAGGATACCTGGAAGGTCCTGAAGTTGGCGGACCTGTTCCAGAAGGAGGTGATCCGACACCATGGTGTACCAAAGACCATTGTGTCTGACAGATATCCTCGTTTCCTATCTATATTTTGGGTCAGATTCAGGAAGCCTTGGGTACGAAGCTGAAGCTGAGTACGGTATTCCATCCTCAGACCGACGGTCAGAGTGAGAGGACCATCCAGACACTGGAGGACATGTTGAGAGCATGTGCCTTGGATTTTCAGGGGAGATGTTTAGAGCGTCTACATCTGATAGAGTTCGCCTACAATAACAGCTACCATTCCTCTATTCAGATGCCACCGTTCCAGGCACTATACTGTAGACCGTGCAGGACTCCTTTATGCTGGGACGAGGCCAGCGAGACTGTGCTTCTAGGACCTGAGTACCTAGAGCAGATCAAGAAGGATGTCCTACAGATTCGTAGGAACATGAAGGCAGCCCAGGACTGACAGAAATCGTATGCCGACACAGGAGGAGAGACATTGAGTTTACTACTGATGACATGGTATTTTCAGAGTGTCACCCATGAAGGGGATCTTCAGATTTGGGCAGAAGGGCAAGCTGAGCCCAAAATACGTTGGACCATATGCGATTAGGGAGCGAGTGGGCCCGTAAGCCTACAGACTGGACTTGCCAGCAGAGCTCGGGAGGGTGAGGGTGCATGACGTCTTTCACATTTCACAGTTGAAGAAGTATGTGCCCCACCCATCGCACGTCTTAGAGCCAGAGACTTTAGAGCTGGACCCCGCTCTTCAATATGAAGAAGTACCACTCTGTATCCTCGATACGAAGACGAGGCAGACTAGGAACAAGACCATCAGTATGGTCAAGGTTCTCTGGTCGAACCATGAGGTAGAGGAGGCTATATGGGAGTTAGAAGACTCCATGAGAGCGAAGTATCCAGCACTCTTCAAGTAGTTGTGGTATTTGTACGGGTTCGTGGTCAAACCCTTTTAAGGGGGGTAGAAGCCACTTGGCTTGCGCATATGTTTATGCATTAGGTTTGTTTTGTGGTGTGTTTTGGTGGTATGTTGCGTCATACATGTTTGATTGATGAATTGGTTGTATGTAGTGCCTCAGTGCACATATGTTTGGTTACATATATATAGTACCTTTGAGTACTCCGGATTGGTTTTACACCTTGTTTAGTGTTGTAAACGAATGAATGTGTCATGATTTTTGACTATATGGAATGAGATTAATGTTGTATCAATTGCGATACATATAGACTAGGCTTGAACATAGTGGGATATACTCCCTAACGATGGACTGTTTGTGGTTACCTAGTGGAACTTGATTCCTTAGGAGAACTGAATTTGGAATAAGGACTTCGGGACGAAGCCTTTTTAAGGGGGGTAGATTGAAATACCCCTAAGGTTCATAAAATAAATTAAAAGACAATTAATGAGTTAAGAAGGCTAGTAAGCCTTAATGAACCATTAATCATGAAAACTCCTAAGCACACTTATATAAATAAATATGTACTCCATGAAGGTTACTAAAACTTATATAAACACTTGACATAAGTGTAGCATAGTAAAGGAGGAAAATCAACCTACAATTGATTTATCATGATATACACATCTTCATGAACAAAGAACACAAACACTTAAGGAAAAATATACCTTAAGAAGTCAAAATGACTTGTGAGTAAAATATCACTTGTAACACAAGTGTATACACCTTTGGACACTAAATAACAGATGTTATACATGTTAACACATTAAACAAGTTAAAGATACACATGATGTGCAAAAGAACATCAATATCAAAGGTGAGTCAAAAGTATACATTTTTACTAGTTTTAATGAATGGTAAAGTATACCAATTCCTTAAGAAAACGTTTTTATACACTTAAGGATGAATAAATCATGTTGGTAACAAACTAACACATGATATAAGTCCAAATGTACAAGTTATAAGTCATAACATTAAAAATGAAACAAAAAAGAGACAATTTTGCCCCTTGGTACATGAAGTGACCGGCCATGCCCATCCACTTGGCTGCAACTTGCAAACAATGATCCAAAAAGTCTTTTTTAGGTGGCTTAAGTCAACAAATACTAGTTTATACACATACTTTCCAATAATGCCTTAAAAGTTTTATTCTTCTCTTTCCTCCTCATTTCCTCCTTGGCTGCCGATTTCAAACCCTCCAAACCTCTCTTAGTCTGCTACTAAACATCCAAGAACAAGCTTGGCAAGAAATTCATTCCTAAGGCATAAGGTAAGCTCTTAATTCATGTGATAGTTCATTCTCTTCCTCTTTTCACTAGCTATCCAATGGTCTAAGATTTATCTACTTCCACCCACGAATATAGGTTGGATCTAAGTTGCAAGGAAGGGTTAAATTCAACTGGAACCAAGGTTGGAGAAGAAAATAAAGCAAAGTCATTCCTTAAGGCAAAAATGTGCTCTAAGCACCTACCTTCTTCTCTATTGTTGTTCTAACTGATTCCTATCAACTAAACCTTCTATAATCTTAATATTTACATGCTAGAACCGTTGGTGAACCTTCAACCACTTGAAGTTGGCCAAAACCACCCAAAACACCTTAAAAGGGGGTTTAAATAGTAAGTCTTATAGCTTCTGTATAAGTGATTTGTTCCACCACTTTGGCATGCTTTTATTAAGTGATTAACACCCTTCGTTACTCTGGAAAATAGGGTGTGGAACACTTGGGAACAGCTTCAAATCTTAAGGTAAAAATCCATGTTTTAAGATCTTTAATGACTCTTTTGGTTAATTTCGGTTCTAAGCTGAGCCATAACCTTTACTCTATGTTTAATGCAATTCAAGAGGTGTATAAACATACCTCCAAAGTTCCATGACATTACAAGGAGTGATAGGTTGCTTAAAGTCATTTTTAAGGTGAGAAATCTATTTTTTCTTGGCTTAAAATTACTCTTATAGTTGGTTCTGTTTTCGGAACCTAACTTTATCTTGTTCTTACTGTTATAAATCAGTTAGAAGCTGTCTAAACCCAGATCTCAAGCAGGCGTGACCATACAAGCCTTAAAAAGCTTATAAATCAAGGTATAACACTCTTAACTATATATTATATGCTTTAAAGCTTATGGTATATATATTTTCGAGAGTGGACTGGTTAAATTACACCTAAGTGTGACCAGAAATGACTTAGTTAATATAAGCTAATCATTTAAATGATATAATTAACATAATGGTCAAATTAAGACATTATGTGGAAAATTGGTAAATATAGAAAAATTGGTGGTGAGGCCGTGAATTTAAAGTATTTTTGAGACATTTAAAGTGTAATTTATTTTGCAAGTTCAAGGTGTTAATAAGGCCATGTCATTAGGCCGTTTTATTTAAGTTTAAGAGCTTATTTAATTTTATTAATGAATTTAGCATTAAGTTGGGGTTAAAAAGGTAATTACCAAAAAATACGTTGTGGGCTGTATTAAGTTGAAGTTTGGTGTTTAAAATGAATTGAAATAAAAATTATAACACCTTATAAAGTTTTATTACAAAATTGTAGAAATAGGAAAGTTTGGGGTATATATAGTAATCACCAAAAGTTTGGGTTTCAAACAGAATTTAGAAGTCAAAGTTGACTATATAGGAGACTTTGACCAAGTTTGGGAATTTATGGAATTAAATACTAACTTATAATAAGTTAAGTATGAAATTGTAAAAGATTTATAAATATTGGGGTGAAGTAGTGATTTCCAAAATTAATGGGTACCAAATGGAGTTTAGATCAAACCATGGGTTATTAGGAGTTTTTAGGAATTTATTTGGCTGAATTTGGAGTTAGTATGAATTATATAAGTATAATATAAGATATTTTATATCATTGTTACATTTGGGTAACATATGGGGTAAGAACCGTAAATATTGGAAGTATAAGGTTAGGAATGAGTTTTATAACCTTTTGGTATAGTTTGGTAATTTTTGGAAATATATATGAGGTTTATTAAGATATGTATAGTATATAGTTTTAATGATATTAGACACTATATGTTATAAAATGGGGTGATTTGGTGATATAGAAAGTATAGTGGTGGAAATTAAATTAGAATAGACCATGGGGTCTGTCGGCTATTTTAAGAAGTTATAACCATAGGTTATAATTATATTAAGGTTTAAAGGATATAATAAGGTATATATTATAAGTGTAACAAAGAAATAATATTGGCGGTGATTATGTAATTTCTGAAACTTTGGTGGAATCAAATAAAACCGATAACCATATGGGCTGTTGGTATTTTGTAACATTTCATAACTATAGGTTATAAATGTTTTAATGATTTAAATATCATAAGATATGTTATATAACTATAATGTGACATTATATAATTAATGTGGTGGTTTTGCAAATATTAAAGAACATAAATGTTGTTCGGTAATAGTGAGTATTTTAGAATGAGAATTTATAATATGGTTTACAATGTTATAAGGGTTGTAACATTTATAATATAAGAAATATTCATTAAGGACGAATGAATCTATTATACAGGATTACCATATAATAAATGGTCCCACATAAATACATATATACAAATAAATATATTTTATGGAGTGAGAAATATATATGGTTCAAAAACCATATGATATCATAATTCAAATGATATGAGATAAGAGGAAATAATTATAAACATTAGTTTAGGAAATTCTAATGTTATGTTGTTTATGGAATAACAAGGAGTTAAATAATTCAAGGTATTTTAAATATGGATTGTACAACATTACACTTGGAAAAACTAACCTTAGGAAAATAAATACTAAGGTGAGATGTATAATATATGGTCAAGATATGCACGCAATATAGTGGCAACTAATATCATATACAATGTATATTAAATTACATGCGATTGTCCGATGTTGAGTTAAGTATATTAATATCCACGACGTAACGTGCATGTATGGGTAATATAGTGTTAACTAATCCCGAGTTAAACCGAAAGCCCGACAAACGTTGTTAGTAAATGACAGGGAATGAACCGGGAGGGATTAACAACGGTATGGGGTACCGAGAGTAATGTTGTTATACGGGATACTAATCTGTAGTATTATACGTATTATTAGACTGTTAGAGACGACGCGAGGAGCATTGGACCTAGCTGATTCATACTCCACCATTTTAAATCAGGGTGAACGGTATGTTGTTATGTGTCTCTGATTGTCTCTGAGGACTTCCTCGGTTCAGACTTATGTGTGAAATCTGTGATAAGATTGTTTGTCTGAATGTGTGAATTAATATGCATGAAATGTATAGTTACACTGCTTATTATTTACTGTTTCGTGATAACAGTATTGGTTCGTATATATGAACCTATATATAAAACAAACTAGTGGCTATGATGCTATCTTATATGTGTAATATAAGGAACGTCAGAAAAACGTTGTAGCACTAGGATAATAAGATATGTATATTATCCGAGACATAATTACGGAGCACTGGCCTTTTCTAAACGTCGCTCTTGTATCTAACACTGGATCCCAAGTTTACATACTTCGGATTGGACTAATGGCCTTAGTCTGCTTTGTTAGAAAAATTGGTAATGTGATGCGATGCGATGGTATATACAAAAACTTGTTGGGCAAAATAGTAGTTTAAACTATGTTGCTAACTATGGGCAGTGAACCCAATCTTTGTAGTACAACAAGGTCGTATCCACAGGGACTTCGCAACTGTCTAATTAATTATCCAGTTTAGTAATGTACAAAAAGATAAATAAAAGTGCATAAAATGTAAATTGGGGTTTAGCCAGAGGCAAGCTTGATTTTTAGGATTAGTACAGAAATAATAAATACAGTAAAATAAAGTAAATGGATGGAAAAAGGTATCCTAGGGTAGCGGGGGAATTTCCTAAATTACTTAAACAAATTTATAATCCTGTCTTAATTATTTATTGTCTATTAGAGTTAATAATTGTCAGTTACGAACTCTTATTAATAGCCTCAGTATTTTCCTGCTCAATCCGGAGTGTAAATACCAAGGTTAATTCCTTTGTGGTACTTTGACTATCTCAAAATCATATGTTGATAGTTACCAAATAAATGCAGTAGTTTGTCACGCTAAAGCATTTAACAATATTTGCTGAAAGGAATTAAAACAAGTTTAATAAGTGAAACAGGTAATAAATATTTATTTAAGTACAGACAATAATTATAATCCAAATTTGCTCTTATTTGTCTGTTTAAGAATTTATCTTGTGGCCTTCCTAAATCATAGATAAGGACAACTCTTAATTAATTCAATAGACTTTTTACAATCAGAAAAAGTCTAAAATCATTAATTAGCATTAAGCAAGAATTCTTTTAAAACAGCGATGGATTTTATCTGCTAATCAAGGAGATAATATCTAACGTTTGTCTTTCTTTGTGGTCTATTCTCAGATTTACAAAATCATTGATATAAGAGAAACCGTAAATGCATAAAAATGATCAGTTATTAAGCATTCAATAATTTAGAGAGACAAAACAAATATTTATAAGCAAACTTGGTATTAATAATAAGTCTGAATTATTTGGGGTCAAACCCCATCCTAGGATATGAGTAAAATCACTCAGACATTAACAGTAATAAAAAGAAAGCAGAGATAGCCATTAATTTGGAGACTGCCGGCGGAGACTGGACTGCAATTCTCTTCTGCTCCAGCTCCCTTTTCTTCTCTTCTTCTTATCGTGCTTCTGCTTCGTAGTGGAGTGAAGAATGAAATAAAATGGAGAAGTGGGAGATAAGAGGATGGAATGGATCGTAGGTGTGGAAATGTGGTGAACGGTGATACTGTGGTCTGCTTTGGATTGAGAGGAAGGGATGTGTTTTTGAGCAGAAGGCTCGTGTGTTTATATAGAGGAAGCGAAGGTTGAAGATAGACAGACGCGCGTGAGGAAAGAGCTAGATAGGATTTGCTCACTGATTGCTCATTTATTGCAGGGGACAGAGTTCTGGAACGCGTGAGAGATTTAAGGTAGGCGGTTGCGGGAGTAGATGGATAACGGAATCAACTTGCAGAACGTCGCGAAGAAGGAGACTGGCGCGTCTCACGTCCGCCCTGTGTCCGCATGCTAATAGGCGGTTGCATGGGTTGTTGCGCCATGAGTCTTGTCCGCCTATATAAGGGCGGTTGCCATGAGTGTTGTCCGCCTATAACAAGGCGGTTGCCTTGGTGTGTGAGACGCCATGAGTCCGCCTCCAAACAGGTGGTTGTGCCTTGACCGCCCAGGAGTCCGCCTCCAAACAGGCGGTTGTGCCTTGACCGCCCAGGAGTCCGCCTCCAAACAAGCGGTTGTGCCTTGACCGCCCAGGAGTCCGCCTCAAACAGGCGTTGCTTATGTAGTCTCGAGTTGTTGACTTACTTTCTTCTACCAACTTTGACCGGCTCTAGATTCTTCGTTTGGACTCCGTTTTCTGAGCCGTTTGCGTCTATGCGTTCGTCTCTATGTCTACTTTACTCCCAGCTTGGTTTTCCTCTTTTAAACCAATAAATTTGTGAGATAAACAATAAAACATAAACTAGAGGAAAACTAACCGAAGTGGAGGAGAAATGAGCAAGAAAAGTGCTAATATAATATATGAAATACACCATAAAACATGCTCATTTAGACACTTATCACACCCCCACATTACCTTTTGCTTGTCCTCAAGCAAAACCATGTACCCAAACAAGTAGGGAATGCTCAATATTAACAAATACTATTATGAAGGGTAGGACAAAGAAGTCAATAGTATATGATCTTAAACTTTTTAGAGGAGTGTGATCCATCACCTACTGGTGGCATAGGTGTACTCAGGGCAAAAATAAAAATTAGAGTTTCGGGGTATGATCCGGAGTACTTCAATGCTCCTTGATTTAAGGTGACTTTGAGAACTTTTACCATGGCCAACTTCTCTCAAGAATGGGCATTGAGGAGAAACAAAAGGAAAAATAGAATTATGCATTTGTTTCACTTTTGCATAAGAGAAGAGAAGATACTATGTAGGCATCAAGCCTTTGTTTTTCAGAACACTCAACTCTCTTTGTTGGTTACCAATGGTGTCTCGCAAGTCCCTTATTTTTTTTCTTTTGACAGAGAAGCACCCCTTAGCAATCCCTAAGAGAGAAGACAGAAAGAAACCTGAGCAATAAAATCCAACCATTTGCAGATTATTTGGTCACACACATAAAAAATGCTCCTCAAAAGTAATCAAAATTTTAAAATTTGTACCATTTATCCCACAATTCATAACAGTATTTATTCTTAAAGAGAACAACCCACATATAAAGGTCTACGATATATGAATTGGACAAACGCAAGATAAGCAGAGAGATTAAGCATTTAAGCACAAAAATTCCACCGAAAGGGCACACTCACCCCCACACTTAATTTGAACAATGTCCTCATTGTTCACCAGAAAAACAAGGTAAAGTTTCAGAAGGCCTTTTCGGTAAGTAGATAAAATAGAGAAAACACGAAGCTCACGAATAATCATTTAAGCACATAAACTCTCCTCTGCAAATTTTATTTAAATAAAAGCATAATATAGAAACTGGTACTCCCCTGAGATATTTTTGCTAGCGTTATAGGAGTTCCCCACACTTGAGCTTCAGCTCAAGTAGCGTAGCTTGGTTGCGGTGTAGACATGAAGTTGCACCTGCATAAGACACTAGAAGCAACCATACTATAAACGGGGTTAAAAGTTAGCAAAAACAAATTTAAAGAGAACCTGATAATTAAAAGAGCATAAAAGAAAATAAAATAAAAGTACATCCGGGTTGCCTCCCGGGAAGCTGCCCTTCTTTAACGTCTTTGGCTAGACGCCTGCTTTCGTTATCCTGGATCAAAAATATAAGTAGACAACAGCTCTGCAGGAAAACGAAGTTGGCAGTAATTAAAAGCAAACCACCTGGATCAAAACAAAACGTTACTTCGGCAAATATAATAGGAAAATGAATACTCCACAAACCTGGTGTTTGAGGAAGTACTGCCGGTAGCGTAGTTCTAACAGGAGACCAGTGGTGTGATTGGCTTTGCTTCCTCAAATTGGAAGATGTAAAAATCCTCCACTTGTTGTGAGGGCTTATGGTAAGAGCCTTGATGGTAATCAACGTCAGAGGGAAGTGGCTCCTTGAAATTGATTATAGCACTCTCTTCTGATGGCTCGGAGGGAGGCGGTATCTCTCCTTCTCAAGGTGAGGATGTATCCACCCTCATCTTCTGGGTAGAGCACGGAGAAGGAGGGGAAAAAGTAGTGGACTTCAGAGGGAGGAAAATCCATGAAGTCTAAGGAGAAACTCTCTTCTGAGGGGTTGTCGTCATAATCAAGCTGATGGTTGTTTGGTGATGGATCTTCTCATTCGAATAAGGGAGGAGGTGGAGAGTAGCTTATGTCCCTAGCAGGTTGTTCCTCCTCATGAACCACTTCATTCAGTTGTTGAAGCGGTTGTTCCATGCGTTCGATCTGATCTAGCGTTCTTTGCTGGATCCTTTCAAACGTTGAGGTAAAATTTGCCATCATTTCCCTTAAAATGGCTTGTTCTCTCTATTGCAACCATAGGACAATGGAACTTTCATGGTCTCCTCCACACTCTTGGCACTCAAAGATGGGGATAGGCTGAGAGATGACTTGTAATCCTCCAAGAGAGCTCTCAATTCAGCATTTGGGTCTGAACATTGGGGCTTTCATGGTACTCTCCGCACCTTTGACAAACCACTCCATGATTGTAGTCCTCTGCAGCCATAGGGGTCACCATACCATTTCTTGCTTGATCGTAGTGACCATCCATCAGAATTAAGTACCTTTAAAAACAAAACAAAACTTTATACACAAAGGGGAAATACAAAAATAAAAGAAAAAAAACTAAACCAGATACTAACCAGATGTTGGACCGAAGTCCCGGCAAGGCGCCAAAAACTTGTTGGGCTAAATAGTAGTTAAACTATCTTGCAACTATGGGCAATGAACCCAATCTTGTAGTACAACAAGGTCGTACCATAGGGAACTTCGCAACATGTCTAATTAATACTCCGTTAGTAAATGTACAAAAAGCTAAATCAAAGTGCATAAATAAATGTAAATTAGGGGTTTAGCCAGAGGCAAGCTTGATTTTTAGGATTAGTACAGAAATAATATAAATACAGTAAAATAAAGTAAAAGGATGGAAAAAGGTATCCTAGGTAGCGGGGGAATTTCCTAAATTACTTAAACAAATATTAATCCTGTCTTAATTATTTATTGTCTATTAGAGTTAATAATTGTCAGTTACGAACTCTTATTAATAGCCTCAGTATTTTTCCTGCTCAATCCGGAGTGTAAATACCAAGATTAATTCCTTTGTGGTACTTTGACTATCTCAAAATCATATGTTGATAGTTACCAAATAAATGCAGTAGTTTGTCAAGCTAAAGCATTAACAATATTTGCTGAAAGGAATTAAAACAAGTTTAGTAAGTGAAACAGGTAATAAATATTTATTTAAGTACAGACAATAATTATAATCCAAATTTGCTCTTATTTGTCTATTTAAGAATTTATCTTGTGGCCTTCCTAAATCATAGATAAGGACAACTCTTAATTAATTCAATAGACTTTTTACAATCAGAAAAAGTCTAAAATCATTAATTAGCATTAAGCAAGAATTCTTTTAATAACAGCGATGGATTTTATCTGCTAATCAAGGAGATAATATCTAACGTTTGTCTTTCTTTGTGGTCTATTCTCAGATTTACAAAATCATTGAAATAAGAGAAACCGTAAATGCATAAAAAATGATCAGTTATTAAGCATTCAATAATTTAGAGAGACAAAACAAATATTTATAAGCAAACTTGGTATTAATAATAAGTCTGAAATTGGGGTCAAACCCCATCCTAGGATACGAGTAAAATCACTCAGACATTAACAGTAATAAAAAGAAAGCAGAGATAGCCATTAATTGGAGACTGCCGGCGGAGACTGGACTACAATTCTCTTCTGCTCCAGCTCCCTTTTCTTCTCTTCTTCTTATCGTGCTTCTGCTTCGTAGTGGAGTGAAGAATGAAAATAAAATGGAGAAGTGGGAGATAAGAGGATGGAATGGATCGTAGGTGTGGAAATGTGGTGAACGGTGATACTGTGGTCTGCTTTGGATTGAGAGGAAGGGATGTGTTTTTGAGCAGAAGGCTCGTGTGTTTATATAGAGGAAGCGAAGGTTTGAAGATAGACAGACGCGTGAGCAAGTTGAGGAATGGATTGAGGCCGGTGGAAAGAACTAGATAGGATTTGCTCACTGATTGCTCATTTATTGCAGGGGACAGAGTTCTGGAACGCGTGAGAGATTTAAGGTAGGCGGTGCGGAGTAGATGGATAACGGAATCAACTTGCAGAACGTCGCGAAGAAGGAGACTGGCGCGTCTCACGTCCGCCCTGTGTCCGCATGCTAATAGGAGGTTGCATGGGTTTGCGCCATGAGTCTTGTCCGCCTATATAAGGGCGGTTGCCATGAGTGTTGTCCGCCTATAACAAGGCGGTTGCCTTGGTGTGTGAGACGCCAGGAGTCCGCCTCCAAACAGGCGGTTATGCCTTGACCGCCCAGGAGTCCGCCTCCAAACAGGCGGTTGTGCCTTGACCGCCCAGGAGTCCGCCTCCAAACAGCGGTTGTGCCTTGACGCCCAGGAGTCCGCCTCCAAACAGGCGGTTGCTTATGTAGTCTCGAGTTGTTGACTTACTTTCTTCTACCAACTTTGACCGGCTCTAGATTCTTCGTTTGGACTCCGTTTTCTGAGCCGTTTGCGTCTATGCATTCGTCTCTCTGTCTACTTTACTTCCCAGCTTGGTTTTCCTCATGTTAACCAAAATTTGTGAAATAAACAATAAAACATAAACTAGAGGAAAACTAACCGAAGTGGAGAAATGAGCAAGAAAAGTGCTAATATAATATATGAAATACACCATAAAACATGCTCATTTAGACACTTATCATATATATGTAACAAAGCCAAGAGGATGTGGCTCTTGGTGCGCTGCGCTGTGATCACAAAAATGATACCAGGATGTCCGCGTACGGGTCCGTAAGTATCAAGAAATTTCCCGCGAACTAGAATGGTTCGTTGGTCGGTGACTCTACCATGTTGTAGTGGCTACTGCCGTGGGTGACCCGCCATAACATATGGGTAATTTAGAGACACATCGTTATAACGAGACGTTGTCATTAGGCATAACTAAACATTATAACAGCTTGTTAGCTCATATATTGGTGAACAATATTGGACTCTTATGCTAAGGACGGGAATCAATACTCGTTTATTATTCTCATTGTTTTCACCTTATTGTTCATTGGTTATGCAGTGTGGAAATATTATGTGTGTTAATGGTTGTGATTTACTGTATGGTTATTACTGTTAATTGTTTTACAGTTTAATATTAAAACGGTATTGCATGTAACGAATCCATGCTCTCGACCAAATAACTGCGGGGGCTGATTCCATACCACAACCATGTTTATTTTCAGGATACTAGCTGTTTGTCGACGCAGTACACGACACTTGTGGAATAGACATCGGTACGGTTGTTACAGTGGTTGTATTGGACTCGGGTTTGGTGAACCAGGTGTATATTCACGTAGACGCTCACGTGTATGGATTTATGTGTAAGGTGTATTATGTTGTAGTTATTTTGGTATTGTCTAAACTGCTATCTATCTCTTGTGATCACTGCGGGAATACGTTTCGTATGTTGATTATCAGGTAACGCATTATCACTCGTATGGGCGAGTGGTATGGTAACACCATAGTACGACAGTCTGTTTTTTGCCGCTGCGATTTAATTATTAAGTACGACGTTTAGGAAATAATTAGGAGCCGAGTTAGTAGGGGTGTTACATGGCGAGTGCGCAATCCCGGTCCCTAACTTAGTCATCCATACCTGCGATCATAAAACCATAGACAAAACAAGAAAGGATCGCACAATCAGGAAAACTGAGTAAACTCTACCTCAATCTGTAAAATACGTTTTAGAAACTCGTTGCCAGTTAACAATCAGATGAGAATGTTTGTTGAACAATTGATGAATTTCCAAAAATCGTAATAACACCAAAACTGCAATAGGAAGCTTTCAACAGGAGTTAATTCACAACACCAATCACGGGATCACCTATGGGATCCCAACCAACAACACAAGAACAGTCACCTATGCGACCGTCAGAAAACCACATCACCCTAAGTCCTTAAGTGTGCGCACCCCCTGTGAAACAGTAGTAACATAGAGTAGATCAAAGGGCTTAATTGCAACAATGTGTGCAGCGCAAATAATAATAATGGGGAGCACATGTGGGCTCCCAAACAGAGGAATGCATCCTGCGAAAGACTCCCAAAAATCCATAACTGAAATACACAAATCACAATCCAATTCCTCAAATCAAAACGTGGGATACAAATCCCAGATTTCCAAAAAACAACTGAGAGTCCATAAAAGCACAGCGAACCTTTTTCCAACCGTTTTACAAAACATCAGTCAAAAAACAGTGGCATGTTAGAATTTACCTAAAGAAACAATCAACTCTAAGACCTCAACTCCACAGAACTATTGGTAGCACCCGTCGACGTCACCAGCGTCTAGGTAATTAAAATCAAATCAGGAACCATCGAAACAACAAACAGAAAAATTATACCCAACTGCGTAGAACACATTACCTAACAATTCGCTAACTGGCACAGGGAATTGATTAGACCTCGTCGGTGCTAGCCTGAAATCGTCAACAGCTTGAAGAAGGTATAATATATTAAACGTAGAGTAATGGCGTGAATTTGGAGAAGTTGGAAGAAGAAAAGCATAGCGGCGGTGTGGATGATAGAGGATGAAGAATAGTGAAGGAAATCAGTCTTTAAATAGAATTGTTTGTATAATAAAGAGAAATACACTAATTAAGGATTTATATAAAAGGATGGTAATTTAAATAACTGGGAAAGAGTTCTAACTATTAGTATTTAAAATATTTGCAGAAGATAGATATCGTTAAGTTAGGAAGATCAAGTAAAAGAAAATTCGTGATGTAATTTAAGAAGGAATACATCAGGAATCAGATAATCAGTAAAATGCAAGTTGACTATTGTAAATAGGCTAAACATTTAGCAGAAAGGGAAAACAACTACGTAAAGAGACAAGTCCCAAATACCATTATTGGAATTACTGAGAAAAGAATGAAGAGGGTTAGTAAAAATAAATTAAGTAGTCAAATAGGATATTAACTCTTGAAATTAAATAATTACAGGAGAGAAAGTCAAATCGAATTTGAACTCTAGGGATTTAGAATTAAAAGGTTTGCAAAGAGATTCCAGAATTATATTTCGAAATTCGAATAACGGAAGGGAGCTAGAAAGATGAAGTAATATTTAAATAGTATAATATCTGAGATATATCTAGGATCAATAAAGGTCAAAACGTTACAAGTAATTGTAAAAACATTTTAAGGATAATGATTAATTCGAAAAAGGATGTCGTTTAATTCTCTGGGCCACCTTAATATTATTGTTACGGACCTATACTTTCTTACTATATATTATACTATTCCTAGCTTGGAATTTTATGGGTATTTCAGGGCGTTTTTTTGTCTTTTACAGAAAACACTCGTTAATTTACCCGGTTTTAGCAGTATTCACCAACCGGGCCAGTTTCCGGAATTTTCTCGTTCTTAATTTTAAGGTTCTTAAGCTTCCATTAATACTTAATTATAGGTTTGGTTGAATATAATTTTACGGGTTCATTTGACCACTCAAAAGTCATTTTTGGGTTTTCTCGAAAAACATGCGCTAAAGCTCTATTAGTGTTTTTAATTCATTGTATGGATCCGTTTTCTTCGGGAATTGTTCCTGTACATTAATTAGGCATGAATAATCCTTAGAATCCATTTAATTACTCATAACCGAGGTCGTATTCCTCCTATGGTCATATAACGCTTATTTAGCGTTTTTCGCTTGTTAAGTGTTTCCTCATTTCTTTTGGATTTATTTTCCTTTACCAAAATTATTAGGAACTAATAGCCCTTAAATACCATATTATAATAATTTAATCACCATATTAAGTTCGGGGTATTCAATCTACCCCCTTAAAGAATTTGCCCTCGAAGTTGGTGAATCTAATATTTTTTACTCATATAGGTACTAGGCTAAGGTGTTTAACCTCCATGTAACCTGTCAGACTCCAAATGTCTGCTCGATGTGTAACACACATCCAAAACACATGTCACTGCATGCATAGCAATCAAAAAATATTTGTTCCAAACTCTTCATGGGGTCCATCCGCAGATAAAGAAGGTACCCATCCTCTCCCATGTCGAGTGATCCTTAGGTACCGGTCACGTTTGAACACTTATGCTTTCTGGTTCACGGCCGTCATGACTTGGGCACTTACGCTTTCTGGCCCAACGGTCCCTTTGGTTCTGATCAATTCATTTACATATATAGAGATCCTCAGGCACTTGTACTCATACTTACTTACTCATACCTTACTCATACTACTTGGGACTATGCTGTCCCAGTGCCCTTGGAAAATACAAAAACACCACTGTCACCGCACAACCCAACCGGCCACTTAGGACCGCCGCACGAACGGTGTAGTGTGTTTTCAAAACTAATCATCACTTCTACCGGCTCACAACTAGCCTCACCCACCATGGTTTCGACCCGATACCGGTGTCTCTAGCCATGAGAAGATCCACTAGCGCCCGTGGGAGCGGTTTCAAAACTGGTCCTCATTCTCGATTGAAGAAAATCATTTGTACCAAATTAGTTTTGAAATTCATTTTGAAAAAACTTGCATACATCTCCCAAATCCCATTTATGGTAATTACACCTATTACTAGCGTTATTACTCGTGACCACTTATAGGGAGCTTCAGAGTCCTTCAACCCAATGTGATCAGCATTGGTGTTGAAACTATCCTTCCACCCCAATTTGTGTTTGGTTCCCTTGATCGCTAGCAAATCAAGTTCCACCTCCCACCTCAATTCACACAATCAACTAATCAATCATTATTTCGTTTCTATCTTTTAATCTTGCTAGTCATAATCACACACATACATTTTCAATTTCTAGGATTCACTTACTCGCTCACTAATCATCTCATCAATCATTACTACATTATCTCCAACATATACTTAAGAAATTTAAAGGTATAAATTTCCAATTAATTTTCTATCCTCCAATTTATACTCGTCAAATACATTGGTTTTACACCGATTTATACTCGTCAAATACGTTGGTTTCATACCGATTTATACTCATCAAGTCTCTCATACGTACTCATTTCTCATACTATTACCAATCGGGGTTCTCATTCCCCTGGAGTTCCTCTACTCCTTTCCACTTATAATCTCACAAATAACCACAATTACACGATGAATGAATACATATGTTTATGTAACATAAGTATCAATCATCAAAACAAATTCTTTTGTGCTATACGCATTGTAGTTTACGCACTTATCACGTAAAACATACACTTTACGGTTTTCACTCTACCCCCCCTTAAAAGGATTACGCCACGTAATCTACCATGTGTCAACATTGGACATTGGTCAAAGTATTCAGCTGGCATGGAGTGGTTCAACTTCCATGTGGTCTTTTATACAATGTTCTTGATCAAAGGGTCTTAACCGCATACTGGTTAGTCCCTGCATCAAGAATTTCCATCGGAGTTATTAACTCTTAACCGGGTTCGGGTTCTAGCCTTAGAGGCTTCAAGGCATTGATAACTAGCCATTCATTCACTAGTGTATTTCACTTAGAATTCTGGGCCCACTAGCTTCTGATGCGCCCCCTGATAACTTGGGTTTGTTCGCCCTTCTCGTTATTCTTACATGTTATACATTACCCTTTTATCCCTTTTTATCTTGGGAGTAAGGTTTATCAATCAAGCATGGTATTCCTTTACCGTACGCGAACTTAATGAGTTACAGGTTTTCTATCCAGCTCTTTGGGAATCTGTATACATACTGTTGTGTATTATAGTGATCATTCACTTGATTCCTCCGACCCGTTGTCAGTGAGGTTGAGCCACTACTTAGCATGTAGTGCTTCCTCTGTTGTCAGTGGTTTCTAAATTATGCCCACTTATCTGATTCTGTACAAGTGTTCTTTATTGTACGACCTTGCATTTCTATGCATTGGTTCTCTAAATGTTCATAGGTTTCCTTCCGTTTTATTCCAATGGAATTCACCTCGTGCTCTTTAGCCTTAGGCTGCACGGTTTATTTCAAAGTTTCCGCTTAAACTGGCTTGCGCCATGTCGTCGGTGAAAGGAAGGATTTACCACAATTGACCTTTTCCCATAGTTCCTAGCTATCCCACTAGATCATTAACTGTAGAAGTGCAATACCAAAACACTCAGTCCCACAGAGTGCAGAGGCGTAAACCCCTGGCAGTACATCTCTTATGCGATCGCAATAGGAATGAACATTACTTCCTTTGTGAGGTGCTTCATCATTTGGTGTACAGACTCCTGGCTTGTTGCCCAGTCTGTCTGCCATTTCGTATTTAACAACTCCATAGCATTGTTGATTTATTCACATGTATTGGTCGCTTGCTGCACACCATGTTCGTATTTATTTACCACATTGGTTTCCATGGCATCCGCTATTACCTTAGCTTCTGCTCATGTATCTCTACCATTTATACAATGGTTCACCATTTATTTGGCTGATTACCGAATATGGTATTCTTTTATTTCCTCTAAGCTCCTTGAGCGTCATAAATTTTATAACTGGCTACTCTTTCGGTTTTTGACAATTCCTATCAAGCTTCCTTGGGTATCATTTTATTCCAGTTAATGCTTGGCGGTAATTATCTGCTCAATTTCACTACCTTGGTAGTTCTGGAAGGGATGTGCTTTCAGACATTCGCTGATAACGAGTGGTATCCTCGCTTGTTAGTTATTAAACAATCTTATTGGTGTCGTTCTTTAAAACTCCCATATGGTTCACAACCGGTTTCACAACCGTTGAATCTATGTATTGTAGTGGGTTCATGGCATACTAGCCACGTTGCCCAGAGCTCTGCTCATCTTAGGCTTTTTACAAGCATTGCTTCTCCGTATACCGTAAATTGGTTTGGAGGTAACACTGGGCTCCACGCTAAGGATCATTGCTTCACGCTTCTGTCCACTGGATGCCCTTTAAGTATTGAAATACCCCAAACCTTGATATGTGGTTTAAATATTAAACTATGGTAACTAAAGGCTAAAAAGTGCCTTAGAAACATTAGTGAACAATTTAAACCATAGTGAAATGCAATAAAGCACTAAGACCCAGCTTGAGCAAAAACATGCTCTAAGCTTGGAGTGAACTTGGTTAGGACCCAAAGAGCCTACCAAGACTTAATAATATTTAATTATGATTTAATAAGGCTAATTAAGTCCTTAGGAAACTTTGGTAGACAGTTAAACCAAATAACACAAGAAATACCTTAAAGTCAATAAGCAAAAATGTGCTCTAAGCTTGGGATAAATTTGTATAAGACCTAATGGTCATACCTATACCTTATAAATATGTTAATGAACATATAAGTCATTACCAAGAAAACCAAGCTTGAAAACAAGTTAAAACACAAAATGTGCTTTAAGGAGTCTTAAAGCACATTTTTGAAAAATTGTCTTGTAAATGAGTTTTGAATGGCTAATGTCCATCATTACTCTTTAATTACATGTGTACTATATAGTATCACATTTGGAAGTCTATATCAATGGGAAATCAAAAATTCACACTATGTGCCTTGTTTTATGAATAGTAACTATTATAAGCTAGTTTGTAATACATATGATATTATAAGTTATGTTAATGGTCAACAAAGACCAAAACACCCTTATTATGATTATGGGGGCCGGTTTTTGTAGGGTGAGTCATCACCATTCACAAATCAATTAAAGGAAAGGAAAGTGAGTAAAGTAAAGTACTATTGCTTATATGTAAAATATCTTAACAAAGTGAACACTCTCACCTCATTCTCTTCTTTCCTTCCATTTCCCACGGTTTGACATCTCTTCCTCCTCTCTCCATCGGTTTGCTACAGCCATACACCATTCTCAATCATCCTTTACTTGTAACTTATGATTCCATGCTCCAAAATCAATTTCAAGACTACCTTTGTCTTAGTTAGATCAAGCTCTTCATTTCCATCTTTTCAAATCTTCAAGAACTCAATTTCGGTGCCATGGAGATTCACCATTGAAGGAGCTTGACTTCACCTGTTCACATATTATTGTTCTCCTTTGCTTCAAGGTAAGGAAACTCAAAGAAAAATGATGTTTCCTTCATGTTTTGTGTTGTCCGAAAATTCACCTCACAATGGTGTCTTTACCTTGCTTGTTTTAGCTTCATTTGAATCTTCCAAGGGCTAGGAGGAGTCCTCTCTTGATAATTATTCAAGCTCTCTTCCAATTCCAAAGGTAAAACAATTACCTTAATGTGTTAAGATAATATATGTAACTAGGGTTTACAATGAGATGAAGCTTAAAGCTTGTATACTCATTATATATTTGTATAATGTTTAGAAGTTGACAAGTGACTAAAAGCCTTGCCAATTTAGTCAAGGAAACAAGAAAAAAGTTTGTGAGGAAAAGAGGTAAATATGCTATCTCAATGTAGTTTAAAGTCTTAGGAGAAATGAGGTTGTATTGCTTATGAAAATGATTTAAGGAGCCAAAGGTGAATGACCTAGTAAAATGCTCTCAAGGGAACTGTTAAAGGGCATATGTGATGTTGAGTGTGTTTGCAGGTCAAAGGCAGTATATTATGTGGGAAATTCAGTGTTTAAGGTTTATGCAATTTAAGGGCCTAAGAGCCATGTTATTTAAGGGCCTAAGTGCCAAGCAATTTAAGTTTATGCACTATATTGTGATGTAGTGTGAATTTGGTAAGTGTTGTGTGTGAGAATACTCTTGATGGATTTTAGGTGTTCTTGAATGAAATAAGGTGAAAACCTAAGTGTTTGGATGTGAGAATATATAAGAGAAGCTATGGCAAAATTTGGAAAATGTATAAGAAGTTCTAAGTGTTTTAAATAAGTTTTGGTGAACTAGGAGGTGTTAAACATGAACAAATGTTTTACTAGGGAAGAAAGCATGTATTAAGATGATTTAGAGTGATACAAGGATTTAGGTATTATCTTGGAAGTTCTAGGAATTCAATGAGTGTGTTTGAGAGGTGAAGTTAAGGTGTAGAGGAAACACCTTGGTATAGTGGTCATTATAGGTGAAATACCACTTAGAGAACCAAGGAGAAAATATCATAGGTGTTAGGAATTTCGGTTTGGAATGAGTAAGTGCTTAAGATGTTAGATGATGAGTTTCGTGGGGTTGTATGAGGATATAAGTGTACCAAATGATGTTAGAAAACATTAGGAGGCCTTAGGAGAAATTTGGAGTCAAATGGGATTGTAGAAACAAAGGTCTGGAGCCGACCGACCTTGCGACCGAACTTGCCAAGGTCGGTCGAGCTCAGTTTACACTATCGGAAGGAGTTTCTGGAATGGACCGACCTGAGGACCAGACTTGCAAGGTCGGTCGGGCATGGATTTTTAGTACGGTTTGAGTCTCTGGAATAGACCAAACTTGGGACCGGACTTACAAGTTCGGTCGGGCCTGAATTTTCAAAGGGAAGAAACTCTCGGGAATGGACCGAACATAGGACCGAACTTACAAGGTCGGTCGGAGTAGAAAGTTTTGACGGTAATATGTTCTGGAATGGACCGACCTTGTGTAAGGTCGGTCGGTAAGGTCGGTCGGACCAAAAACATTGTTTAAGGTTACAGGAAGATGGGGATTATTAAGTAATGATGTTATAAGATTGTTAAGGACATGTTAGGTGGATTATAATGACAATTTAGTGGGGGAAAGTTGTATTAAAATGTAAAGGTAAAATAAGTTAAAATGTGAAGTTATTTAACTAAGTTAACGGGGATAAGTTATGAGCATTAGTCTTTAAACAATCATGTCACCCCGATATTAATAAGTACATGTAATATTATCAGTTGTTCGAGAATTGTTCGAGGAACATAAGTGGACATGATGAAGTGGACTCGGTGACAGGTATGGTTTCTTGCAACCTGTGTCCTACCGGATTACACCGGCTTGTATGCCAATGTGTTTTTCTATATGTTTGCCACGTTATAAGATAAATCATGAAACGAGTTTACAGTCGTTATTGTTGTTGTGTGTTTATGTGCCGATACCGGTATCCTCGAATGCGCATGAAAGGCTAGTTAACCACTATTAGGTAAACGTAAGAGAACGGTATCCGGTAATAATGTTTCCGACCTAAGGAACGTTCGAACCATGGCTATGCGTGAGTTAGTCATGTGATGTTTTGTGTGTGTGTGAATGTATGACTCTCTCTTCCCTGTGTGTGTGTCTAACAAGACTTAACCCAATGTTTGTGATTGCTTATTGAGTTCAATGTTGAACTTCTAACAAGTGCTAACGGGGGAAGTGAGGAGTCCGGTCTGTTTCCGCCACGCGTGTGAGTCTGGGAGTCGATGTCATAACCGGTTCGATTCTCTTTGTATGTTATGGTTGTTTCCAATTTGGTTTCCAACCTTCCCTTTAGCTTAACCAAGGCTATTTTACTGACTCACGTCGGGCCACAGGGGCATACTATGTTTATGTTTGTTCGGTGTGCTTGGATCACTATATCCGAGGCACCTTGTGTTAAGTTATCCGTTCATTTAACAAGACGGTAATGAGTTATGTAACGAGCTTATCATGAGTCTGGCAACATTCTCTAGGCTACAAGTGAACTGACTATGTTTGGGCCGGTTCATAAAGGGAACCGTTCCCGCTATGTTATGTATTATTGTTGTGCTGCAATTCTTATTGCGATGTGATGTGATATGTTGTAAAATGTAGAGTATGTGGATCATGGATATGAATCCCAGTTTATGATAAGAGGCGTTTAAGGATAACCAGATTAATGGGTAAGTATCGTCTATTAAGGAAGTAGCTCCATTAAAGGAGAAACACACTAGGGGTTAAAGATCACAATGAGTGATTTATCAAGGTAGATGTGTTGGCTGTTTTATTGAGCCATTGCTGTGCAGTTTAATGTTGTGTGTTTATAGTTTACATGCATGATTCAAATATAATCAACCGCATGCTAAGACGACAATTAGTTGTGCGCGGCCCGGTAGCATGTGGGCTGCGGGATTACCATACCAGCAAAGGTGCTGAGCCCCTGGGGGGCCACCATTTCTCTTCTTTTCCTATTTCAGGTACAAGGAGCTGGAAGCCGTTCGAGAGTAGGACGGGGTAGTCGTTTGTACATGGGTAATCATTTTAGGTATATTTGTACAGTAGGTGTGGTATGACCGAAATTGTTATCGGCATTAGTTGGTGAATGCTCGGTACAGTCGAAAGGTGTATGTTGATGTTGTTGTTAATGGAAAGAGATAATAATGTGTAGTCACTCGGGAATCTAGTCCATCAGACCGATACAATGTGTATGTAATAGCCTTGTTAGCCACGTGGGTGGTTAACGGCATGTAACACCAGCGAGTTAAGTAATGTGATGAAGTACGTTTTTCCGCTGCAGTTTGTTGTAAGTGTGTTAATGTTGGATGGGGTGTTACAAGTATCTTGGTATTGATCGGTACCATTTATCAATTTAGGGTATCCCCTGGTATGTGGGATCCCTTCGGTGTTCTAACTGAATGTCCGTTGTAATTTTTGTGTCCTTATCACGACATTATTCTACACCCTTCAAGGATTGCTCCTGGGTGTTGCAATGTTATGCCATTACCTTTGGCTAACATTTATGGTAATGTGTAACTTATTATCCTACCTTGTAGTTCTGGATCTGAGTTATCTCGTTGAGGGTTACAGCGTCTCCCGTTCTTAGGGAACACCATTGATGTTTTCCTTATGTTATAACTGGTTTGATATTCTTTTGGTGATGAACGGTACTCTCTAGTACCTTATATGATCACTCTGGTTATTTACCTTGTCCATTGGGCATTGGTGTGTTCAGGTTAGGCATTGCCTTATTGTGTTTAGGCTGGGTTTCCATTCCAGCTAATATGCTTTACTTCAATATCCTTGAGACATATCGATGTCTTTGCTCAATTACTTGTGCTTCTCGCACTTCCTAACTCCTAATTGTTCTCCTAGAGTGAGTTCTTGACTCTTTTAGCTTCGTGAGCTTATCTAAGTTCCTTCGTTCGTTCGAGGTGTCCAGCTGTTTCCGTTTGAATTTACCTTATGGTCCGTAGAACGAAGTTGACTACTTCCCGTGTTTTGTACACTACATGTATACATACGTGGGGTACCTTATTGGTACGTCACCACTTACCGGACTAACTCACAAAAGGGTCTGTCAGGCCCGCAAGCTCCTTCGGAGTGCGGTCGTCCCACATCCTGTATTTGGGTATACTTGTAGTGCTCGTCACACACCTAGGTGAAGTATTCTATTGTCAACTCCTCTTGTATCACTCTATGATAACTTACCGTGACTCTTTGGTTTGGTTTTAAAAATCTGATGTTTTTAAAGAAATGTTTGGGCTATAAAAGAAACATTGTGTCTGAAAGAAAGATCTTGGGTTGAAAGAAAAAATTCTCACGGTGTTGTCATGTCTGAGGTTTTGACCAAGTCTAGCTTCTCGCTGACTCGTTGTTTCAAATTCTTAGGATTAGTGATCCTATATTTGCTTCAATCTTATGGTGGTACTTTAGTAGGTACTTGTTGGTCATTAAAAGTCTTCCAACTGTCTTGCCTCTGCTGCACTTGCCCTGGGCAAGTGCGCGGGTAGGTTGTTTTTCGGTCAACGTATACCGGTTACGGTATCGTTTCCATCCAAATGTGGTGGTCTTATTAGATCTTCCTTTGATCTTTTGACCTGGGTGATCAATCTCCTGAGTCATTCTCAGTGCTCTTGACATGATTGTCGTCAATCCGGGTGTCTCACACCTTCACTGTGGTTATCGAGACTTGACTTATCCTTAGGAACCACGTTGTAGTCCTATAGGTGTATGTTCTATGAATACATTCATAGTTATCTGAACTATGTCATTCGGTTGTTACGGCCTCTTGGCGTGTAGGTTTGGTGTTAATCCAACCTCGACTAATTCCTTAGTCGGTTTGTATGCCGTTATTGGTATTATCAAGCAGTACAGTCCGTAGACTCTCTTGTCTCGGGTTTGTTACTCTATCTTCCTCGCTTCATTGCGTGGTTGTGCTCCTTTTCTTGTTGGCTACTCATGGTTCTCGTGACTGCGAAGCACGTCACCCCATGGTGTCGTAACTTTCATTGTCCTGTGGTTAGGATCTTTGATTTGCCGCCAATAGGTACGGTCATTGTCGTTCAAACGGGAACCGTCTCCGGGATTCCTATTCTTGGAATCTACCGTATATGACAGGTCTTCTCCTTACAAGATTTATTTGTAACTTCCAGATCGGGTTTTACCCGAGTGTGAAAGGTCTTTCCATCTCTCTAACGTTCTTCTCCCAACTTAATATCGTGGGTTACGGAGGGCGGGTATGGTTGTTGTAGGTTTCCGGTTCACACGGAAGTTCCTATCTAGCGTACCTCACACGCTAACACACAACCTTTAGCCCTAAGTCTCTAACTCCTAACTTGGTATTTTCCTAAACTCGGTATTTCAACCATCAGAGCGATACTTCGCTCTGATACCACTTTTTGTAACACCCCTACCGCTAATCCCGTCATTTTCATACAATTACTTACCTTCACTACGGATATTACATACACAACGGCGGGTGTACAATGTCGTTAGTCACCCAAGTGACTAACAAGGCCAGTTACAATACTACATACTATCGGTCTGATGACTTGAATATACCGAGTACTCTGCACAATACATTACTTCCCATTCCATACTCAAATCATAATCCAAATAAACTCCAATTCAATACTATACCAAGTCTACCACAATCCTCAAACTACCGATACAATTTGGACTTACAATTTCGCATTACAATACAAATACAGTTCCTATTACTCAACTACCCATGCTTATACAGCAACCCTGTCCTACACTCTCGAACGGTGGTCAGCTTTGAAGTACCTGTAAAAATAAAAATGGTGCCCCTAGGGGCTCAGCAAATTGCTGCATATGAAATTCGCATACCCCGCGTGCTAACCGGGGTACGCCGACTACTTTGGTCGAATACATGGGGATTTTCATGCATACATACATTCTAATACTACAAAATTATACACAAGCAACAATACTTACATACATACACAAGATTCAATACCTACGAGGGAAGACAGTTTGTCAGTCAACCGCTCATATTAGTTACTCATTCATCCGGTTTAATCGGATGCTCTATTTCTCCTCGCTCGGGTTCATAAGGCTTACACCAATCATGTTCTTACTTACTTGTTGCTTTACTCATACTTCACTCATTACTTCACTCGTTACTTTACTCGTGCTTTGCTCAATACTCACTACTTTACTAGTACTTACACATTACTCAATACTCATTACCTTACTCGTACCTCACCTTACTCGATACTCATTACTTTACTCGTACATACTCAATACTCATTAGTTACTCGTACATTACTCACTCATTACTTACAACCTCCGGGCAGAGTCATACACAAGACTCGTCACTGGGCTTACAAATACAAGCGGGGCTATACGCTTAGCTCCTCAATTACTCAAATGTCCGTTTCTACCGAACTACTCAAATTCCTAACACTCCTCTCTCGGAGTTATTTTACAATGTCATGGATTAGCCTAGAAGCATCTCTCTCGATAACCTCTACTAGTGATAAGTGCAAAACATATAGACTTATTAAGGTTTAATCACCTTATAATTTGCAGCATTTTAAGTAATGTTTCTCACTTATCTTGGGTTTTCCTAGAATTATGTTTTGATATGAACTGATGTATTATATGTGTTAAATGTAGGAAAAAGCCATATAAATCGATATATCAAACGGGGATTAAATGAGTCACACGACATGCACGCGCTAGCCTTACTACCGTGTCACGTCCGTGGACATTGGGCGGACACGACTAAAGATCAACCGCGGACAGGATTAGAGACGTCCGGCCATATTTGGGCGGACAGAACCGCGGATGCCACAAGGAGAACAGCGCGCGCCACTTTATCAGACACATCCGTGGAAGAAAACCCGGACACGACACACATACGGCCTGAGAGACATCCGGGGATTAAAACACGGACGCAAGAGAAGACACACCAGGTCCGTGGCCTGTATCGATGCGCTAGATACGTCCGGGGATTAAAACACGGACGCAAGACGGACGCATGTCGGCACTGTCTTCCTTCAATTATGCACCGTCTGTTTATTCCACTGAGACTCACCTGCTCCACCGCCCTCCTTGTCTACTTTTCAAATTCCTCTGCTATAAACCCATTACTGCTCTCCTAAACGGGGATCTATCCATCATCGATCCACGAGAGCCCATCGGCTTCACTACACCACAAACCACACGTCCATTCCATTTCTCTTCTCCCGTCTTCTCCATTTTGTTTTCTTTTCATTCCACCATATCCACCTCTAGTCCGACGTATCCAAATAGCAGAACAAATCCAGGAGTCGACTATAGATGATTTCTACGACTCTTGTTTCTGTTTATCTATTCAATATGCTAGGCTAGAATATATATATTCTGAGAATAGTTATTATGAGTTTGTATTAATTATGCAATATATTTTACTGGTTTTAACTTAAATACAGTTTGTTACGATTAAAGCTTATCTCTCACCTTTTAATTAAATTCATGAATTTATTAAAATGCTTTGCTAAATCTATTTTGATCAGATCCGTGATAAATAGACAGGTTAATTAAGCCGTAAATCTGTAGAAAGCTTATTATGATTTAACAAATTAAGTTAGTATTTTCAGACACAAATATAATTTCTCATACTTAAAAAATCCGTTACATGTGTTTGCTCGAAATCTAGATTAGACGAGCATGTTCTGGTAACGATTTCTTTTGGTCTATATTTAGTCTCAAGGAATAACAGAAATTTTGCCAAACTATTAAAATAAATAAACGGTAGACATAGCATAAAGAGCAGACTGGATAAATCTGAACCCAGAGTCCCGTTTAATTTACCTTTACTCAGTTTATTTTATCTTTCCTTTTATTTATAAAAACAAGTCAATTAATCCCCCTTTTTGTGACACCGCTTAGGAATTAGATAATTCCCCTTGTAACACCCCTCTCCTTAAACACGTAATAATCTATCTCATAGCAATAAATAAAACGTCTTACAGTGGAAGAATAAATAATGACAACAATACTCACTCGGGTGTCACGGCCATTACTCGCCCTGCGAGTAACGAAGCCAAACTATTCCAACAACCAACAAATACAAACTGCTAACCGCTGTGATAACGAGAACATTCCTATACATCATACTAAGTCCATACTCATAAACATCGACAAGTGAGCGTCTACCCAATCCTGAATATACATAAGCGTACCATAATAAAACTCCATGTGCGGTAATTAAAATAAACTCTAATTACCCTGTTCCCGCACTTCGGCTTCGGCGATAATCAACAGCCTGCATAATGGTGTAGTATCAGCGATGAACGCTGAGTATGCCGGGCCTGGACCCTAATGGTCACTTAGTCATTTTAACCATCTTATTATTAGATTGGTTTCATGCTTTACCATTTTACAGTTATAATCAATACTGTAATATACATGCATAATACACATAATCCTCCATCCAAACATTCATAACACTTAACCATCCATCCAACTCAAACAGTCATAAAAATATCACAAACAACATTGTAGATCGACGTATCGAAATAATAATAACAGTATAATGTACAATGTACAATCGTCGTAGCGTACAGTTTCCATAGTTAATTTACATTGGCCTTTAAGCCCCATCCAAACCATGTTTAATTAATACCAGTTAGGCATCATGTTAAGACAACCCGATAACCTCACCATGGACAGTAGTCCTACCGTACACACAAAGGTGCTCATTTTGCCAGAGGTCCGGAGGCCCCTGACTATTCTCTTTACCTCGTAAGGGTCCCATATAAAAGGCCGTATCCACCTGACCCACGATCCAAATAGGCTCGTTGGGTAGAAACCTGGAGCGGAACCCGATCGGGAACCCCTCAGTGATCACAAATGCGCAACCAAGTAGTTCGTAAACTACCGGATTCCTCACCACTACTCATACCAACTCTCTCTCATAATGCTTAAGATCTGCTCTTAGTCTTATGGAGAATATAATTATTAATTAGCTGCCCAATGGGTCTCACGCATACCTAGAAGTAATCTAGGTCATATTCATGTTCGAGATCCATGCTTTAGAGACCGACATGTCGTGACTCGTCCCTAAGTATTTTACTTAGGTTGCCATATACTTAATATTAATACTATGGTATTATATCAAGTAACCGTCATGTCATCACATTAACGTATATGTATGTTTATAAGTTGATCTACAGTCGACGTAGTGTTAGTCCCATAGGACGCTAGTGCATAAATAACTAATGTAGTAGCACACAATCACATACATGTATCCAAAAACATAAAACACAAGTTATATCAACAAATCCGAGCCCAAGGAGCTCCTTAGGACAACCCGGATCAAACCCCTTTACATACCGTTCACCAAGACCTAGGATGCGTAGTGTAGACCACTAGCTCGTCAAGCGCCTCCATCTGAAGTATGATCTAAACGGGGTAATAAAACTATAAGTCAGTCTCCATGACTAACTACATCCGGTATTTCCAAATAACTTGTAACCCCGACAGTTCATCCCCGAATTTCTACAGTTGTAACACCCAACTCTAAATCCCGTAATCATCATTTATAAACTCCAACATAAACAGCAAACCGAAGTGGATATAACTTAAACAATATTGGTGTTACCGCCGCCAGTCACCCCCGTGACTGACAAGGCCTTCCCATCCAAAATGTTACGGTCCGAGTGACTGGAAATACAATACCAAACTCCTTAAAATACATACCGAGTCACTAAGCCTTAATTAATACAACACCAAGTCTAATGATATCTCTAACCAACATTAACATAACCCGTACGTCGTCTACCCACTACGCTCCGCTTGAGGCTCTCCAGTTAAGTACCTGAAAATGGGGGTGCCCGAAGGCTCAGCAAACTACGCTGGTATGATAACGTGTAGCCCACGTGCGACCGGGCTACACTCAACTAATTGGTCGGATGAACATGCGGTTAATTTATTAACAGACATGCATATATAATGAAATACTGTAAACACTCAGCATGCCAAGCACATAGTCAACCAATAATCAACAAGTGATCCTACTCAATGAGATCAAATCGTCACAACAGAGTTAGCATTCTTTCATCTCTTAACCTTAATTTAAGTTTTAATCCTTCAGTCCTCCCGTGCCTTTCTCTTCTCGATTAGTGCCATCCTCTCATTGGTATTGTTTATGTTCAGATATTTTTCCTTACAATCCACACAACGGGATTGTGCATAAACATCTTAATGTTTACAGTTTTAACTTAGGGCAGGTGGCCCGTAACAAATGAACACTATGCATCACAAACCAATAATCTGTGCCGATAGTGCATATATACATAAATATATATACATAAACTCACCCCTGTCAATGATCGTTTGCCAAAGACGGGAGCCGATCGCTCGGCTCCGGGGCAGCGCAGTCCGTAGACGCACTCCAATGAGGTTGGTTCTATTATAGATACCACCCTCTCAATCCAATAAACACGCGTGCCCGGTCTACCCGGATCCTCTCGTTTCCCCCAATAGTTAGTGTTAGTCAAATTCTTATAATCTCTTCCTTAGATACTTCGGGACATCACTTTGATGTCGTTTACAATTTATAAGGAAGTTATAGATTTATATCACACTCATATACATTCATCCTCTCATTCTCCTTGAATTCTCCATTCATGATCCAATTCATTTCCTCGTGTGTTAGGCTACTCTACGGTGTAGTTAGCAGCGCGACAAATATCAAGTCGAATTAATCACCACACAATCACAAGCAGCAATAATAGACCGGTTTACATGCTTTAATCTTGGGGGTCATTTTTCACACAACAACTAGCACACAATCCTAGTATAACTCGGTAGCAAGAAGCTACAAGAAACCATACCGTACACCGGAGAAACGCTAACGTGAAGTCCCGCGTCCGTTCTCTAAATCCCCAAGTCTGGAATATACACACTACGAATTAATTCTTGATAATTTCATGCACTATTCCGTATTCTCGTACATCTACCAACCTTCGTAGTTAACCCCATTGATTAATCACAAATCATTAATCGGGTTATCCATGCGATACTCCATACGGAGTTAGTTAAGTTAATTCTCTTAACTTATTTTACCAGCTATATTACGTAGTTTCACAATTCAACTCCCAACGTCTTAAGGTTCTTTATTTTAATGTAGTATAATAAAGTTTTCTCTCTTAGTATTATACTATGTAGCCTCATACTTAACGACTCCCATGTTAATCCTCGTGAGTTAACTCCTTACTGTATGTAACATATTTATCTTTGTACAATTCTTCTAGTTTAACGTATTAACCTTGTATACTTGTATATATATGCATACATGTATGTTCTCAGCAATTCCAATGTAATACCAATGTTACATTAAACCTCTTAGTATTTTCCCAACATACACAACCTTCACTCTTAATAATTATGATTTTCACTGATAATCACACCTCCTCAAATTGTATTTAACGTTATACCGTTCCTCAAAGATTTCGTAACTTAAACTTTAACCCAATTATGGATATACTTTATATAAGTATGTCCCCACCAATTTAATGTCACACTAATATATATATATATATTCATATCCTCATAGTTTCCTAAGTCCCGTATAATTAATAAAGTTCCTTTTGTCTTACTCGTTTAACTATATATACATATGTGTATTCATTCACCTGTATATATAGTCTCATCCTCTGACGTTCACCCGTCATATATACATATATATATATATATGTATGCTCCCGTAATTTCTAATGTCATTCCATAATTTAGTATGTGTTGTTATAGTATAGAAATATCAGAATTATAGTGTTGTTTTTCTTGTTTAACGACCCACTGAAAATCTGTTTAATTAACCCACATTTTACAACAATTTTTTTTTACAACCCTGATAATATTGACGTGTATATAACCAGTATGTTCTCGTTAGTTGACCCAGATGCTAATATTACTTCATTCCTCATATTAATTTCTATATCCCAAATATACTGTTGAACTGAAGCTTTACATTTATCTTCCAAGACATAATCCAATTCTTATATACTAGCCCCTATGTCTATTCCACCTAAAACTAATCAGAATACCACTGAGGTCCACTAATTACCCATTCATATATCAGTAACCCAAATCTCTAAACGACTAACCCATTAACCGGTAATTGCCACAAACATATTAATAATCCAATATTCTTTAACCAACCACTATTTAATTGGCATAGTCAACTCTTGCATATTTAACGAAAACCCTAAAACTTGTGATTCACCTACAGTTCACTATCTTCCAATTCCATTAATCCCGCAGCAGCCACTAACTAATTTAACCTTCAGAACAATTGTTATCATATTATCACTTAAACACCTAGTCGTCAGAACCTTCAACAAAACATTAATTTTGTCCAGACCAGTCGCACATTAATCCCAGTATTTCAATACTGCTCACCACCGTCAAACTCACACCAAACCTCTAAATTCCATATTCTTATTCATAGGTACTTCAACCCATTCATCTCAATCGACCCTAAAACATATCAACCAACCATAATTTTCAAAATCAACTACTTAGTTACCTAATTACCCCACTATTTAGTAAATTTCCAAAACTACACTCAAAATATCACTCAAACCTTGATTCTTTTTTTTTATTTCACACCCAGCTAATCCAGATTTGTGTACACACGCAACTCATATTTTTCATACTATTTTTACACCACCCACAACTAATTTTCACCACACTAAGCTCTGGTTCTCGGCCAGTCACATATTGAAAATGCACCAGTAAAATCTACAGATTACATTCCCTTATTTTTTTGATCTTGGCAGAATAAACAAGTCTTTAATTAAATTTTTTTTTTAATCTAGCAAAACACCCAGGCGTAACTAGGTTGAAGAAGTAACCGAATTCCCAATGTCAACACTAGTCTCGGTTTTGCACAATCTCCCACACAGTGTTCATCAACTACTGTAATACTTGTAAATAACCCCAGAAAACACTAAAACATTAACTAATCATTTTCGGTTAAACACAAAGATTAGTATCACCACTAGAGAGTCCTCTTGGATTTAAGCACGTTAAACCCCTCTTCGATTTTTAAAGCCATAACTCCAATAATATATCTACCACCGTTTCCATGAACATGTAAGCCAACCAATTTCAGACTAATTACTCAATCACTTAATTATCTCATATCAGCCGAACATAGTTGAAAGTTATAGACTAGTGTTTCAACGGTGATTATATATATATATATATATTTTAACACTAAGATTTGAGGCAGACATGAAGACCTCATAAAGCAGGCATTAAATTGTTTTCCAGAAAGTTACTTACCCCTCAACTAATCATAACCCAAACTCTTCACATATGCTATTGAAATCGAGGATTTATTGTACGTATAAGAGGTTAATGTTCAATCACTTCCATTAATCTATTCTGTTAGTGAAAGACGATTAGGGAAACACTAATTCTCACCATCCCAACACCAAAGCTTAGCCAAAATTTATATAGAAGCTACCCGGTTAAAATTGCCCAAAGCGTTTGACATCAACTCTAAATTCCAATTAGAGTTCAAAGATATTCTACCTTCAAATTTTTAGCTTTAGTCTCGCATTCAGGGGTTTCCTTCCCGGTCTCCCATCTTTGTCTGCATTATCACCCAGCCTCATGTCTGATTTGTTGTCTTCTCGGTTTAAAGATGAGGGAGCTACACCTCCAAACTGAGCAGTATTCGGTTCCTATATCAGAAGGAATTTATAACCTTAATAGGTTCCAAGAGTGGGTTCAAGCCCCCAAATTTTCAGCCGTGTTTGAAACAGAGGAATAAGTTAAGGTTTTGTTCCAAATTCGGTAGTAGGTTGTAGATCCATAGCTTGACAAAATAAAATTACAAAACTCGGGCTTACCGTTATAGTTAGGGTTTCCTCTCGATTTTCTTGGGGTTTCCAGATCAAGCCAAGGAAAATGGAGCCTCTGTTGGTCAAGTTATCCTCCGAGATTTCAATCTCAATATTCCAATCTGGTACAGATACAAGAAGGAATGAACACGCCCGCATTGCTCCTTGTTCGTCGGAGGTTTTTGAGAGGAGTAAAACAACTTCACCGGTGTTGACCAAACGAAGTTTTAGATCTCCAGTTTCCCGTCTCTAGGCTTTGCCCTTGCCGGATCGTTTTTCTTCTTCCTTTGAGCTTATTCCCGCGACAGAGGAGGAAAAATTGAATCAGAAAAATGGAGAAAGGGGAGGAGAAGAGAAGCTTGGCAGGATGAAGAAGAGAATGAAGTTCGTGAAGAAATTTTAGCAGAAGAAGAGGAGAATGGTGGAGTGTGAAAAATCAAATGAGAGAGCAGGGAAGTGAGGTAGTAGAGCATGTATGTCGTTCGTATGTTAGGGTTCACACAACTGGGAGTGAATCATATTACAGAGAATAGAAGTGAGGCGCTAGTATGTTTGTTCCGGCGCCAGTAGGGTTGCAATTCAGAGAATTTGTAGTTGGGAAATTTAGCTAATCGTTTGGGTTGTACATTACCGTGGACGAATGGAAGACGGGCCGGCCCAGTTCCTTTGGGCGGGTCGGCCCATTTATATATATATATATTTTACAACGTTTTACATGAATTGTCGTTTCCAGCTCGTTTTTATACCCGTTTTTTCGTGTTGTTTGCGACATAGTGTCTCATTTAACGAGACGAACATTTTTTTTTTTATGAATCCCAATCTATATTTTTTTTTTTAACAATAATTATTGTTGTTTATAAATTTCATTAATTAGTATTTGATTTCTAATTGGTTTGCGTTTCGCCATTTTAGGCGAAAACGCGACGTCTTTTATGCCGATTTCTTAACCAAATTCCCAATGGCTCTAAAATTACCTAAATAATCTTGTAAGGTGTCTAAGACCTTGTTTTCACTTCTAAAATATTTAGGACACGTTTTTCGATGTAAAAATAATTAATTATACTTTCGTGTATATTTCTTTTTCTAAACCTCCTCAATGTCGTTTTAAGGTTCGATAGTGTTTCATAATGACTTCTTAGGGTTTGTTTAAATATTATATTATTCCCTTTTACTTATTTAAGAGGATTTAATCCCCTAATTTCTCAATAATTACTTTTATTTAATTAATTAATGACTAATTAAGGTAATTAATATTTGGGATATTTCAATCTACCCCCCTAAAAAGAACTTCGTCCCGAAGTTTTATTCCTAAATCAATTGGTCCTAAAAGATCTAGTTCAACGACTAGTGTCAATCCGAGGGATCAGGTCCCATGTCCAAATAACTCAAGCCCTATGTATATCCAGCGCAATATAACTACAATCAGGTGAAACGCAATAGGCGTGCACATGCAATCTCATCATAGCGTAGTAAGGGTATACATAATCCAATCATAGTGCAATAAGGCGCACATATTATTCAAATTCAACCAAAGTGCAACAAGAGCGCACATATAATCAACCTTCAATAGTGTAATATACGTACACAACCAATCATACAATCAACAAAGTGCAACTCGAGTGCACCTACGGTTTCGTTATGGATGTAAGTGATCCATCTGCACCATTAATATGAATTCCAAGTTCCTGGTGTGTGAGTATACTCTAGGGATATTTTGTTCCCGTCTCGTATCTTCTATATTGTTTATATGTTTTATCTTATAGGAGTCAATCCACGACGCAATGGTGAAGATTATAACAAATGACTTTGCTGAACACAACATTCACAAATACCCGCAGGCACACCGGTCTTATGACGAAGGACTCTGAGGTCCACGGCCCCTTGGGAAACAAATACAACACACCCTCGGGCACACCGGTCTACTGACGAAGGACTCCAAGGTCCACGGCCCCTTAGGTAATTAAACACACTATCTAATCATCTAAGCTCGTAACCTACTCATATCTGTGTCCACTTGTAGGGAGTTTCAGGAATCATCCGACCCTGATGTGATCAGTATCAGTGTTGAACTATCCTTCCACCCCAATTTGTGTTCGGTCTCCCTTGATTTGCGCGGAATCAAGTTCAACCTCCCACGTCAGTTTCAAACAATCAATTAATTAGCAAATTCCAATTTTCCATCTTTTAATAATTCTAGTCATAATCACAGAATTAACACATCTCAAGTATATCACTCATCTTCAAAACTATTCACATCAATCCATTTCCTAGCAACCATTCGTTCTCTAGGGAAGTCAATTCCTGTTATGTTCCATATCGGTTTCATACCAATTCACCTATCTCAATATCACCACATATGGTTTCATATACCATGTCTCACAAGAAATTCAATTCTACAGGAGTTTCTACTCCTTTTACATGTATTCTCACAGTGGAGCTAACAAGATACTCGCATCTTTGTGCTAAGTAACTGATATTTATGTATTATACCTACCAAGCATGACAACAAATCCTTTCGTGCTATACACCCAGTACTCTAAGCGATTTTGCGCTCTACCCCCCTTAAAAAGAATTACGCCCACGTAATCAACAATATATCATCATTGAACATTAGTTCAAGATGTCTAGCCGTCATGAAGTATTTAAGCTTCCATGTGGCTTATCCCATATTATGATTAGATCAAAAGGTCTGTGTATAAAGGGTTTTTTATCAGTTTTGTACCAATTCTTACAATAAGGTTCGGCTCTAGCCTCTAAGGCTCCAGGTCACTTGGTAACGTACTTCATTTATTCTCTTACCTTTTAGGTTATACTGAACCTATGAGATATGGGCCCACAAGCTTCTTCTGCGCGACCCTGATAACTTAGAGTTTTATTGTTCTTTTTCCCTTCTTTTTAATGTATTGCTCATCCTTCGTGCCCCAATAATTCTGGGAATAAGGTCTTCCAATTGACTCTTGATATCTCTTGTTATATGCAGACTTGATGAGTTAGAGATAGTTTATCCCTTGCTCTGGAGATTCAATGTACATGCTTTTAGCGTACTCTGGTTGTTTGAATTGTTCCTCCTGATTGACCTTCGGTCTGAGGTTTATGTATAATTTAGGGTTATTGTTTAGTGTTTGTTGCTCTTCACAGTTTTCTCGAAAATCTTGAGACACATCCGTTGTCTGTACTTAATACTCAATGCTCCTCGTACTCATAGCTTTTAATCACTTCATCTTGGAATGATTTCTCTGTCTCCTTTGGACTCGTTAGCTTAACTGAGATCTTCCTCTTCAACTGTTCGAGGTAATTATTTGCACTGGTCTGAATTTGCATCGCTGACCGTGGCACGGAGTCGACTACTTCTCGTGTTCTTTACACTACTCATTTACATATATGGGGTACCCTACTGGTACATTACTACTTACCTGACTAGCTTATACTTAAGTCTGTCAGACCCGCAAGCTCCTTTGGAGTGTGGTCGTCCCATATCTCGTTTTTGTATACTCGTAGTGTCTGTCACACGATTAGTTGTTGGTAACTTGTGGAGTATTCTATTGTCGATCTCCTCTTTTATCATTCTATGATAACACACATGTGGTTCTTCTTGGACTTATTCAAGGGAAATCCATCTACTCGGTTCTTAGGTATGTTCTACCTTCTTCCTGCATTTCGTACGGACTCGTTTCACTGTCAGTTGAGGTCTCTTTCCATAGAGCCTATTATCTCATTTTTTTCTTCATGTTTGATCTACTAGGAATGCGCTTCCAGTCTCCTATGTAATTGTACTAGGAATAAGCATTGCGCTACCTGTGACATCTCTCTTCGCACGGTCTAAACTATTGTCATTAATTTGCAGTCTGACTTCAAACTGATTTTTCATTCACGTCGTGTTTAACTCATAAACTGGTTTTCCATGTCAACGTCTGACGGGCATTTATGATGGTCGCTTTCTTGCGCACCATGTACCTTTCTTTAGATAGGTATTGTTGCCTCGCCATCCGCTATTGTTAGTTTATCATTCGTGTATTGTACATTGATGTTTCAATTCTTCAACGATTTAAGCCAACATCCTCCTTGGTTCAATCTCTTATTGGTGAAAACACTCTGGGAGTTCTTCGGGTTCAAATATGTGGCTATTGCTGCGTCGTACTATCCGATCGCTATCTTTTAACACAAAGCTGATTGCTTCAGTTCAAATTCATGTGTAGGTTAGTTTTCCTCATGTGGTTTCATCATTTATGGGTGTGTTTACCATTGATTTGGCTGCCTTCAGAAAGGGTACTTCGTTGAATCCACAAGCTCTTCCGGCCTTGGTCGCTCCACATTTCTGCGTTGCGCACCTACAGCGCCTGTTTCTACTATCTATCGCTTCCTTCCTTCCTAATAACTGGTTCAAGGTTTAAGGATACGGTTCCCTTTCGTTACATGTGTTTCCGGGATATTCCTAAGGAGTTTCTGTGGTTTATGGTTTCCATTCTCAATACTCAAGTGATTTATTTCTTCCCCTCATTCGGTGTAAGCTCAGTTGGCTTGTTCTCCACTCCACTGAATATGATGTTTCTCTTTCTTCAGTGGTGCCTTTATCGGAAATTTAATCTTAATAAGTTATTGGCTCTACAATCTTTTATGTCTACAGTTGTAGTCGGTTTATGGCTTAGATATGCCCCTCTTTATCTTTCCTTGCGCGTTGAGCTCTACTCGTTTGTAGGCTATTGCCTAGCTCTCTAGTTCTCTGCACGCTTCCGAATCAATTTGGTTACATCTTCTAATGTCGTTCCGGACTCCATGACGAGTTGTACATTTGCTACCTTCATAGGTGTTCCTTCAAGTGTTTCGATGTTTGTTTACTGTCTTTCATTCCCCATCCTTGAGCCGAAGGTTTCTGGTTCTCTAATGACTTTCACTAGGTGGTCATTTGCGACGATGTCTCCGCTCTTTTAGACTTGACTCTTCTTAGAAACTAAGGATATCTTTACTTTAGGCATTGACCTTATGGTGTTTAAACTGGGTATTTATTCAGGTTATCATGTGCTTTCCCACAATGCCTTGTTCAACCTGGTTAATGTGGGCACTCCTACCATTAGTACTTGGGTGTTACTATGTGAAGAAGCTACATTGGCTAATGTCTATAGATGCGTTGGTTTAACTGTATTGACTTGAGGTATAATGATTTGGACCTCTCTCTTTAAGATTGTAGTGTCTCCTGAACTTGGGTAGGTCACCGTTTAATTTCGTTCTCCTTCACTCTCTTTACTGAGGTTAAATATCATCTTCTATGAAGAATGATCTAGGTGATTATCCTGGAAGTCTTGATCCGGCTATAGCTGTGTCACTCGTCTTCATAAGATTTGTAATAGCATCTTGTAGCTTGTTTTCTTCTTGGTATTGGCTTGTTCCTTTTTGGCTGTATCATCTATTCTTCTTCCAAGGGTTAGAATATGGTTATATGTGTATGTATGCGTATTTACTAGGCATTGGTCCTCTGTTCCTCTATCCAATTTGTTGGTCGTCCTCTAGCTGGTAAGTTTCACCTTTATGGTTTCTCGATGCCCTATGAGGTAGGATTCCTTTAATTCTCCCTTCAGTTTCTTGTCTTCGCTGTTGGTGGGTCGTCTTTTAAAGTGTTGTAATGTGGATTTAACCGGTAGTGTCTGAAGTTGATGTCGTCGGCGTATGTCCTTTGGGTTCCAGGTGTACACATCTAAGGTTGGAAATCGTTACTGGTAATTGTAGCGTTAAGTAAGGCTAACCGAGATTGGCTCCCTACTTCTGGTATATACCTTCAAGGTTACAATAGTCAAGCTGTTAGGCTTCTTCGAGGTCTCGACTTCTTGATCTTTTGGGTTCTTAATCCGGTATTCATATTTTCCTAACTATGGCATGATGGTCCTGGCCGTTACGGCTTCCCGTATAGTTCGTTGTGGCAGCACTTGCCATAGCAAGTGCGCCATGCAAGATGGTTTATCGGTACGCTATGTGGCGGTTACTGTGCATTCTTCTGATCTTACCATACTTGGCATCTTGCTGGCTCCTTCTTAGGCACTACATTGTAGCCATATCTTGGAGTACGGTTCGTAATTTGTTTCTTATTCATCTGGGTTATCCATGTCAGGTCTTCGCAACCCGTTTGAGTTGTGGAGATTTGGAGTTACTCACTTTAGAATAGACTTTGATGTGATCTTTATCATGTATGGTGTAGTTTCACTGTTATGCTCCATTGGACATCCGTCACGGGTTTCTGTAGCTTCTTTTCCCTTTCTACCGCGCTTGGTAGTGCTTCTCTTTTTGTTTGTCAGGCGGGGTTTTATCGACTGCTAAGCATGTCGACCCAAGTTGCCAATAAATTTGGTCTGTCTAAGGGTATGATTACATTGGCAGATCTCTAACCTTGCGCTCCAGTCACAACTTCAGGGCTTAGAACTATTGTATAGTAGAGTTTTCTTCCCGAATTGATTGTATAACCTTAAGTAAATGCCAGACCGGGTTTCCCCGAGTAGGAGGAGACTTTCTGCCTCTCTGGCGTTCCTCCCCTGAATGATTTGAACTAGGGATGTGGAGGGCGGGTGTACGTGTCTGTATACATATCCAGTAATCACTGGGGAAAAATCCTAACTAACTCGTCTCTCGCACTACTCACAACCCTTAACCCACTGTTAGAATTCCTAGACTCGGTATTTCCAGTCATCAGAGCGTAACTACGCTCTGATACCACTTTTTGTAACACCCCAACTCTAAATCCCGTAATCATCATTTAATAAACTCCAACATAAACAGCAAACCGAAGTGGATATAACTTAAACAATATTGGTGTTACCGCCGCCAGTCACCCCCGTGACTGACAAGGCCTTCCCATCCAAAATGTTACGGTCCGAGTGACTGGAAATACAATACCAAACTCCTTAAAATACATACCGAGTCACTAAGCCTTAATTAATACAACACCAAGTCTAATGATATCTCTAACCAACATTAACATAACCCGTACGTCGTCTACCCACTACGCTCCGCTTGAAGCTCTCTAGTTAAGTACCTGAAAATGGGGGTGCCCGAAGGCTCAGCAAACTACGCTGGTATGATAACGTGTAGCTCATGTGCGACCGGGCTACACTCAACTAATTGGTCGGATGAACATGCGGTTAATTTATTAACAGACATGCATATATAATGAAATACTGTAAACACTCAGCATGCCAAGCACATAGTCAACCAATAATCAACAAGTGATCCTACTCAATGAGATCAAATCGTCACAACAGAGTTAGCATTCTTTCATCTCTTAACCTTAATTTAAGTTTTAATCCTTCAGTCCTCCCGTGCCTTTCTCTTCTCGATTAGTGCCATCCTCTCATTGGTATTGTTTATGTTCAGATATTTTTCCTTACAATCCACACAACGGGATTGTGCATAAACATCTTAATGTTTACAGTTTTAACTTAGGGCAGGTGGCCCGTAACAAATGAACACTATGCATCACAAACCAATAATCTGTGCCGATAGTGGCATATATACATAAATATATATACATATAACTCACCCCTGTCAATGATCGTTTGCCAAAGACGGGAGCCGATCGCTCGGCTCCGGGGCAGCGCAGTCCGTAGACGCACTCCAATGAGGTTGGTTCTATTATAGATACCACCCTCTCAATCCAATAAACACGCGTGCCCGGTCTACCCGGATCCTCTCGTTTCCCCCAATAGTTAGTGTTAGTCAAATTCTTATAATCTCTTCCTTAGATACTTCGGGACATCACTTTGATGTCGTTTACAATTTATAAGGAAGTTATAGATTTATATCACACTCATATACATTCATCCTCTCATTCTCCTTGAATTCTCCATTCATGATCCAATTCATTTCCTCGTGTGTTAGGCTACTCTACGGTGTAGTTAGCAGCGCGACAAATATCAAGTCGAATTAATCACCACACAATCACAAGCAGCAATAATAGACCGGTTTACATGCTTTAATCTTGGGGGTCATTTTTCACACAAACAACTAGCACACAAGCCGAGTATAACTCGGTAGCAAGAAGGCTACAAGAAACCATACCGTACACCGGAGAAACGCTAACGTGAAGTCCCGCGTCCGTTCTCTAAATCCCCAAGTCTGGAATATAACACACTACGAATTAATTCTTGATAATTTCATGCACTATTCCGTATTCTCGTACATCTACCAACCTTCGTAGTTAACCCCATTGATTAATCACAAATCATTAATCGGGTTATCCATGCGATACTCCATACGGAGTTAGTTAAGTTAATTCTCTTAACTTATTTTACCAGCTATATTACGTAGTTTCACAATTCAACTCCCAACGTCTTAAGTTTCTTTATATTTAATGTAGTATAATAAAGTTTTCTCTCTTAGTATTATACTATGTAGCCTCATACTTAACGACTCCCATGTTAATCCTCGTGAGTTAACTCCTTACTGTATGTAACATATTTATCTTTGTACAATTCTTCTAGTTTAACGTATTAACCTTGTATACTTGTATATATATGCATACATGTATGTTCTCAGCAATTCCAATGTAATACCAATGTTACATTAAACCTCTTAGTATTTTCCCAACATACACAACCTTCACTCTTAATAATTATGATTTTCACTGATAATCACACCTCCTCAAATTGTATTTAACGTTATACCGTTCCTCAAAGATTTCGTAACTTAAACTTTAACCCAATTATGGATATACTTTATATAAGTATGTCCCCACCAATTTAATGTCACTAATATAATATATATATATATTCATATCCTCATAGTTTCCTAAGTCCCGTATAATTAATAAAGTTCCTTTTGTCTTACTCGTTTAACTATATATACATATGTGTATTCATTCACCTGTATATATAGTCTCATCCTCTGACGTTCACCCGTCATATATACATATATAATATATATATGTATGCTCCCGTAATTTCTAATGTCATTCCATAATTTATGTGTTGTTATAGTATAGAAATATCAGAATTATAGTGTTGTTTTTCTTGTTTAACGACCCACTGAAAATCTGTTTAATTAACCCACATTTTACAACAATTTTTTTTTACAACCCTGATAATATTGACGTGTATATAACCAGTATGTTCTCGTTAGTTGACCCAGATGCTAATATTACTTCATTCCTCATATTAATTTCTATATCCCAAATATACTGTTGAACTGGAAGCTTTACATTTATCTTCCAAGACATAATCCAATTCTTATATACTAGCCCCTATGTCTATTTCACCTAAAACTAATCAGAATACCACTGAGGTCCACTAATTACCCATTCATATATCAGTAACCCAAATCTCTAAACGACTAACCCATTAACCGGTAATTGCCACAAACATATTAATAATCCAATATTCTTTAACCAACCACTATTTAATTGGCATAGTCAACTCTTGCATATTTAACGAAAACCCTAAAACTTGTGATTCACCTACAGTTCACTATCTTCCAATTCCATTAATCCCGCAGCAGCCACTAACTAATTTAACCTTCAGAACAATTGTTATCATATTATCACTTAAACACCTAGTCGTCAGAACCTTCAACAAAACATTAATTTTGTCCAGACCAGTCGCACATTAATCCCAGTATTTCAATACTGCTCACCACCGTCAAACTCACACCAAACCTCTAAATTCCATATTCTTATTCATAGGTACTTCAACCCATTCATCTCAATCGACCCTAAAACATATCAACCAACCATAATTTTCAAATCAACTACTTAGTTACCTAATTACCCCACTATTTAGTAAATTTCCAAAACTACACTCAAAATATCACTCAAACCTTGATTTCTTTTTTTTTATCTCACACTAAACTAATCCAGATTGGTGTACACACGCAACTCAGATTTTTCATACTATTTTTACACCACCCACAACTAATTTTCACCACACTAAGCTCTGGTTCTTGGCCAGTCACATATTGAAAATGCACCAGTAAAATCTACAGATTATATTCCCTTATTTTTTTGATCTTGGCAGAATAAACAAGTCTTTAATATTTTTTTTTGAATATAGCAAAACACCAAGGCGTAACAAGGTTGAAGAAGTAACCGAATTCCCAATGTCAACACTAGTCTCGGTTTTGCACAATCACCCACACAGTGTTCATCAACTACTGTAATACTTGTAAATAACCCAGAAAACACTAAAACATTAACTAATCATTTTCGGTTAAACACAAAGATTAGTATCACCACTAGAGAGTCCTCTTGGATTTAAGCACGTTAAACCCCTCTTCGATTTTTAAAGCCATAACTCCAATAATATATCTACCACCGTTTCCATGAACATGTAAGCCAACCAATTTCAGACTAATTACTCAATCACTTAATTATCTCATATCAGCCGAACATAGTTGAAAGTTATAGACTAGTGTTTCAACGGTGATTAATATATATATATATATTTTAACACTAAGATTTGAGGCAGACATGAAGACCTCATAAAGCAGGCATTAAATTGTTTTCCAGAAAGTTACTTACCCCTCAACTAATCATAACCCAAACTCTTCACATATGCTATTGAAATCGAGGATTTATTGTACGTATAAGAGGTTAATGTTCAATCACTTCCATTAATCTATTCTGTTAGTGAAAGACGATTAGGGAAACACTAATTCTCACCATCCCAACACCAAAGCTTAGCCAAAATTTATATAGAAGCTACCCGGTTAAAATTGCCCAAAGCGTTTGACATCAACTCTAAATTCCAATTAGAGTTCAAAGATATTCTACCTTCAAATTTTTAGCTTTAGTCTCGCATTCAGGGGTTTCCTTCCCGGTCTCCCATCTTTGTCTGCATTATCACCCAGCCTCATGTCTGATTTGTTGTCTTCTCGGTTTAAAGATGAGGGAGCTACACCTCCAAACTGAGCAGTATTCGGTTCCTATATCAGAAGGAATTTATAACCTTAATAGGTTCCAAGAGTGGGTTCAAGCCCCCAAATTTTCAGCCGTGTTTGAAACAGAGGAATAAGTTAAGGTTTTGTTCCAAATTCGGTAGTAGGTTGTAGATCCATAGCTTGACAAAATAAAATTACAAAACTCGGGCTTACCGTTATAGTTAGGGTTTCCTCTCGATTTTCTTGGGGTTTCCAGATCAAGCCAAGGAAAATGGAGCCTCTGTTGGTCAAGTTATCCTCCGAGATTTCAATCTCAATATTCCAATCTGGTACAGATACAAGAAGGAATGAACACGCCCGCATTGCTCCTTGTTCGTCGGAGGTTTTTGAGAGGAGTAAAACAACTTCACCGGTGTTGACCAAACGAAGTTTTAGATCTCCAGTTTCCCGTCTCTAGGCTTTGCCCTTGCCGGATCGTTTTTCTTCTTCCTTTGAGCTTATTCCCGCGACAGAGGAGGAAAAATTGAATCAGAAAAATGGAGAAAGGGGAGGAGAAGAGAAGCTTGGCAGGATGAAGAAGAGAATGAAGTTCGTGAAGAAATTTTAGCAGAAGAAGAGGAGAATGGTGGAGTGTGAAAAATCAAATGAGAGAGCAGGGAAGTGAGGTAGTAGAGCATGTATGTCGTTCGTATGTTAGGGTTCACACAACTGGGAGTGAATCATATTACAGAGAATAGAAGTGAGGCGCTAGTATGTTTGTTCCGGCGCCAGTAGGGTTGCAATTCAGAGAATTTGTAGTTGGGAAATTTAGCTAATCGTTTGGGTTGTACATTACCGTGGACGAATGGAAGACGGGCCGGCCCAGTTCCTTTGGGCGGGTCGGCCCATTTATATATATATATATATTTTACAACGTTTTACATGAATTGTCGTTTCCAGCTCGTTTTTATACCCGTTTTTTCGTGTTGTTTGCGACATAGTGTCTCATTTAACGAGACGAACATTTTTTTTTTTTATGAATCCCAATCTATATTTTTTTTTAACAATAATTATTGTTGTTATAAATTTCATTAATTAGTATTGATTTCTAATTGGTTTGCGTTTCGCCATTTTAGGCGAAAACGCGACGTCTTTTATGCCGATTTCTTAACCAAATTCCCAATGGCTCTAAAATTACCTAAATAATCTTGTAAGGTGTCTAAGACCTTGTTTTCACTTCTAAAATATTTAGGACACGTTTTTCGATGTAAAAATAATTAATTATACTTTCGTGTATATTTCTTTTTCTAAACCTCCTCAATGTCGTTTTAAGGTTCGATAGTGTTTCATAATGACTTCTTAGGGTTTGTTTAAATATTATATTATTCCCTTTTACTTATTTAAGAGGATTTAATCCCCTAATTTCTCAATAATTACTTTTATTTAATTAATTAATGACTAATTAAGGTAATTAATATTTGGGATATTTCATTACCGGTATCGGTACGTACACGTCACATTAATAATTAGAACTGTAAACTCGTTTCATGATTTAATCTTACAAGGTCGTAAACACACAGAAAAACAAACAACACACAAGCCGGTGTAAACCAGTAGGCAACAGACTGCAAGAAAACCATACCTTGGTCCTTGCTGTGATTGGTTCCCACCGTTGGAGAATCCTATACACATTTAGTAATGTCGGTTAATTAATATACTAGACCTTTATTAATTTGTTACTTCACATTCCTAGTTTATTTTTCTTTCACCCTTTATTATGATTTTTCCATCTTTTTAGTTGTTGTAATAATCCACCTATATGTCCTAGTCAAACCCCCGCAAACGGAAGTCAAAACGGGGCTCAAACGAGCAATTTATGTTGAAAACAGTGACATGTCCGAACTTGTGTCCGGACATCAATGTTCGGACACAAGCCGAGACTTAGAAGATGAAAACTGGCATTTGTCCGAACTTGTGTCCGATCTTTGAAGTTCGGACACAAGTCGAACCAAATTTGGGAAGATTTTACAAGAGTCTGAACTTGTGTCCGGACATCAAAGGTCGGACACAAGTCGAGAGCAAATCTGGAAAAATTTTTTCAACGTGTCCGAACTTGTGTCCGGATATCAAAGGTCGGACACAAGTCGAGACTAAAATCTGAGAAAAATTTTTGACGCGTCCGAACTTGTGTCCGGACATCAAAGGTCGGACACAAGTCGAGACTAAAACCTGGGGAAAAATTTTTTAACGCGTCCGGACTTCAAAGGTCGGACAGAAGTCCGGACATCACCCGAAACTCGGAAAATTTATACACCACGAGGCATGTCCGAACTTCCAATTCCGGACGGAAGTTCGGACGTGCCCAAAAATGCATTTTTCAGTGGCGTTTTCAACACAGATTTGCACCCAAACTTTATACAATTTTTTGCATGATCTCCCCATAGTTATTACATGTTTCCCCACATTATTTAGCCCCCAAAACACTTTAACATCAACTCATTCCAAAACACAATTTTGTATACAAAACCATCATTTTGACAACAACACCACAATGCACACAACCCTTAAAGTTTGGCACTTAAACAACATCAAATTAAACACTGAATTTCCTCATACTATTAGCAACACCTGCATTACACTCAACATTTATTTGCACTAAAACAAAACACATTCATAGCTCACACATTGGTTGAAGGTGAGTTAATTACCTTTGGTTTTCTTTTCAAACTTTCCCCTTCTCTTTACTTCTTGTTCCACAATCGTACTCAACAGGATAAATTGCTACACTAATGACCAAGCCAAGATAGCCACAATGAGTATTTAGGGTTTATAATTCCATTAACCCTAGGATTTAGGAATTACTTGAACACATGGAGGAAATTACCTTCTACTTCAAAGTGAAGTGTTTGGCAATGGAATTAGGGCTAGCTCCAACACCTCTTGAAGATTTACAAGCTTGAAATGAAGAGAAACAATGGTGCTTAGCACACATCAAAATCGGTCACCCTAAAACGGGGAATGAACAGATTTTTGAGTTATTTATTACCTTAGAACAACAAGAAGATGGTTGGCTTCAAGGATGTGAAGTTTATTCTTCAAAATGTGGTACACCCATGGAGATGAAGTATGGGGTTTTGAGATTTTGAAAGGTGCAAAATGATCCCCAAGATGAGAGGAGTATTTTGGTGAAAGAATTTCTTGATTTGGAGCTAGGATGAAGAAGTTACAAGGAGTTGAAGTTGGGGTTTCTTTGGCTTGTAAAAATCGCCATTGCTGGCAACAAGAACAGAAAGAGAGAGCTGGGTGAGGGAAAAGAAAAACGTGAATGAGGAGAATGAGGGGAAGAGAGAGAGTGTGAGAGAGTTAGTGTGTGAGGGGAATTTTATTATTTTGTAGTTTAGTAAATAAGGTAGAATTAATTGAGTAGAGGGGGAAATAAAATCTGATTTTATATTACAATGTGAGAGAGTGGCACTTGGTCATTAGCAGATAACACCCGTTAATTTCCGAACTGTCAGTTTTAACAGTTCGGGTCCGGTTTCCGGAATATAAATATTTTTTTCTCTAAAAATTCGTAGACTTTAATTAGTATATAATTATAGTTATAAAATCAACTATAATTTATACAAGTCCGTTTTAGACGTTTAAAGTCACGTTTTTCAGTTTTTCGAAAAACGTGTTTTAAAGTCTCGTTTGTGCTTTTAATCCATTATATGGATTCATTTCTTTCGGGATTTTCTCCCACATGTTCTTAGTGACTAATTAAGTCTTAAAACATATTAATTATATAAATTAACTAACATATTAAGGTTTGGGGTATTTCAGAAGCATTTAAATCAAGCTCTAGAGAAAAGTTCTCTATTAAATTGAATAAATCCCTCTATGGACTAAAGCAGTCGGGCCGTATGTGGTATAATCGCCTTAGCGACTTCTTGCTTAAGAAAGGCTATAAGAATGACTCGATTTGTCCCTGTACATTCATAAGGAAAAGTGGATCTGGGATTGTCATAATTGCAGTCTATGTTGATGACCTCAACATAATTGGAACATCTGTAGAACTTCAACAAGCTGTTGAATGTTTAATGTCAGAATTTGAAATGAATGATCTTGGTAAGACAAAGTTCTGCTTAGGACTGCAACTCGAGCATTCACCAAGTGGGGTATTCCTACACCAGACTCAATATATTACAAAGGTGTTGAAAAGATTTTATATGGATCACGCTCATCCGTTGAGCTCCCCAATGGTTGTTAGGTCCCTAGATGTAAACAAGGATCCATTTAGACCCCGTGAAAGTGATGAAGACTTACTTGGTCCTGAAGTCCCATATCTAAGTGCTATTGGAGCATTGACGTACTTGGCGAGTTATACTTGACCTGATATAGCATTCTCTGTAAATCTATTAGCAAGATATAGCTCTGCTCCTACAAAAAGACATTGGAATGGTGTTAAGCATGTACTCCGTTATCTTCGAGGTACAATGGATATGGGGTTATTCTTTCCAAAGACACCTAAGTCTGGTCTAGTAGGTTATGCCGATGCTGGCTACCTATCCGATCCTCACAATGCAAGGTCACAAACAGGTTATGTATTTACTCATGGAGGTACAGCCATATCATGGAAGTATATAAAGCAAACGAGTGTCGCCACCTCCTCTAATTATAGAAATTCTAGCAATACACGAAGCCAGTCGAGAATGTGTTTGGTTGAGGTCCATGATCCAACATGTACAAGAGAAGTGTGGCCTATCTTTTGATCAGAAAATTCCCACGACATTATATGAAGACAATGCTGCTTGTATAGCCCAGATGAGAGACGGGTACATCAAAGGAGATAGAACGAAGCACATATCTCCCAAGTTTTTCTACACCCATGAGCTTCAGAAGAATGAAGAAATTGATATACAACAAATCCGTTCAAGCGAGAATTTGACAGATATATTCACCAAGTCACTTCCAACTTCAACTTTCAAAAAGTTAATCCACAAGATTGGGCTATGTAGATTCAGAGATTTGAAGTGACGTTTAGTTCAAGGGGAGAACTTATGATTGCACTCTTTTTTCCTTAGTCTTGGTTTTTATCCCACTGGGTTTTTCCAAGCAAGGTTTTTAACGAGGCAATCAATATCGGACATTCAAGGGGGTGTTATATATATATATATTTAATGAATGTCCATATTGCCCCTTTGGGTTATCCCTTTCTCTCTATACATAGAGATCATTATACTCAGTTGTGATGTGAATGAAAACCTGATTATCACTTTCGACTCTTTCCTTATTCTCTCATTTCTAACAGAGTATGCTTTTTAAACTAGTCTTGCTTACATATAAATATTGTTTGCCGATAGTATCATTCCTACAGAATAGACAATTTTTGAAGGTTTTTTTGAACTATTTTTGGCGGTTTAGAACTGCCGAAAAAGGTCATCAAATGACCGAAAAAGAAGAATTTTTTATGGTTGTGATGACCGAACAGCCACATGACCATAAGCAACATTTAAGACACAGGGGCGGAGCCAAAAATTATAGTTGAGGGGGACATAGACAAAATTATAAAAAGTTAGGGGGTCTTTTATTTTCCAAAAAAAAATTTACACCATAATTTTGTGTAATTTAACAAGTTTGGAGGGTGTGTTGTATCCCCATCCCCCTCTCCCTCCGCCACTGCATACACACTAGCTAACACTTCAACAATATATGCAATTTTGTTCAACACCCTAATTTCTATAAAAGCCACAGGGTTCTAAAATAACACTATGAATTGATGATCAAATCAAATAACACGAATTCGTTTTAGATAAACCTGTTCTAATGGTTTCATCATTTCACCAAATAGGGTGAACATATCGTGCATATACCTACGGGCGGTTTTGGCATGTCCAAGAGGTGGCATGGAACAGGGCCCCCAATTTTACAGGGCCCCAAATTTTTGGGACCTATTTTTTTAAGTAAAGTTAAATATCTTATAGTTTATATATTATAAGGCTTTGAAGGTTTCTAATCTATTCAATAGAACATATAAATAACAGTTGATTGAATTTAACAATATTAAGTCTTTTAGCAGACAAACAAATAAAATTATCAATGAAATTGTTTATATTCTAGTAATATCTATATTAAAAAATACAGGTATATTGATCTTCCTTCTCTTTTTCTACGTAATCAATGACAACCTCTTCAACTACGTTCTTCTATCCAATCAAGTACTAACGGTTATTTCTTCAAAGATTTTGTTGTAAAATGCTAGCAAAATGAATATTTTTAAGTGATTAGTCAATAATGAGTAAACTTCTTTAATTTTGTCTGAATTGTTATTTTTCGACATTTTATCTCATTACATAACTTAGTATAAAATTATGTTGTGACACAACTAAATTAGTAATTCTATATTTTATATTTAAGTTTTAATTTATAAAGGATCCCGTTAAAATATTCAGCACATGCCCCATGAATTACCGAGCCACATACCTCATGATATAATACCCACACTCAGAACCCTCGGGTTGCAGTGGACACTAAAAACAAAAAAAACTAGACAATTATATGATAATTAATCATATTGTTGTGCATTACTATTAATAATTAAAAATATGTAATTGATGATGTACCTTTACAGAATGGCACGGGAATGCATTTTTCAACCTTACCCCACATTCCATCATCATTTCAGTTTGTAATGCACTGTAGAATTGGTATCATATATACATTAACTACATTTACAATGTACTATAAAAGTTAAACAAAATAGTTGAAATACTTAATAGTAAATGTTCGTAATCTACTCACATGTTAAGGAGAGGCTTTATTTTGATATTATTTTAGTTACCCGACTGAACAGGATCAAGAAATGGTACCCAAAGATGATCTGGACACACCACCAATAGAACCCAATGACCACTGCAAAATGCAAATGGATTAACTTGTTATAAATTATTGAAATCAACAAAACATATCTCTTTTGCAAGCTCAAGCAGTTAGTTATCGCACGCTGCAGCGTAGTCCTTAGACGAGTGTAAATCACTCTTTAATGCAGTGAAGGATCCTCTTTCAGGACATCAAAATGCATATGTGTAATATCAAATGTTTGCATTCTATCGCGCAAAAACCTATTCATAAATTAAGTGGCATGGTAATTAACATTAAGTTTGCATCAATTTGTAATTTATAAACATAATTAATTACTTACATAATGCATGAGTGGAGCAGCGTGGTATCCAACCATTCAGATTTCATGACCTTCGCCACATCTCTCGTGTATAATTTGATATCTACACCATCCGGGTAATTATGAAGTTTGTTATCTAAAGTCATCACAATTAAGTCTTTACCGTCTAGGAAGTCTCGCAGTACGTCGTGCAAATATCTCATATTTTGCTCCAACTGTAACATTATGAAATCATCCACCAAGTTTGATTTCTGAACAACTTGGTGGATGACATGTATCCTGAAGATTTACTGGAGACTTTGCTTTCTTTTTTTCTAGAGACAGTTTTTTTTTATTGCATACTCAAAATCAAGTTTCAATAGTCACAAATTGATCATTCTCAACACATACTAAGAATGAATATTAATCAGAATTGCACTAGCTAGTATTTTACATACCTCTACACATTTCTGAATCAAATGAACATGCCACTGATCAAAGCCACCTTTCGTAGAACAAACCGTAGTGTACTCGTACTGAGGTACAGGAAGTAGAAGATCAAGACACTGATAATCTGGTACCTCGACAGATACTCTCGCATGATAAGGCTCAATCAGCTTGTTGTGAGTCTGATCATTTGGGCCTAAGGAGTATACTCTACCCATTCCAACAACATTTTCTTTATTTTCGTGTGCGGGAGCACGAGATTGCAATTAAAAAGATCCTACAATTTTATCAAAACATTAGAGGATTAATAAAAATGTATACTAATAGATATGACAAATTAAATGAATTGAAGAAAACATGAATTACCTGTAAATCTACGTAAGGGTATGGGTCGACAGATTCGACACTTGTGGTAGGTCTAACTGGAGTAGCACCCTCATGGGTTGAGATTGACTGAGGATCATTATGATAACTGGCCGGTGTTCTATGATAACTTGGTTGGGTTTCTGCTTTACTTCGACACAATTCAGCAATGATCTCTTGCTTCAACTGCTCTCGCATTTCATTCATCATACGCATATGGTCTTCATAAGAGATTATGGGTTCTTGACTGTTCCGTTTTCTTGACCCGGGTTTCCAAAAATAGTGCGTATTATTAACCCCCTCAAACCCAACGCTCGTCTTGGATGATCTTTCTTTCCTAGGGCATGAGACAATTGATCGTCATACCGCTCAGGAGCTCAAGTCTCTTGTGTGACTTGCTCATTCAACTCATCCTAGTAATTTAAAAGTATAAAAGAATCTTATAACAAATAATTTGTGAAAGTGAATTTGAAGACAATTAGGAAGTTGAGATAACTTACAATCTTGTCAACAAATTTCTTCGTCTTCTCGAACGGGTAATTTCGTTCTTCAGTTTTGGGGTCTTTTTTAGTGCTTGAAAGCTTCCAAACAATAAGCCATAGCTGGTGGGTATCCATAGCAGGGGCGGCTCAGAGGGAGTTCAACAAGTTCATTGGAACAGGGCCCCCAAATTTGAGGGGCCCCATATTTAAAGGGCTCCTTTTTTATGTATATAATTATTTTTTATATTAATTATAGATTAGACTTTAATAATATTGAACATTTTAAAAAATAAATATATATGATTTATTTTCTAGATAAAATTATGTTTTAATCTGCTTAAAAATTAATAAATAATAATGTTTCTCCATGATTAGTATATTTTTTAGCTTGTAACACCAATTTATCTATATTGTTTAATCCAAAATTAATATATATAATATTATTATTTTTACAATCTATATTGGAATTTAATAAGAGCCCCATTTTAGATGTCGCACAGGGCCTTATGCATGACTGAGACGCCCCTGATCCATAGCAGACCTATTTGACGGCAACTCCCTCCAGCCTCACATTCCTTCATTCTTCTGGCAACCCCTTTTGCACCAAGTACATGATGATATTCATTCTTTTTTACATTCGCACCTTGTAGACCATGACATTTTTCTTATGAACTCGAGCATTTAATTGACAAATTAATATATATATATAATAGTTATTAACTTGTCGTAGAACTCCTTCCACTTCTCCTTAATAATTGGTGTATAGATCTCCAATGATTGTTCTGTGTCACCATCGGGCCTTTCAGCTTTTCGGTGATGAACTACTTGACGAGATCATGCTTGTGATCTCAAAATTTCTTGCTCATCATCCCTTTCACCATCTTGTAGTATTTGTCTTCATCATGTATTTGATACTGTTTATGCATATTACCATAAATGGCACAATTGTTAAATCATGTGTGGGTTGTATTGTAAATGCTCGAAAATTTTAAAAAAATTACAGTCTTTGGAACACAACCCTGAACAATCCCAAAAAGTTGTCTCTTCAGTGCTTCGTCAATCTGAGGCCAGTTTAGAGTAACATCCAAATACTCTTCACTATAATGCCAACCTCGATACCGAAATTCGTAGCCTAATCCCTGATTGCCTGCATATACTCATCGAACTGCAACGATATTGATTCCACCTTTTTGGCCTTGAGAGCTTTTGTATGACCACGAGGTTTTACATTTTTCAACTTTTGTGTTTTTGATTCTGACGGTTTTGCTTGTGTATATGCTCCTCACCCACTGGTGTACCCTCAACTAGATCATTAGATACATTGATATCATCTACGCATGCATACTGCAAGCTTGTGACTTGTGACCTTTCCCACCACGAGTCTACTTTTTATGTGGCCTGGATGTACCAGTTAAAAGCTAGTCTATCGGGGCACCCATGTCCATTTACACCTGCATAAATAAGCAAAAAAATATTAATAATGATACAACAAATTATGCACTTGTGAAAACACATTATGTAAAACATTTTTATACAACATTAAAGATAACAAAATACAAGAGATAATCATTAGTTCATTTACCTAACAAACAATAACATCATTTTTTAATTCTCAACCTAGAAACCCTTACCATGATCAGACCTAGCATAAACTACTTCGTCCGTAATATCATTGTCTGTGATAGGAATACTATTAAAAATAGGTGGTGTCTAATTAAATAGCAAGTCATCATCATCTTCACTTTGTTCAAATTTAGGTTGACAAATCTTTTCCCTAGTAACACCACTGACCATCTAGAGTCGGTGAGGTCTGGTCTGTGCCCAAGGTGTGAGAGATCAACCAAGTAAAACCATTCATTGACACAAGACTCTTCCAATTAGCAAAGTGTCCAGTAGGAACCTCGGTAGAATGAAGGCACTTGCAAAAGCTGGTCTTCTCATTCTTAGACAAAGTGTAACATGCGCTGGAGGTAAATATGTCTATTTGCCTCTTTCTTGGGGAAGCATCTCCTTACGTATACCCATAGCTTCCATGTTCTTTCAAACCTTTATTCCGTCTGTTGCTTTACCAGGAATGTTAAGCAATGTCCCAACAACAGCCTCACCAACATTCTTGACAATATGCAAGAAATCTAGGGAATGTTTAACCGGTAAATGCTCCTAGTATGGAAGTTCCCAAAATATTGAACAATTTTTCCAAATGTTCTTCTGGGCATACTTAGACGCAGGGGCGGACCAGGGTGGGGTTCCCTGGGGTACCAGACCATATAGCTTTTTGATAATATAAAAAATTAAGTATAGTTTAATAAAATAAAATTGAGTAAAATACTGAAAGTTGATAATAATTTAGTGGTATAGACATGTTCCTAAATGTGAGGTTGTAAGTTCAATTATTATCGACCTATTTTTAGGTTTTTAATGTTATGAAACAAAATTACATCTTTTCATGTTAAAGTCTAACTCCATCAGGTAATAGTTTTAACTATTTAAAAAACGAGTCTACAATTACTATCTACTTATTTCAAATTTAAATATTGCCTTAAAATTTAATATATATATATAATGCTCAAAAATATATGACCACACATTTATATATTACCTTCAAATTTAGTATATGTTAATGTCGGAAAACAATTTGGACCCCATAAGGTTTGACTTTTGGGTCCGCCACTGCTTAGACGTACCACTGAAAACATTCTCAATGTCTTTCACCTTTTCATATATCTTTTTAGAACTCAAAGGCAGACGAGGCACACACGTCTCAGTCTTTCCATTGAAAAATTTCTTTATTTGTGGTACGGCTGTTCTGTTGACAATAATCTGCGATGGAACATGTAAACATTCTTGCCACGGAACTGAAGACGATCAGAACAAGTGTTGTCCTCACATATTGGCAAGCAAATGCTCCTTTCATTGTATAACCCAGATAGTACTCATATGCAGGAAATTCATTAATTGTGCAAAATAACATGACACAAAGTGTGAAATTTGCCTATCATAACCGTCATACACCCACTGTCCCTTCATTCCGCAACAATTTCAAATCATCAATCAGTAAAACAAGGTAGACATCTATATTATGTCCAGGTTGTTTCAGTCCAGAAATCAGTAATGATAGCATCATGTATTTTTGCTTCATACACAATCATGATGGCAGATTGTAGATCACCAGTAGAACCGGCCAAGTGTTGTGTTGACTACTTAGTGTGCCATATGGATTCATCCCATTCGTATACTATCCAAGTCTCAAATGTCAGTTATTACCGGCAAAATCTTGAAATCTTCTGTTAATGTTCCTCCACTATGGTGAACCGGCTAGATGTCTCAGCTTGTCATTATTATTTTTCTTTCTGCGTGCCACCTTAAATTTTTGGCATCTATGACATTTGCAAAAGATGTTTGAATATTAGTATCATGTGTAAATACCAGATTACTTTTGCTGGAGAACTTTTCTTCTTGGATTTAGATGGTAAACTGTTCTTCTATTTATAGCATGACAAATAACATTTTGGACACTAGTCCAAACGTGCATTCTCTCCTCTGTATAGTAAACAATTGTTTTGACATGTGTGAATCTTTACATACTCCACTCCCATAGGACAAATCAACTTCTTGCCTCATAAGTAGAAGTAGGGAGTCCATTATCGTTTGGAAGCATGTCATGAAGAAGTTCTAATAGTGCGGTGAAACACTTGTCACTCTAGCCAAATCTTCCTTTTAGATTGAACAAGTGTAGCACGGCTCTCAATTTGTAAATCGGACGCAAACGAGAAACAAAGCGGCTTGTGATGCGTCAGCCAGTCTTTGATATTCAGTCAGCTTGTCAGTGAAATTATCTTCAACATCTTGCATCATAGAGTCCAATTGTTCAACTTTTTACGATCGTTGTTGATTCAGTGTCACTCTGATCACACTTATTTCAGGAATTGTATCAATGACCATTTTCATTCTTAATGCAATGTTGGTCTGACTAGAAGTTTGTACTCTACTACTTGCGTTTACAGACTTGTCATGTAAGACCATATTTTATAGTTCGGCATAAACCCACGGTTTGATAGTTGAAATCCAATTGTATGTATGCTAGGGAACTTATTCCGAAGTTTGCCCTGAGCACAAGGACATGGAATCTGAGACCATCATTCATCCTTTTTGATGATCGAGGGCCAATTTGGAAAATTTATTATCCACCCTGCTTTCAAAAAATTCTCTCTTTGACTATACATCCATTCACGATCAATTCTAACACACATCAATTGAAAGTTAAAAACTTGAGAATGTCTATAAACAATATATTATGTATATATAATTATTTAACTAATTATTACATATTTTATACATAAATACATCTCGATAACTATATCTACCCAATTAACTTTGGTAAAGGTTCATATATATCTATAATATAACTGATTAGTTGTCTTATTGTTGTATTTTCACTCTTTCCATATATTGTCTATTGTAATGATTAAACAACTATAACATATTCTTAATATAAAAAATGTCACGATAACAATAATTCATATTGTTTTTCGGTATACTTATACCCATGTATAAGGTCAGGCTGACGGGCGGGGAGCAAACAAAACTCGCGGCGACGTGCGGGGCAAGGGATGGCTACAGATACGTCAACCAATCAGCAAGGGGAAAGTGGTATCAGAGGGACAAAACAAAGGGACGAACGAAACAGTGGTGTTCTCTATTGACGACGGGAAGCAAACAATATTAACATTCATTTTACAATTTTATATATCATGCTTGTTAATGAATCAAACTATATTATTATTTATTTTAACCCTTAAACTTGTCTCTATTTGACTATTAAACCATCAAATATAATTATTTATCATTTACTCATGATAATGTAGCAAAAAACGCATGAAATCTCATAGACGTATTTTGTCGAACATCTTCCGTGCACATGTTATTTTTTCATAAATTTCAACAATTTTGAACATCTCAAATCACCAACACTCATATACTTGTAGTTCACTCAATAGACATACCACAACTATAATTAAACTTTATTTTGGCAACAATTTGAATGAAAACAAATATAAAAATACCTATTGTTTTTTATATTTTCCCATTTCTGGACAACCTATCGTGACCGAGTACAGTGTGCAAACAAAGGCCGACGAACGGAGGTGGGACGGAAGGCAACCGTGGAAGCGGCGACGGCGCAAATGGAGGCAAGATGACTGTGGCGATTTCATAATCTCCCTCTCTCATTGTTAAGTTCAAAACGATAACGCGGCGATACCTAAGACTGAACAAGGAGAAGGATAAAAATAATAATCATTTTTGACAGTTCTGAACATAAAACGCCAAAAATGATCTTTTTTTTATTTTTAAGAAACAAAACCTTTTCAATAGAGATGAATCCTCCCCAGAAGTTGGTTCAAGATGAATGTGGATGGTGTAGTCATACAGCTTGGAAATGCAGCAGGAGGCTGTTGCAGAGATGACAAAGGTGCATGGTCGGCCGGTTTCATGCATTTCCTGGGGAATGCAAGCGTCCAGTAAGCGGAGTTGTGGGCAGTACTGGATGGCCTATGACTAGCAAAATCCAGAAACTGCAACAACATTGTGCTTGAATCAATTTCTCTCATGTCACCGAATTAGTCAATAAACCAAGGGGTGTAACCCTTACGAGAGCTGTATAAAGCGATAGAGGGTCTTAGTCTTAAGTTTACCAATTATAAGATTGTCAAGATAGGAGAGGTAATAATAGGGTTGCTGATTCCATGACTAAATTAGCTTTGGAAAGTAGGCAGGTGTACATGGTGCTCATCAATCATAGCAGATGTAAACTCTTCTATTAATAGTTAAGGCTGTGTTCGGTGACTTTTTTTTGGTAGTTTTGGTCTGGTTGTTTTGGTTGGTTGTTTTGTGGTAGTTTTGAAAACTAGTGTTCGGCAGGCGGCGGTTTCGTCTGCTGTTTTGAATAAGTTAGTTTTGTGCAGTGCGTTTACCGTTTTTGTTGTTACAATTAAAAATTTTATATTATATTTTAAAACAATTTTTGTTAATAAATTGAAAATATTTGTAGATATTCAATTATAGCCTGTAATAATTATTATTCTTTATTAATATTTTAGTGAAAATTAATTTATAATATGTACACATATTAATTTATAGATAAATTTTTTACATATATTGAAAAATAAAGAAAAAACATTGTATTTGAGAGCATATATTAGATGTTATATATAAAATAAAATTTTAAGGATTACAGTATTTAATATAACATTTCAAATATGGGAATTACACTGCCCACCCACGTGGTTTCGGGGTTTTAACACTGCCCACCCATGTACTTTGAGGAAATAAAGGAACCCATCAGCTTATATCAGTTTTACTTCCGCCCCTTTCATGTAACTTCCGTCACTTATGACTGGGGTTGACCAGGTCACTTATAGTGACCCAAACAGTCACCCCTCTTATTTCCCACCCTTCATTTCACGATTTTGTTCGAGATTCTTCCGGATCCTTATCGTCGACATCTTCGTTGTGAAAGGAATTTCTTCCATCTTACGCTGTCTGATTGAGGTAAGGAAGAATTTCTTCCTTTTGCAAATTCTCGGTCTCGGTATCGGTATCGCTTTGTACTCCATCTTCAATTTAGGGTTTTTAGATTGGGGAAATTTGCGTCCCTCTATCTCTATCTTCGACTGCAAGGTTCTGAAACTGGGGAAATTTGGCCCGACATTGTTGTTGTGCGAGGTTATGGCATTGTTGCTCACGATGATTTTCACCACTCTTCAGCTGATTTAATAGTTTTGATACAGGTTCTGAATTTGGGGACAAAATTTCCCTATTCGATTTCGATTTTAGGGTTCTTTAATTGGGGAATTTTCAATTACGTTGTTTGCTGGTGCAGTCTTCGATTTTAGGGTTCTAAATTGGGGAATTTTCACCGATGTTTGTTTGAGCTGGGTCTGTTTCTGTGTTATATTATCGCCTCTGTCTCTGGTGTAATTAGCGCTTGTTTGCTGTGTGCACCGATGATGATGGGTCTGTTCTCTGGTGTGAGCTGGGTCTGTTCTCCGGGTATATTATCGCCTCGTCTCCGGTATAGATACCGCCTCTGTTCTCTGGTGTATTCACGATTTGGATACAGAATTTGAGCACTTCGATTTCACGTTATGAAATTGGGAATCTTACCCGATTGTTGGTCTGTTCTCTGGCGTATATTATCGCCTCTGTTCCTTTTGTTTATTCACGTTTTGAGACAGAATTTGTGCACTTCGTTGCTGTTCTCTGGAACATCTGTTAGCTGATGTTCTCTGAACATCTATCTGATGAGTTCTGAATATGTGAAGCAATGATTTTGTTTTGTTAAATGGCCTTTTATGTGTGGTTATGCCTCTATGTGTACTTATAGTGTAGAAGCGGCCCTCCATCAAATTGCTCCGCTTGAACGCGTTGAAGCGGTTTATGTATGGGTTGCTCCATATATAAGGCATGTAAAGTATCATAACCCACTTATGAAGCGATGATGATGGCCATAAGGACCAATCTGAGCTCTCTTTTTACGAGTTTTGAGTTTGCATTTCTGTTTGATTGTCCATGCAGAATGTCGTCCTCAAGTGGGCACAATTTCAATTCAACCCCCATGAGGGAAGTTAAATGCCACTGCAATCTGAGTGCGCAGTTGCATGTAACCCGTAACGTTAGAAACTACGAGAAACCGTATTTCAAATGCGCCACCAACAAGTGTAAATATTTCGTATGGTGGAGAGACATCTATCCACCAATCCATACTTCACCAACGCATGCTTCATCAAAGGGTTCTTCATCCGCTGGTGATATTGAAGCTATGCTGCTTGAAGGAAGATCCAAAATGTATGCCTTCTAAAAATTTGGGGATGCAAAAGACCATAGGGATGAGGTTAAGGCAATGAATGATGGTTATATGAAGATAGTGTTTATCATAGTAATAGCAGTTTCTCTTTCGGGTTTCTATTATGTAATGACTTAAGGTCTTGTAATGACTTTTAATGGAATCATTTGTATTGACTTTTAATGTAATCTTTTGTAATGACCTTTAATGAGATATGTTGTAATGACTTCCATTGAGATCTCTTATAATGACAAGATTTGATGCAGTTCCCTCTCGCCAGCTTCCGTATGTTTTGACAATAATTAAAAGCTCTGTCTTAATTGACAGTAATTATAATGCTTCAACATAACAAGTGCTTCATCCAGCAATTTCCAGCATGTAAAACCGTATCCCAAAGTGTGACTAACATCACATAACAAGTACTTCATCACTACCTTTCATATAAAACCAAAATTACAGTAGCTTGCTCATTACAGCACTATTGGTCATAGTACCAATCCACGTCTCAAATAATTCCAATAATTCATTACAAAACCATATGTCAAAGACGTCTACAACTATTCATTACATCACACTTGTCAAAGCGCTACAATAATGTCAGCAACAGTACTTGTGTCCAGCCAATACTTCAGTATTTGTCAAAAAATCAGCAGCTCAGATGCATCAAAGAACCTGCAATTAAACCAACAAAGAGATGCATGTTACAAATAAAATTACACCACAATCATAGAAAGAACAAACTCGGACTTACAATCACTGAGCGTTCCTCTTTCTCTTGTTTTTCACAGTAGACTGAACACCGGAGGTTTGAGAACTACCACTGTTGGGACCATGTCCCCTATCCTTTTGGCTTCGGCATGTCTTTGAATTGTGACCAATTCTTTTGCAAATTGCACATGTAACATGGTTTGACCTCTTGGTCACAGGAGGTGCCTCACCTTGTTCTTCTTCTGTTTTTCTTTGGTCTCCCAGGGAGTTTCCTCAAAAAAGGTGGCTTCAATTGCACCATGCCATCAACAGTAGGCCACATGTTTGGGTCAGGAATTGGTGATATTGCTGCTTTGTATGTTTCCACATACAACTCCTTAGAGAACCAAGGCGCCACAAATGATACCAAGTCAAGCCTTTGCCTCGCAATGACAGCACATGCATGTTTGCATGGGATACCAGACAAGTCCCATGCCATGCAATCACAATGACGGTCCCTCAGGTTAACAATAAAATACCCCCCAATATCTGACACCTCAAACTCAATATCGCTGCTCGGTCTAATGGCACATGATCTACCAAGCCTTGTGTTTTTGTGCAAAATTTTAGATGCATAGCCAGTCACGGGGTCCCTAAGCCTACTCGACTCCTCCCTTCTCTTATGCATTTTTAACATCATTGATCTCCTCAATTCATCTAGCATAGCTAAAATGGGCTTTGATCTTATGTCAGACAGCTTTGAATTGAAAGACTCGACAAAGTTTGAAGTCACCTCAATTACCTTAGTGTACTCTGGTATGTGATACCTCACCCATAAGTCAAAGTCCACGTTCTTCAAGTAGTTATAAGCTGACACAGAATTTTCTTTTATCTTCTTTAGGGTTGCATCCAAAGATGTTTGAGTATATGCCTTTGCAGCTTCCCAAAAAAGATTCCTTATGAGAGTACCTACATAAATTGAAGAATAATTGTAACATGTTAGAAACAATATATATTACAAATTGACATAAAAATCATAGAATGATAACTTTCTTTTAGTATACCAGGATAATCTTTCTTCAGGTTTGCGTAGAGATGCCTACAACAGATCCTTCTGGTCACTTCTGGCATTTCATCTTTCAGTGCAGGAGGTTCAACGCCCTTCTGACGATCAGATATTATAACCCATCTCTTCCTCATATCCCAATCAGCTATGTTCTTCAATTGACTGAAGAAGTACTTCCAGGTATTGGTAGACTCACTTCGGACCACGGAAAATGCTATTGGAAATATACCATTTTTCCATCAATGGCGATTGCTGTCAACAACACTCCACCAAATGGGCCTTTAAGGTGACAGCCATCTACACCAATAAACGGTCTGCATCCACGAAGGAACCCCTCCTTTTGAGCGTGAAAGCAAACAATAATCTCGTGAAAGAGGGAGGAGAAGTCAAATATGCCAGATACTGAAGATCAATGACGGAACCAGGATTTCTGTCTAGAGCAATTTTGCAGTACTGGGGAATCCTTGCATAAGACTCATCATGGTTCCCATCGATTATCTTCAAAGCCAATTTCTGCGCCCGTAACACTTAATGTAGCTCAAATCGACACTGAACTTCTGTCGCATCAGTACCATAATGTCCTTAGGCACCATTTTTTTGTTCGCCCTAATATCTGGCAAAATCTTCTTTGTGATCCATGGTACTGTAGCGTTTGGATTGTTTGCTATCCTCAAACAATCATGCTCCCCTATCAACGTCTTTATAATAAACGTAGTTTTTGTCTGGAAGAAGGGAGGCATGAAGTCTCCAAGGGCAAGTGTTTGTTGTTGTTGCACTTAACTGTGTACTTGAATGGATCATTGCTTACTCTATGCAATCAATACCCTCTTGACATGCATAATCCTTCATAACCTCCAAGAAAGTGGTTTTGTTTTCAAACATTTGATGAGATTGCAAAAAAACCTTCCCATCACTTTGGTACTCAAAATGAGTCCCATTCCTTAAATACGGTGGCTCTTTCACCGCACAATCTTCATCATCAGCTGAATAATACCCACATTCAGTGATTCTCTCGAGTTCCTCTAATCTGTCATCTTCATCATCTATGTTCCAGAGATTGCAGAACAAGGAATATGAGAAACATAGAATTCACCAAGAACATACAAGCTAACAGATGTTCCAGAGAACAACATACAATAGACGTTTCCATAGAACAGCATATAACAGGAGCAATAGAGCATTAATTTATGAACTGATAGTCCAACAAGAATGATAGTCAGAGGCGAAACTATACGGAATAAGGCAACGAAGTGCAGAAATTCTATATCAAAACGTGAATAAACAACAGGAACAGAGGCGATAATATACGCCAGAGAACAATCGGGTAAGATTTCCCCAATTTCATAATCGTGAAATAGAAGTGCACAAATTCTGTATCCAAAACGTGAATAAACAAGAGGAACAGAAGCGCTAATATACACCAGAGAACAGAGCCGATAATATACACCAGAGAACAGCCCCAGCTCAATCATCGGGTGCACACAGCAAACAAGCGATAATATACACCAGAGAACAGAGGCGATAATATACACCGAGAACAGACCCAGCTCACACCAGAGAACAGACCCAGCTCAATCATCGGGTGCACACAGCAAACAAGCGATAATATACACCAGAGAACAGAGGCAAATATACACCGGAGAACAGACCCAACTCACACCAGAGAACAGACCGAGCTCAATCATCGGGTGAACACAGCAAACAACATCGGGTGAAAATTCCCCAGTTTAAGAAATCGAAGACTGCACACAGCAAACAACAGTATGTGAAAATTCCCCAATTTTAAGAACCCTAAAATCGAAGACTGCACACAGCAATCGAATAGGAATCGAACTTGTATATGTCGAGAGTGACGAGTCGATGGGTGGGAAATAGAATAGTTTATCAGTCAACAAGTGACTGTTTGGTCAATATAAGTGACCTGGTCAACCCCAGTCATAAGTGACAGAAGTTTACATGAAAGGGTGACGGAAGTAAAACTGATATAAGCTGATGGGTGGGCAATGTTCATTCTCAAAGTACATGGGTGGGCAGTGTTAAACCCCGAAACCACGTGGGTGGGCAGTGTAAATTTTCCTAATACTTAAGATTATTTTAATTTTTAATGGAATAAATAATATCATTGAAATGAAAAAACAATTGTTTCTAATAATAAATAATTGACTGTAAGCGAATATATATATATACAACTATCACTTTTTTTTGTTATTATATTGTTTAATTGTTCATAAAATATTTATTTTAAACATATATTTGTAGTTAAAACAATATATTCAATTTAATTAAATATTATTTAATGAAATTAAAAAACATAAATTTAAATTTAATACTCGATATGCCAAAAAATGAAAAATAACGTATATTAGGATATAAAATTATTCTTTAATTATTAAGCATGGTAAAAACATATAATAACTTTGATATGCTGACAAACCATAATAGTTTGTACAAACAGTTTTGTAATTAATCATTACTTAGCAAGTTGAATACTTATAATTGATATTTCTGAAATATAATACAAATTTTTTGTACTATAAATTTTAATATAATTGAAAGTTTACATTGTAATTTTTATTAGTTTGCTCTTTTCCTTGTAGAATATTTTATTAGAATTACATATAGTAATATTTTTAAGAGACTATTTATCTGTATCAAAATAAACAATTTAGAAAAACACTTCTAGTTTAAAACTATTATTCTATATTATTTTCATTAATTTATAATTTAGTATACCAATCTTTATTAAAATACTAAAAATAAAAAAGCAAAAATAAACTAATTTATAATATATTAATCTATATATTTCAATTTTAATTTAATTTTGTGTCAAATTTAATATATAATATCATTTTTAAAATAATTATAAATATTGAAAATTTAAGTTAATTTATTAAAAATTATTATTAAAATATTTTTGTCCCCTTTAATTACAGTTTCTGGCTTCGCCTCTGTTTACGGTATTCATTATATTTGCAGCATAAATTGTTGGTTGTTTTGTGGTGGTATATTTGTGGTTGTTTTGAAAATTGGTGTTCGGTGATGGCGGTTTGACATTTTTTTGTCAAAATGCTAAACTTAAAATGCCACATTTATACCACATATATGCTATATCCGAACACAGCCTAAGTAAATCCAGTTTCATAAAAAAAGAAACAAAACCTTTTCTGTTGTAAATGAGAGAAAACAGAGAAAGATAAAATGATGATAGGGTTTTCTTATTCTCACAAATGAGTACAATAGTCTCTATTTATAGAGACGATAAGGGTAATATGGACATTCACTATATATATTTATATATATATAACACTCCCCCCTTGAATGTCCGATGTTGATTGCCTCGTTAAAAATCTTGCTTAGAAAAACCCAGTGGGATAAAAACCAAGACTAAGGAAAAAAGAGTGCAATCGTAAGTTCTCCCCATGAACTAAATGTCACTTCAAATCTCTAAATCTACATAGTCCAATCTTGCGGATTAACTTTTCAAAAGTTGAAGTTGGAAGTGACTTGGTGAATATGTCTGCCAAATTTTCACTTGAACGGATTTGTTGTACATCAATTTCGCCATTATTCTGAAGCTCATGGGTGTAGAAAAACTTGGGAGATATGTGCTTCGTTCTATCTCCTTTGATGTACCCGTCTCTCATCTGGGCTATACAGGCAGCATTGTCTTCATATAATGTCGTGGGAATTTTCTGATCAAAAGATAGGCCACACTTCTCTTGTACATGTTGGATCATGGACCTCAACCAAACACATTCTCGACTGGCTTCGTGTATCGCTAAAATTTCTGTATGATTAGAGGAGGCGGCGACACTCGTTTGCTTTATAGACTTCCATGATATGGCCGTATCTCCATGAGTAAATACATAACCTGTTTGTGACCTTGCATTATGAGGATCGGATAGGTAGCCAGCATCGGCATAACCTGCTAGACCAGACTTAGGTGTCTTTGGAAAGAATAACCCCATATCCATTGTACCACGAAGATAACGGAGTACATGCTTAACACCATTCCAATGTCTTTTTGTAGGAGCAGAGCTATATCTTGCTAATAGATTTACAGAGAATGCTATATCAGGTCGAGTATAACTCGACAAGTACGTCAATGCTCCAATAGCACTTAGATATGAGACTTCAAGACCAAGTAACTCTTCGTCACTTTCATGGGGTCTAAATGGGTCTTTGTTTACATCTAGGGACCTAACAACCATTGGGGAGCTCAACGGATGAGCATGTTCCATATAAAATCTTTTCAACACCTTTGTAATATATTGAGTTTGGTGTAGGAATACCCCACTTGGTGAATGCTTGAGTTGCAGTCCTAGGCAGAATTTTGTCTTACTAAGATCTTTCATTTCAAATTCTGACTTTAAACATTCAACAACTTGTTGAAGTTCTGCAGATGTTCCAATTATGTTCAGGTCATCAACATAGACTGCAATTATGACAATCCCAGATCCACTTTTCCTTATGAATATACAGGGACAAATCGAGTCATTCTTATAGCCTTTCTTAAGCAAGAAGTCGCTAAGGCGATTATACCACATACGGCCCGACTGCTTTAGTCCATATAGGGATTTATTCAATTTAATAGAGAACCTTTCTCTAGAGCTTGATTTAAATGCTTCGGGCAATTTAAATCCCTCTGGTAGCCTCATATTGTAACACCCCCCGAATAACCATCCAATAGTACAAAGTCAAGCTCCTAGTCATATTACATGATAACTACGCAGCGGATTCTCGATATCATCCGGGTGCTACAGATGCCAACCACCCACGTGGTTGACAAACCACATCACTAATACTAGTTACGGTCTGCATGACTGGAAACAGCCCTCAATAAAAACTCATGTACAATATAGATAAAATTCCCAAATACCGTGTGTCTACAATACAAATACCAAATCATAGTCTGAGAATTACATCCCGGTTTTAGTAACAACCCATACACTAAGCATATTACACATTTCAAGAATTATACCCTGATGGACTACCCCCATGGTAGCCAACCCGCCTACGCTCCGTTATCGTCCGGCACAATACCTGAAAAAAATTGGGTGTAAAGGACTCAGCAAACTACGCTGAGTATGAACGTATGTAGCCCGTATGTTACCGGGCCACACGACTACTTGGTCGAACATTATTAAGTCAATTTACATGCTATAATAAAGCAGTGAACACACCACAGTACATCATAGTATCATACACACTTAAAGGTAGTAACACATTAGCAACAACAACCAAGCACAACAAGCTGCTAGTAACACAACAACAATCATGTACATAATAAACGTGTGCATATGTATGTAATACCCATGATCCTCACTATGGGATCGTACGAGCGTTGTGTGTTTTCATTCTTTTCTCTTGTTCCCTTAAAGTGTATTTTCTTTCTCTTCCCTTGCACCAGGTCCGGGGATGTAATTTAGATCCCGTGACCATCTCATGTAGGTGCTAATCTTTCCTTGTTTCTTTAAGGGTTATTTGTGAATTCTCTTATCACCACAATTTGGAGTACATCTTGTCCATAGCTAATCCTCCATTCCCGGATAGATCTTTCTCTCTCTGTTGTTTTAAATGTTACTGGTCATTGCCCCGGATACCAAGGGTCCGTCTCCCTATTCCTTTTCAATGTTACTAGCCTCTGCCCCGGATACAAAGGGTCCGTCTCCCTATGCCTCTTAATGCTCTGGTCTCTACCCCGGATACAAAGGGTCCGTCTCCCTATTCCTTTTAATGCTCTGGTCTCTACCCCGGATACGAAGGGTCCGTCTCCCTATTCCTTTTTATGCTCTGGTCTCTACCCCGGATACTAAGGGTCCGTCTCCCTATTCCTTTCAATATCATTGGTCTCTACCCCGGATACAAAGGGTCCGTCTCCCTATTCCTCTTTATTTTATTGGTCTTTACCCAGGATACAAAGGGTCCGTCTCCTATTCATTCTTAACGGGTATTGGCTTATCATCATTGATAGTTCGACACCATAGTGGGTGTCATTAGAGGTCCTCTATAGTTAAGAGGAGTTTTCTCTTTATGTAGTTCCTTTGTTTGTTTATGAAGTTTGTTGTGTTTCATCTCAAGGCTTCATCAACGAGAAGGGACTACACTACTGTGTGCGCGCAAGCAATATGCACAATAATAGCAAGCAGGTAAGCAAGGAAAAACAACCAAACCAGTCACATGCCTTACACAAGCTCACAACAGACAAATAAGCACGGTAAACCAAACATCCGTGTTCATGCATTAGTCTTGTGGTCATAAACAAACAAGGCACATAGCACACAAGCCGTGTAACACGGCAACCTACGAACCACACATGTCCATACCTGGATCAGATGCAGGTGTTGTCTCACACACGGATTCCCGATTGACGTTCGTCACGACCCTAACGTTGATTAAGGATAACGTGTCAGTTAACGATTTCATGTGACGACACTGTTCTAGTTTATCTCATTTAGACCGGGTGTTATTCCCTAGGTGAACCTTTGATTGTTCAATTTATAATAACCCTTAGAAATTTTCCCAAGTAGTAACCTTAGGTTTATCTTACCCCTAGGACATTTACCTTGTCAACTCACACGTTATTTAAGTCCTTCCCTCTAGGTAAGGTTTTAGAGTATTCCAAGCACCAACATGTAACAAGTGTAACCAAGGAGGAACTTAATTCACCTAAGGTGTATCCCCACCTTAGCAAAGTAGGTTAGCAATAATCATGATCATATATTCTTTAAAATACCCCTAAAACCTATTTATAAAGAACCTCAAAAGTTCTAAATCTGAAACACAATACCCATGTAATACCTTAACCAACTTCACCTTTGATGTAGTAATTGATGTCTAAGCCTCTCAACATTCCTCGCTAACCTAGCTATATTTATTAGCTATTATTCGGGTTTATTATTAAACTAGAATCACACTTATAATACCCTTGTAACCCAGTTATACAGAAGCTATAACATTATCGAAATCTGAAGCCACACTTACATATTTCTCTTGGTTCTTGTTCCTAGTTAGTTCAACCGATAGTTAATTCCTTCTCAAAGTATTTACCCCACTGAATATGGGTGTTAATCATGTTTTAAACCCAAGGCTAAACCACTAAGGCACTCACTAACTTCAGTACTTAATAACACAAACAACAACTACTAAAATCTGAAACCAAAATCAGAAAACAGAAACAAAACCTATGCATAACCTCTTCCATCTTTTATGTCTGTTTGACGGTCTCCTAACCTCCCCCATGGATATCCCAATCTACCTGAGTGTATTAGCAGCGATTTGGGTGGATTATCAACCAAACACAATACCCTTAACATATCTGTAAATCAGTTGTACAGAGAACAATCAAAACAGAAAAACTGGAGTATGCACTGATATGTATTCTTTTCCTATTGTTGTCTGTCTGTTTAATAAGCTGACTTCAGGTGCATTCCCCAAATCTTGTAGTCACTTCATTAATCGTGTGAATAGGGTTTCTTTTTCATCTTAACAACAACCTAAAACAGCTAACAAATCCACAGGACTCACTCATACAGAAAACAAGAACTGAAATCTGAAATTGAATTTCTGTTATCTTCTCCTCTTATTCTTGCTGTTAGGTTGCTACACTGATTTCTAATCTTCCAACTGAATATTGTTAATGCTACTGAGACTTACCCTTACTGACACACTAAAAAAAACACAGTGACAACCCTACTGCAACTCTTTTATACCGAAACAAGACTTATCCAAACTCGGAAACACATCTGTGCATTACTCCTTCCTTATAGGTCATTGATCAGTCCCTAATCCCACCCAAATTTTTGTTACAGATTACTTAGGTGCATTGGCTAGGTCTTGGGTTTATAAGCAGGTAATACACACTGCTACGTCACCTGTATTTCAGCTACACAGAAGCAAGAACTACAGAAAAGAAACTGGAAAAGAAATGCAAAACAGAAGTACAAGTCCGACATCTTTTCTTCTATTTTCTTCCGGTTTGTTCATAAATCCTGAACTTCCAAATCTCTCCCCAAGTAGTAAAATGTTTTATCTGAGTTTTAGCTTCAACACAGACCTAAAATAACTTTGTTATAACCGCTGCAAAGTCCCAATACCAAAGCAGCGCAAACTAAGGAGAATGAAAAACTGAAACTGTACTGCTGTGAAACTTTCTGCTATTGTTTACCTCTATCCTTTTAGTCTCTTTTCTTGGTTTACAGATTGAACTTCAGGTTTCACCAATTTGCTTTAGTTACTTAGTTAAGCGTTTGAGTAAGTTTCAAACTTAGAACAACCCTAACAACCCAATTAAACCCACTGAGGTATCTCATATACTGAAACAGAATAAAACAAATGGGCTCTGTTGCCTTTCTCTTTGTTGGTTACTTTTCTATCCTTTAATTTTGTTCCAAAACACCTACTTGCTTAAGCGTTTTGTCGAGTTTTTTTTTAACTCCAAACAAAACCAATTCATTCCTGATAGTGCTATTGAAATCTCGTCATACTGAACTGCAGGGTTGCAGGAAACTGAAAACTGGACCGGGCTTTTATTCCTTTCGTTTCTGATCTTTACTCTATTTTCTGTTTGTTCATGGTTCCGATTTTCAACTCTACCTCAATTACCTAGCTACATAGGTAAACGTTTTAGCATAGTTCTAATTTTTCAAAACAGCTCCACGGCAACTCGACAACACCACTGAGACACTCAAACACTAGCTGGAACAACAAAAGAAGGGAAACGGGACGCTATCCCGTTTTTTTGTTAGCTCACAATCAGGTTTCTAGTTAATTAGTTCTTAGTGAAATACCCCATAAATTAATTTAAATTAATTTAGGGGATTTCTTTTGGTAAACCCTAAATGAAACTATTAAATATTAATTTATTATGTGGTATTATGAATTTAATAGTGAGATTTATAAGTCAATAAATCTTGGGAAAATTTCAAGACACTCCAATTATATTATAAAGATTTTAGAAATATTTTGAACATTGATTTAAGGCTTAAAAGTCAAAATAAAATCATAGAAACCTTGAAGCTTCAAAGCCTTGCTAGGATTGACTTTTTGAGAATGGTCAAACCAGGCCATGAAACCTATACCAATAAATAGGTTATGAAAAACCATGAAGATCGATAAAAAGAACGTTAAAAACGGATCATCCTAGCCAAAGTTATGATAAATTGAAGTTTAGAGCCAAAATTTTGGAGGTTTGCTGACGTGTCCAGCGCCAGCTGACTCAGCCGCGCGCCTGGGGACACGTGTCGCGCCCAGTCAGCACCCGAGTTACTCAATCGGTTGATTTTCCAGCGGTTTTGGCATGTCACGGGCGATCTTTAGACACCTATATCTTTTTCCCTACTCCACCATTTGGTATGCCGTTTGTTTCATTCGATTCTCCTATCTTTCCTCTTACCAACCATTACTCACACACCATCTAACTCCTTCTACAATGATTGGAAAGTTGATCCAAAGTTACCTCCTCGCGAGTTCGTAACCCAGAACTGCAGTTTTTCCTGAAAACGGGTAAACTTCGCCACGCCATAACTTCTTCGTTTCTCATCCAAATTCGTGTTCTTTAGCTTTTTTGAAGATCTCTAATCCCTCTATAACTTTCATGTTGATGGCCAAGGCTGGTTCGCACTGGTTTGGGAGATAAATCTGTCTAAAGTTGCCTACTGGTCACGGTGGTAATTCTGCCCAGTTCATCCCGAAACCAACTAGGTAAACACGAATCTTGTGAGATCTGTAACTTTCTCCCTAGTTCATCAAATTCAATGATTCTTCCACTAACATCTAGAGTTACATGTCTAGTTTGGATTGTGATAGGTTCCATGAATCAAATCTCTCTCGTTGGTGCGAGTTGATTCAAGAAGAGGCATACCTGAACCGCACATAAAATACCGATTTCCAGAATTCCCGATTTGGATTCACCCCGTTAATGCAATTCCGGTGAGTTTCTGATCAAATTGCTCCATGGCTTCCATTCGAAATTTCATCACCGATCAAACCCACATACCAATTTAGTCTATTATGCCTTACAGTAGGAGAATTTGTCAAAATCGGATTCGAACTAAACTATGAACCCTAACTTCGAACCCAGATTCGAATTTAATCAATTCTGCATCATAATTGGGGAAATTGGTACCATTAGAACCGGAATTAATTTCGAGTCGATAGGAACAAGAATCATCGAATTTCGTTCTGTGGATTGTGAGAAAACATCGGATTAGTACTCGGGTGCGAATTAGGGATTTCTGAAGAACTAGCGAGTTCTGGGCCGTCCGATCTCAATTAATAAACATGGACGGCCGAGATTAGATCGTGGGGATTGTAGTTGTAATAAGTTAATATATTTTCCAGAATAAAGTCCTAACTTGCTAGATTTATTTAATGGCCTTCCCGAACGTATTTTGACTTGCAATTTTAACCATAGATTCCTTATAAAATCTAGTTTATTTTGATGTAAATTAATATGGGTTTTGAGTTTTTAAACATAAGTTATGATTTTTGCAAGTTACGAGTATTATGGAATTATTTGGGTAATTTAAAAAGATATTTTTATGAAATAAAAATTTTATAATATGTCTAAATGTTATAGTATTATATATTAAATTGGGAATTTTTGGACATGGTTAAATGGGTTTAAAATTATGTTTATGGAATTTTCATAAGAATAACTTATAATATATGGTTTTTAATGTAACAAAAATTAAAGTATGGTTTGTCAATAAGCTTTTTAGGTTGGGGAAAATAATTAAACCTAAATTAACATTTTACATCAGTATGTTTATAAATAGTTTGGGTATTATCTTTTAGGTGAAGTAAAAGTTGTTTACACATAAATATACTTATATGAGAAGGATAAAATAGGAACTTATATTAAATCGAGGTATTAAACTAAACTACATATTATTATTATGGAGGTTAATATGCTTAATCAAACTAGGGCAAACACTTTGTTTTATAAACCATATATCAGTTGTGGATATGTCTAAAAGGTATTAAATATAATTAAATACAATAAGAATTTCTTAATAAAGAATGTTTGGATAAATCCTAAGGAAAATATAAGTGTATATATATAAATACATTAGAATGTAAATAAAAGTAGTAACATACCTTATGGGAAATGTATTAAGAGGGAAAAATTGGGATAAACTTATTCTTATGTGACAATTAAAAATATCAAATGTTAATGTGACATCTAGATGGACTATTAGGGGGAAATACATATCTTAAACCTTGAATAGGTGATAAAGTAAGTTAGCTAAGCGTAACCGAAGGGTTTATTTAAACTAAACCTATAATCAGGAGTGGGTAAATGGAATAAGTTAAGTATGCATTAAAGATTTAATTACGAGATCTAGCCAGATCCCTAGGAGGGAGTAACTGTAAAACAAAACTATAGACTAATAAGAATGGAGGATGTGTAGCGTTATAGTACCTTAACTAATCAACGCTTGGAATACTTTAATTATAGGTGATTAGTGGAAGTAGTTCGAATTTTCAAGTTTGGTTACTGCTTCTACATACACCAGGTACGATTTCTCGTACTCAGATACTTTTGGTGACAAATTTTATGGAATGTTTTGAGAAACACTAACTGAGCTTGAACGAATCATGAAAGGAAATTGGTTGTGTGACTAACTCATCTTGATATGACTAACTGAGCCTTGGATGTACAACTCACATGATCATTGGTTCCTCTTATCTGGTTGCCTCATTAGATATTGACTGTTGAGGGTTTACGCCTCTGCACTCTGTAGGACCGAGTGTTTTGGTATTGCACTTGTACAGTTAATAATCTAGTGGGAATATGGGAAAATGTCAATCTTGGTATTGGGTTTTCTAATAAGTGGTGCACTCACTTTTCACCGATGACTGAGAACGGGTCAGTGGCAGCGGAGGTCTGCTATACCTCGTCCATATGGACAACTGACAGCGGAGGTCTGTTTACCTCGTCCTTGTGACAACTGACTGGCGGTGGGGGCCATCTCTCCTAATTGGGTTTATTCCACTCTTGAGTTAAGGTTCTTGGGTCTCTCTACTCCTAATTGGGACTGAATCTAACACGAGCGATGAGTTGATCAATGACTTATGATGTGGTTTCTTTTACTTGACTAACTTTACTTTCTTGTTATTTATCCTTATTCTTGACTTGTTACCTTTGACTTGGTGGTTTGGATGTGCCTTGTTCTTCTGCTTTTGTTCTAAGTGTTTGGCTTCATCTTATTGTTTATTTTTAAGAGTTGTGTTTTTAAACTTTGTTTTGGAGAGTTGTACCAGTTCCATTCCAGGGAACTGACTCACCCCTCCCGGGGTGGGCTGCTTGGTTTCATCTTGCAGGTACGAATTGTTACACAGGTGGCCACGAAGAGTGAGTGTATGGGATGGGAATTAGGAATTTTGGAAAGCTATTGTATTTTGTTATTGCTACTTTTATGTTATGTTTTCTCGAGTTCAGACCGTAGCATTTGTAATATCATAAGTCGTAATTGGTGAGGTTTGGTGTTGGGGTGTTTGGAACCCGATGATCTGTAATCGCCTTAGTATTTTATTTCCGCTGCATTTATGATAAGTAGGGGTGTTACACTTAGCTTAGTATAGTTTCAGTTTCCATAGCATCCCCATGTAACTAAGGCTACACTTCTGAAAGTTGGCATACAGAAGGATACCACTACAGAAACTGAAATGGTAAACCATTTATCTTGACAGATTGTATCTTTTTTTTTTTAGCATGCACTCTGTTAGTCCCACTGAACTTACTTATACTGAAGCGAGAAGTTGTACTATCTGAAACTACTTCTGTTTTAATATGCCGCTGGTTTCCCTAGCACCTCTTCTGTTTTCCTTTCCATTCATTGATCTGTGTTTTTTTTTTCTTTTGAAACAGCTCAACACCAGTTTTTCTTAGTTAGTTTATACAGAAGCTTCTGTTTTTTTTAACAATTCTTCATCTGAGGCTTTTAGATCTTTAATGCTTGTGGTTTTAGACTCTCAGATGACAAATGCATCGCTCATAAAACCAAGTGTGAGCTACTAGTTCATATTACGGTTTTACAAAAGAGAAACTGACAGAGAGTATTCTGGTTTATGTGACAGATTTAGGAGCTTCTCACCTCAATAATAGCTTAGCTGTTTTTCCCTTGTGGATCTTGGACATACTACGGGACCCTCAGGCCTTGATTGCTTCAGGTTGTACTTCAACGAAACATGGGCAGCCTTTGTGCCCAGGAATTCCTTCCGTTTTTGAGCAGGCCTATGGCACTGCATGGAAGTTCACGCATGAGAGGAACCAGAGAGTGGGTGAGTAACTCTGTGGTGTTTCAGATATCAGAAAAGTAAAGAACAAGAAAAACAGAAGAGAAGTGTGCCTTAGAATCTATTTCCTGGTCTTACCGTGAGTTGATGATCGAAACAAGGTGTTGACTCGAGAAGCCTTATCAGAATTTCAAAGATGGTGTAGCTACTTCCCAGGAGATTTTTTTTTGTTTGCGGAGTAAAGCTACATGCAGGTTTCATGCGTGAACAACAAAGGGGATTAGAGAGGCTGAAACAAGGTTTTCTCGGACAGAACCAACAGAGGACAGAACCAGATTTGAAGAAGGTCAATTTGGGGTATTGCCCAGTGCTAAAACTAAGAAGAGACGGAGTTAGTTTCTTGGGGGATTCCCAGCGCATTTCCTAGTGTGAAAGGAGCTGAGTGGTTGCAGGTTGAGAGAGTGGTGTGGAAGTTTGAGGAGCTCAAACTGAGGTGTGGGGTAACTCCATGTCTGATTTCATGCTCTGGAATAGATAGCAACGTGCTTGGTTGCTGTTGAAATTTCCTTCCAGACTCATATTCTATATCCACCAATCTTAATACTCTGTCAGGTGCATGGAAGTTTGTTCTGCAAACTTGGTATTTAATTGTGGATGACCATACGGGTGGGAAGGCAAGGGTGCAGGGCTTGAGGGTTTTTTTCTTTTTATGCGAGACATGCATTAGCATGTGGGGGGCATTTCCTTAGAGTTAGTGCATAGTATGGGGGTTAGTGTATAGCATGATTTTCGGACATTGACACAGGTGGGTACCAATCTCAGTTGTTTTATATTAGCATGCATTTAGCCCTGAACTTACAGAATTTTCGGGCACCCTAGGCATAGGTGGGGGACTGATTCATTGTTAATCCATCCATGTTATATGTATTAGTGACGTAGTGAGACACTAGAATTAGGTAGTACATAGGTAGTTAGTTTAATATGTTTAGTTCAAGGTTATGACATTGTCACCTCTCAGTACTAGTTTTAATTCGCTAGTAATAATTTGAATTCGAGCATAGCTCAACCGGTTAAATGTTTAGGGATGGTACGAAAGGTACTGGGTTCAAACCTCAGTGGGAGCGTCTTTGCTCTATTTTTTCTCTCTCTTTTTTTTGTATAAGTTATACATGCTTATTTATATATGTAAGACCATATAATATACGTCGCGTTATTAATTTTATACGCGACTACCTCATTTTGTTACGTTGTTAGTTATTTATATGTACATGTCTATATATATACGTCCCTTTTATTTTTGTCACGTTTTAGTTATATGTAACTATGCGACGTTATTATTCATTATCTATGACGTTGTTGTAAAATTGTAACGTTACGTATATGTATTTTCATAAACGTACATATATAAGTACGTGACCGTATTAATACGTAATGTTGTCATGTTTCCGGACATGTATATACCGAATTTAATTGTTCGCACATGATTTAATTTAAACTTCACCAATTTAGACTGCTAATTATTCGGGGTATTTCACATATAAATGTCGCTATCAAGCGATCCATATAGATAGGCTGTAACCACATCCATTAAACGAAACTCAAGATTTTCCTGGACTGCCAAACTAATCAAGTATCTAAAACTTGTGGCATCCATAACCGGGGAATAAGTTTCTTCATAGTCAATACCAGGTCTTTGACTAAAACCTTGTGCAACTAGACGAGCTTTGTATCTCACAATTTCATTTTGCTCGTTTCTTTTTCGCACAAACACCCATTTATAACCAACTGGTTTTATCTTATTGGGTGTATGGACCACTGGTCCAAAAACCTCACGTTTTTGAAGTGAGTTTAATTCTGCTTCAATAGCATCTTTCCATTTTGGCCAATCATTTCTTTGTCTGCATTCTTCTACAGACTTTGGTTCTTGATCCTCTTCATATTCATTACTTGTAGCGCTACATTATATGCAAAAGTTTCATCGACGTCAATTTCATGTCGGTTCCATCGAATTCCAGTCATGACATAGTTGATCGAGATCTCTTCATTATCGATATTTGTTTCAGGTACCTGTTTTCTACATTTCTGCAACTGTCATGTCTACAGACTCTTCAAGAGTCTCACCCTTTTCACTTAGACCACATTCTTTAATGCATGCTCCTTTCGTTTTCGAGGGTTTTTATCTTTGGAACCGACTGGTCTACCACGCTTTATACGTGTGTTAGACTCATTTGCAACCTGTCCTCCATGGACATCAATTTTAGCGAGAGCATTTTTAGCTGGCACATACGACTGTGTCACCTGATTTAGATCGGTAAATGCATCAGGCAATTGGTTTGCCGGCTTTTGGAGATTAATAATATGTTGAACATCTTGTTCACATTGCTTAGTGCGAGGATCGTAATGTAGTAATGATGGTTCGTTCCATGTAATCTCCTTTACCAATAGCTTATTTTCTCCCCCTAATGATGGGAAATGTGACTCATCAAAATGACAGTCAGCAAATCGAGCTGTAAACAAGTCCCCAATTGTTGGCTCAAGATATCTAATAATTGAGACAGATTCAAGCCCAACATATATTCCCATTCTTCTTTGAGGCCCCATTTTGGTTCTTTGCGGTGGAGGTATAGGAACATATACCACACAACCGAAAATCCTCAGGTGAGAGATATTGGGTTCTTGACAGTACTTGAGCAAGGATAATAATATTATAATTTGAAATCCATAGTACTCGAATTCCGCATTAGAACCTGGGTTGTCCACCCTGAACACTTTTTAACAAAATTCAATTTGCGAAATTCAGCCTCACTAATTTCGTTGGTTCAGATCGAGAACATCAAAATTAAGAGGCTTTTACATATGTTGACCAAGCTATAAGATCCTATCCTATGGCGTTAAGGTAAAATAACAACATAGCAAATACATGCATCGCTAGAACGGTCTTCATATACTAACCACAACCTTAGCCTTGACTGATACCCTGCAACAATTCAACAGCTGCATCATGATCCTGTTTTTCTCAGCCATGTTAACACTTTTAGATATGGTCTCTAGCAGGAGAGCATAAAGAAATTCTTCTACGAGCTTCAGCTCTATTTGGGAGCCTGAATGAACATCGCCAAGTTCAATTCTTTGAAGTCAATTAAAGCTACGGTCCTTAAAGAACACTCTAATGGCCATGTCAAATACAGAGGCCTAGACTGCAATATAATGCATGTGAGAGCTCATTAGTCAAACCAAAGAAAATATCTACTATAATTTAACTAGTAAAATGATTCCGTATACAAGCTGCAGCTAGAGACTATATAACAACAGTGAAGACCTTTTTTGGTACATATATTGTAAGTACCTTCAAGTTGATCTTAAGTACACATCAGAAAACTTCAGTTTGCTCAACAGATCAAAGTCTTGGAACTGAATTTAGAGCACCACTACTAGCCAAGAGCTTCACCAGACACGTGATAGAAAGCATCAAATACCTATATTTGAGATAGCAGTAATACCCAAAAAAAATAACAAACAATGATACCTTATTGAATCAACCTCCAAACGTTGTAGTCCCTTATATCCTGAGCTTCTTCAGATGTGCCTTGTAGTCCTGGTAGTAGCCCATGCCGATGCCGAACTGGCCGGGATGCCTGGTTGACACGAAGCTTCATGAGTGAGAAATCTCGCGTGAGGGTGTCACCCCTAGCTTCATTTACCACGTTGGCCTGCTCTGCCACCATGGCACTGTAGAACCCATAGGCAATGGCAATCTTCGACTCCTCCGCCTTGCACAGCGCCTTCAGATTCTCTAAGGCCCTCATCCTATTCGTCACAGTCCTAGGTACCCCAGGCGGTAAAGCCTCGGGCTGCTTAGGGTTCTGCTCGCCTGGGGGAAACAACTTGACCGCATCGATGGCATGCTTCAGAGCCTCTGCGTCTATCCACCCTCCATACTGGGTAAAGATACTCCCTACGCACTTCAGAACCGTATGGAATTTTTCAGCGGTGCGTACATCAGGCTCGACAGCGGGAAGCCTCACAGCCGCAGACCCGATATTCATTCTAATAAGTTTGTCCTTGGTCGAGGATTCAGCTGCAACCAACTGCTTGTAGAGTGGCTTCACGGGGTGTAGGGCCTTGTGCCATGCCACATCACGAATAAGGTCCAGGTGTGCGTTGAACCAGTGGGCAACGTTCTGGTGCTTCCAAAACTGCCTCTCCACAGCATCATACGCCCTCCTAGTCCCCTTCACATCGTTAGACAAGTAGTGGTAACCGGAAACCATCAGGTTCAACCCCTGTAGCGGCAAGGCACCTGGAGCAAACGCCATAACTGTGGCGACCACGTTCCTCTCAGTCTCATTCAACTCAAGCGCCCCGGTCATCACGGCACTCACATCGTTGTGGAGCCCCGGCACTGTAGTTAGCTTCGTCTCACCATTGGCAGACCTGACCCACTTCAGCACGGGGTCAGCAACCTCTGTGTCAACAAAGTGTGCTGCAGTCAGCAACCAGACCTGTGTACAGACGGCCCGGATAGTGCCCATCACAATCGCCATACGTCTCCTCTGCTCTGGCGTGACGTCCGCAGGTGGATTCCTCACAAAGTGCGCCAGCTGAGACTTGATGTAGTAATGTTGGAGTAATAAGTCACCCATATGGAAATAACCATTAGTCCATTAGTTAATATGGAAATAACCATTAGTCCATTAGTTAATGAAACGATTTGTATTGCCAATTCTGAAATAGGAAGTTTGAATTGGTTTGAATTAGTTTGAATTAGTTTGAATTAGATTAACACAATTTTGGTAGTTTACTTGTATATATATACACTACGTGGGTTAGGCTTCAACACACATCATCTCCTCTTCTAAGCATATCATCTCCTCTGTAATAGAAAAGTTCTAAGCACAATGAAATAAAATCATTTCTTCCTTCTCGACTTGCTTCCGCTTCAAGCCTTTCTCCTCCTCTTTCTTTCCGCTTCCGTTTAAATCTGTTATGGCATCAGAGCAGGACTCTCTTTAATTGGCGATGGATAACGAAACTCAATCGGAAAAGAGGGAGAAAAGGCCACCGCGCCGGCAAACACCATAGATACCGGTGACCCTCTGTACGTCCATGTCTCCGAACAGCCCGGCTTGCAACTCGCTCCAAAATTTGACGGGACGGGATTCACAACCTGGAGATGGTCGATGGTCACAGCATTGAAGGCTAAAAACAAACAAGGTTTCATAGATGGCTCCGTCAAAACCCAGGATCTGGAGATCTCCTTCGACAGGCGGCCTGGACTCGTGCGAGTTCCCTGGTTCGCTCCTGGATTACACAGCCCTGGAACCAAACATAGCCCAAACCGTCATGTTCACAGAAGATCCCAAGGAAATTTGGGATTGCCTCTGCGAAAGGTACGATCAGACCAACCTTGCTACAATTCATAACCTCAAGCAAACCCTAAGCGAACTGAAGCAAGGGAGCGATACGGTGACGGTGTATTTCGGGAAATTGAAGAGCATCTGGGGACAATTGGACTTGGCCCGTCCCTTTCCTACATGTTCCGGAGAAGCGAGAGATCTTCTGTGCAAACAGATTGCAGAAGACCGTCTAATCCATTTCCTAATGGGTCTTGACAGGAAATTCGTTCACGTGCGTGGCCAAATACTGGCAATGAAAGAAACGCCCTCACTTGAGCGTGCTTTTGCCCTGGTGATACATGAAGAACAACAGCAAGACGCTAACACGGAAGGAGAGAAAAGCAGCTCCATGTCGTTCCTTGCGGAAGCCCAGAAGAAATCGGAATCTGACGCCTCTTTCTTTACTGCTGCTGGTGGCTCGAATTCAACCAGGAAAGGCGGTCCTGAGAAGAATACTGGAGAAAGAAAGAAAAAGAGCTGCACCTTTTGCAAAAAGAACGGGCATGTTTTTGAAGAATGTTATGCTAGACAGAAGTGCACTTACTGCCAGAAGACTGGGCATACTGCCGATGACTGCTTTCATCTCCATGGGAGGGAGAAAGTACTAGCACGCAGGAAAAAGGGCGTGGCGGTTTTAGCTTGTGGAGAAAATTCAAGCGAAGGTAGTAAGACGGTGAAGGGGTTTACTCGAGAAGAAATACAGCAGATTGCTAGCATCATCCGTGCCAGCGATCAAGAGTCGAAGGGAGGAGATCCTAGCTATTGCCACTTTTCAGGTAATCGTTTAAATTTTACAGCAAGCAAACTATGCCTGATGAGTAAAATTCTGCATGATACTGGAGGTTTAACTGGGAAATGGATCCTTGATACTGGTGCTACGGACCATATGTCTGGTGCCCGGGATTTATTTGAAAACTGGAAAACTTTGAAATGTAAAAGATCTGTGATTTTGCCGGATGGAAGGCCTCAACAAGTTTCTATGGTAGGAGATGTAAGATTGGGAGAACGGTTCTGGTTAAAAGGAGTGCTATTTATTCCAGATTTTATGTTCAATTTGATCTCTGTGAAGAGAATGGTCGAACAGGAACAACAACCTCTAACCTTTGGCATGGAAACTTGTCTGATCCAGGACCCTATTACAAAGGAGACTGAAGTGATTGGGCTCGAACAGAATGGTCTCTACATTCTGGATCAAGGAAGGATGAATCAATGGTTTTCCCATCAGCAAAGACGTCAAGGAAACCTGAGCATGAGCAGTACTTTAGGATTTGCTAATTTTGTTACTAGAAATGCGAAAGAACTACATATTAGGTTGGGGCATGTGCCATATCAGAAACTCGTTCAAATGAAGTTGATAAAACAAGTTGATTTTTCTCCAAAATTTGCATGCGATATATGTTATAAGTCACGAGGTCAAAGATTACCCTTTGGTAAATCCGAAATTAAAACCAATAAACCTTTCGACATAGTGCATTTAGATGTATGGGGGCCGTTTAACGTAACCACATACAATGGATATAGGTACTTTCTTTGTCTAGTTGATGACTATACAAGGATTACATGGGTTCAATTACTAAAACATAAAGGGGATGCCTGGGATGCAATAGTGGATTTTGTTCGAATGGTGGAGAGACAATTTGATGCGAAAATCAAAATTTTCAGGAGTGATAATGATAATGCAAAGAATTAGGCAGTTCTAACTTAGGCAAAAGGTTTCTCGCACAAAATGGTATACTCCACCAAACCACTTGTGCACATACCCCGCAACAAAACGCCGTTGTAGAACGTAAGCACAAGTACCTACTTGAAACGGCTAGAGCGGTATTTTTTCAGTCTCAGGTTCCCACAGAATATTGGGGTGAATGTATTCTTCATGCGGTTTACCTAATTAACAGATTACCTACTAAGGCCCTGTTGGGAAAAACACCATATGAGCGGTTTTATGAAACACAACCGACATATGATGACATTAAACCTTTTGGATGTCTGTGTTACAAGACCATAGTTGGAGAAAAGGGAGGGAAATTCAATCCCCGGGCCGAAGCTTGTGTATATCTGGGAGAGGAACCCCGCAAGAAAGGGCACAAAGTCTTGAGTTTGGTAACAAAGAAAATTGACGTGTGTCGAGATGTTAAATTCCATATAGATGTTTTTCCTTTTGCTAATGGAGTGGGAGAATATGTAACTTGTTCAGGGGAACAACCTAGCATACCACCATCTTGGGTCTCTGACGATGACCCTCGTGGAGTGGTTCACTTTACAACGAATGTCGATGAACCCCATGGTGTGGTCCACTCCGTGACAAATGACAATACCCCCTCTTCTCCCCCTCTTGCACACGAAACAGTCCTGGAACACACCTATATTCCAGAACATGATCAAACCAATGATGACGGGCTTCGTCGATCACAAAGAGAGACTCGTAGGCCTGATTATCTTAACGACTATATATGTAACACAGCCTTTCAAGATGTGCTCGACGAACGAGTTTATAGGCAGAATAAAGGGATGAATTCTTTAATACAATGTGAGAGCCTCACGGACACACGACCTAGTTCATCCCTTGCTCTTGCTGTGTCCACCAATATTGAACAATTGGAAGAACCCCAATCTTATCATGAGCCGTCAAGCACGTGCACTGGCAGCAAGCCATGCAAAGTGAGCTACGAGCTTTAGAGGAAAACCACACTTGGACAATCGTTGACTTACCCAAGGGTAAGAAAATGGTTAGTTGTAAATGGGTGTACAAAGTAAAACTGAAGTCCGATGGCACGTTGGAACGATACAAGGCACGTTTAGTTGCAAAAGGGTTCACCCAGCGACATGGCTTTGATTATCATGAAACTTTTTCTCCGGTTGTAAAAATGACAACCATACGTGCCCTTATCACGGTCGCTCTCCACAAGGGGTGGATCATCAATCAACTAGACGTTAATAATGCCTTCTTGCACGGGGATCTTGACGAGGAAGTTTACATGAAAATCCCACACGGGCTAGATGTCACAGGACGTAACAAAGCTTGTCTTCTAAAGAAATCTCTATACGGATTGAAGCAAGCTTCCAGGCAATGGTTCTCCAAATTAGCCTACTTCCTCAAAACCCTTGGATTTCAACAATCCAAGAACGATTATTCTTTGTTTCTTAGGAAGAACGGCATCCGTCGTGTATATGTGGCAGTCTATGTTGATGACATGTTATTAATTGGAAATCATCAAGAGGATCTTGACAACATCAAACAAGCTCTTGATGACAATTTCAAAATCAAGGACTTGGGGACCTTGCACTATTTCCTTGGGATAGAATTTATTCCCACGCCCCGAGGCGTAGTCCTGTCTCAACGAAAGTTCTGCATGGATCTGGTCAAGGAATACGGGTGTGATAATAAAAGGGCAACAGTTGGGCCTATGGCGGTGGGCTCACAACTCCTACGCTCAGAAGGCACACCGCTAGATGATCCCACTCCTTATAGGAGATTAGTGGGAAAATTAAACTATCTCTCCAACACACGACCAGATCTTAGTTACACTGTCCAAACTTTAAGCCAGTTTATGCAGAACCCTTGTGATGTGCACATGGACGCCGCCATCCATGCCTTGTGCTATGTTAAGGGAACAATGACATACGGTATTGTTCTCAATAAATCTACGGCACCTCAATTGGATCTTGTAGCCTACTGTGATTCAGACTGGGCAGCATGTCCAAACACTCGAAAGTCTGTCTCTGGCTATTATATCTTCCTTGGTACCAGTCCAATCTCTTGGAAGACTAAAAAGCAAGGAACAGTCTCTCTTTCTAGTGCAGAGGCTGAGTATCGTTCTTTGCGACGTGTGACAGCAGAGCTCACATGGCTAAGCAGACTACTACATGAATTTGATGTTTCCAATGTACATCCCATACCTGTCAAGTGTGACAACCAGTCTGCCATTTACATAGCTCGTAACCCAGTCTTTCATGAGCGAACCAAGCATATAGAAATTGATTGTCATTTCGTCCGTGATAAAATTCAAGAAGGACTCGTTGATGTTGTGTACACCCCCACATCAACACAGTTGGCTGACATGATGACAAAAGCTCTACCCGGAATATCTTACAAAGCACAACTTGACCGCATGGGTATATCCAACACCAACATTTCAAGCCTCGTTGATCAAGATCACCATCGGCTTGCGGGGGGGTGTTGGAGTAATAAGTCACCCATATGGAAATAACCATTAGTCATTAGTTAATATGGAAATAACCATTAGTCCATAGTAATGAAACGATTTGTATTGCCAATTCTGAAATAGGAAGTTTGAATTGGTTTGAATTAGTTTGAATTAGTTTGAATTAGATTAACACAATTTTGGTAGTTTACTTGTATATATATACACTACGTGGGTTAGGCTTCAACACACATCATCTCCTCTTCTAAGCATATCATCTCCTCTGTAATAGAAAAGTTCTAAGCACAATGAAATAAAATCATTTTCTTCCTTCTCGACTTGCTTCCGCTTCAAGCCTTTCTCCTCCTCTTTCTTTCCGCTTCCGTTTAAATCTGTTAAGTAAGGAACGTATCGCCCTGCGAGGTTCGGGTCCATGTTCTCTATAGGCACCCAGTGGTAGGTTGTTGGTATCGCCAGCCTAATCATGATTGGCCTCAGGGCCTCTATGTCCCCATTCCTCATGTTGATGTTGGTGATCGAGGCAACACCGGGCACCACAGTCTCAATGAGGATGTCGGGTGCATTGTCGCCTTCCACCTGCGGCAGGTTGGCAGGGTTGAGGGCCATATTCCTAGTGAAAGCTAAGCTAACAAGGAAAAGAACAACGAAGAATTCTACAAACTACAAGTGAAAACTACTACAGGACCTTCGGAGCGGGAAGGCATCTGAAGCAAGAAATGATACTATGCCTAGAATTGTAAGATTTGGGTAGCCTGTGTGCAGATGGAGACCAGATAGAGCGGAGAGCTGGCGTGAGCCCTGTGCATAGCTGGATATGCGTAGGGTTAGGGGTTGCCAGACTGACCATACGCCTCTATAAGAGAGAACAGTAACTGGTAAACAAATGACGCTGCAAGCCAATAAATACAAGTTCGTCAGTGTAGTAGGATTTGGATTTTGGAAGCAGAAAAGAAAAATGAGTGGCAGTGATACGTATGGAGTGCCGAGCTAAGTTGTTGGCAAAAAATGAGTGGCAGTTGTTAATTTTAGTGTTTGGTGGAACGTCTGCTGATGATTTTAAAAAGCAGAGACAATTGTTAGGTCCTGCTCCTGAAAATTGAGAAGCTGTATGCTGATGATTTTGCAGAAGCTGTCAGCTACTGGTTTTGAGTGTTTGGTGGAAGCCTGCTGATTTTAAAAATTGAGAAGCTGTCTGCTGCTGGAAGCTGTTCCTCAAACGAGCTCAATAAACCAAATGTCCGTTCGGAGACGGCTTGTAAATAAATCAACGTAGATTTTCTTGCGTTTGAATAGAACTCATTATAGTTAACTAATTATAACTAGACATGTGTGCTTTTTGTCTAACTAGTTAAACATAATCCAATAAACAATGGACATCTGTCCACCTCTTTTTTCTTAAAGTAGATTAACATCAATATGCCCGGAACGAACGACACCTAAATCTATGGGTATTATTGGTTTAGTGAAATTAATATCATATATTTCTCATTATTTTATAAAACGGATAACTAATGCAAGTTTTTTTTTTGATAGAAACTTGGTGCACTTCAGATAATAACAGAAAAGGAAAGGAAATAGCAGAGTCGTCAGTTACAAATACTACTTCTAGTTGGCACAGGAGCCAAATCAAAGTTGATAGAGCAGGCTTGAAAGATAGCTAGGGGAATGATCTCCCTATTCCAAGTTTTCCAACCAAACGAGGGATTAAACAATTTTGTAACTAATAGAGCCGGGAATTGTCTGAAATCCGAATTACAAATATAAAACTTAACATGACTAATACTTCTGATAAGTTGAGATAGCTCCAGATATTGCCCTCCACCATGATGGGAATTAGATTTTGAGTCGCAGCAGATTTTGTTGGTCACGCCTTGATTGTTCAAAATGTGGATCTTGGAGAATCCCTCTTCTTTGCCAATTTAATTCCTTTAATAATAGCTTGAATCTCCAATTCATGGTCTTGCTCCTCCGAGGAAGTTTGGATGTTAAATGCCAATCTTGGTTCTTGGACATAATCAACGAGAAGCCCTCCTGAAAAAGTGTTGTATCCTTTCTTCCTGAAGCATGAGGTTACAAGTAAGATCTCATCTTGTAATACAATAATAGGAATATCACTAGAAAGATTTTGACAACTATTTAACATTTTGGATTGTACATTGCTGAGAAAGCAAGGTTCTGTTCAATACAAGTCATAACTGCTAAGTCAGGGTTGTGTCTCGCTTTGTTCTTCCCATCGTATATAGCCCATATATTGTTGACCACCAAGGAGATCTTCCTGCTGGGCCAATGATCTACTTTTTGAATGAACCAATCCTGAATTGCCTCTCTTGTATCCTCGGGGATGTTATCCAGGTTAATCAGAGTATCCCAGAACTTTCTACTGGTCCAACAAAGGAAGATTGCATGAATTGCAGTATCTAAAGCACCACAGAAGAGGCACTTTCCTTTGCCTCCTATCCTTCTGGCTAAGTTAACCATGCAAGGAGTTGGCTATTGAGAAGCGTCCAGCAAAGCAACTTTGCTCTTGGAGGAGAGTGTTTATCAGAGATCTTAGAGAGAAAATCCCAGGGGCCTCGGTTGGTACTGGACATATTATTTTGCTGCTTCTTGTCCTGAAGTAACAAATAACCTTGTTTGACAAAGTAGTCCAAATCAGCCGAGAAATGCCATACCCACTCATCATCCTTCTGGGGGTTTATGATTATCTTTTGGATATCATTACTATCAATGGGGAGTAATCTTCTATTAATTTCCTCTAGATTCCAGACATTCCTTCATGATTCATAAGGCTTCTAACTGTCGTGTTGCTTAGCCTGTTTGACTCTGGACCAATCACTTTGTAATTTCCATCTCTAGGAATCCACAGACTTTTCCAAATTTCAGTGTTATAACCATTGCCTATATTCTTCCTTACTCCTGCTTCTATCAAAGGCATACTAGACATAATGGATTTCCATATAGGGTTGTCTTTATTGGATGGAGTTGCCTTTAATATGGAGGTAGAAGGGTAGTAAATTGCTTTGAGGGTTCTGGCAACTAGAGTGTTTGGGCTTTGGAGGAGGTTCCACACTTGTTTGGCTAGTAGTGCCTGGTTGAAGTCCTTGGAAATCTGAATCCTAATCCCACATTTTCTTTTTTTACAGATCTTCTCCATTTGGACCAATATAGAGGTTTCTTTGAAGAGCTTCCAGCCCACCAGAATTGGGCAATCATAGAATCTATTTTTTTGGTGATGTGATTGGGATTTTGAGATTGACATGGTATGGATGGGGATAGACATGAGGACAGAGGAAGTGAGAACAGATCTAGCAGCTTGTGCCATAGGTCTGCTCCAATTGTGAATTCTCTTTCTGACTGCATCAAGAATATAGCTGAAGGATTCTTATTTCTTCCTATTGGTGGGGAGACCCTGGTATTTTTTTGAAATGAGTGACCTCTTGAACTGGAGAGAGTTGGTAATTTGGTCCTTTCTCTCAGAGCTGGCCCTGCTACTAAAGACTATCTCTGATTTTTGATGGTTAATCTCATGACCAGAGCTTTTAGGAATTTGGAGAGGATATGGCCAGAAGGTCCACATTATTGGGATGAGCAATGCCATTAAAGAATCATGTCATCCGACAAATGCCAGAGGTAGATTGGGGGGTGAGGGGTGTTGAGTTATTTATTTTGATGCCTTGGTACATGTTGTCTGACATGGCTTTGTTGATGGCTCGAGAAAAGGCTTCTTGGGCAAGGATGAAGATAAAGGGGGACAGAGGGTCACCTTGTCTGATTCCCCTTTGTTGGGTAAAAGGTTTACCTGGGGAGCCATTGATAATCACTACTCCTTTGACCGAAGAAATACAATTCATCATGGGGATCCTCCAGAGGTCAGGGAAGCCCATGGCTTTAACCATAGCATCTATTAAGGACCACTCTAATCTGTCATAAGCTTTACTCAGGTCAATCTTACAAGCAAACAAAGGGTTTTTTTGTGGCTTGCGTTTTGGCTATTTTATGGTATAATTCTCCTGCAAGAATCACATTGTCTATGATAAGTCTCTTTTTGACAAAACCAGATGGGTTTTCAGAGATGATCTCGGGCAAAATATGTTGAAGTCTAATAGCCAGAACTTTGGTGATGATTTTGTAGGTGAAATTGCACAAGGTAATGGGCCTGAAGTTATTGAGATGGGTAGCTCCTAGAGTTTTAGGGATGAGGGTGATGTAGTACTCATTCAAAGAGAGGGGAAGGGGCTGTCCATTAAGGATATTTAAAGCCATGTGGGTGACCTGAGGTCCAATAAGGGACCAGAAGTGTTTATAGAATTTGCCATTAAAGCCATCAGGCCCAGGCGCTTTGTCTGAACCTAAGCTTCTGGCCGCTATGAGAATTTCAGCTTGGTTATATTCTAGGGACAGGGACCTTTTGTGGTCATCATTCAGGATGTCCCCAACAAGATCACAAAACTGATCTGGGTTTCTGTGGTAGAAGACTTAAACAGCTTCAGGAAGTGTTGTCTGGTAATGTTTTCTAACTCTTCCCATTTAAAAGCCATGTTACCATCTTCTTTTTCCAGGCCAAAAATAGTGTTTCTCCTTCTATGGTTGTAGCTTTTGAATGGAAGTAAGCTGAGTTTTTATCACCTTCTTTTAGCCATTTATCCCTAGACATCTGTTTCCACCAAAGTTCCTCTTTGTATTGAAGCAGTTCAATCTCCATTACAAGCCTTTTCCTATTGGAGATGCTACCAATAGTTTGACCCCTAATAGAGATATTATGGAGCTCTTTTGTTTTGCTTTTGATCTTATTTCTCACCTTAAAGATGTTCCAACCTTTCCAGTTCTGAAGCTTCTGTCTACATCGGCTAATGTTATCCATAACATTTGGGTTATCAGGCCCTCAACACTCACTCACAATCTTTCTGTAATGATCTTCCAACAACCACATATCTACAAACCCAAAGATGGCTCCAGGTTTCTTATGAGATCCTAGAAGTTTAATAAGAAGAGGGTAGTGATCTGAATGTTCTCTAGGAAGGTGGTGGACAGAAAGAGCAGGAAACAGACGTTGAGCATCACACAGAAAAGAAAACTCTATCTAATCTGCTGACATAGAGATAAGGACTAGGTTGACAGTTTGTGTAGGTAAAAGGACAACCTATAAAACCAGCATCAATGAGCCTTGTATCTCTAATAACTTCTCTAAAAGGGGCCATAAGAGAGTCATTTCTAATTCTCCCCCCTTCTTTTTCTTTCTCATACATAATCTGGTTAAAATCCCCCGCTATTATCCAAGGGATATTGACTTGCAAACTAAGGGCTGACAGGAGTTTCCAAGATAAATATTTTAAACCCCAGTTAGCCCACCCATAAAACCCCGTAAAATGAAAAGTGGTCATACCTGGAAGAGAGACTTTCACAGCAATATGATGAGAGGAGAAATTCACCAGAGATACATTGATCTCCTTCTTCCACAATAAGGCCAAACCGCCACTTTTTCCTTTGCTTGCAACACTAATACCATCATAAGAAGTCCATCTACTCCTAATAAGATCCATCTCACCAGTGGATCTATGGGTCTCCATCAGAAATAATCTCAGGTGGTGTTTTTTCAGTAACCCCGCAACCCAAGTCACTACCTGGGGTCAACCCAAACCGGCAGTTGAGAGAGAGGCAACTCATTGGGGGTGGCAGCCTTGCTGTCCAGCAAGGTCTGCCCTTTCTAGGGAAGAATCAGAGAAATCAAACTCCTCTATCTCATCCCTAAGAGAGTGAGGAGATCTAATCATAAGAGGCTGAGGTTTTGAAACTTTCCTTTTTTTGAACAAGGGTTTGTTGGGTCCAAGGAGCTTATTTAGGGAGACCTTTGTTTGCCTGGCCTCTGAATAAAGGGAGGGGAGTCTTCCTTTGGGTAGATGAGAGACCAAGGTAGAGAGGGGGGTTAGATCTTAGATCAGCTTCTTGAAGGATTGGGAGATAGTCTGGGGGATTCTGGTTTATGGATTCAGGGCTACTAGGTTTGTTGGGTCCATGGAGGCCAAATTCAGACAAGGCAGCATTCCAATCAAACTGGTGATACACCTGGGTATTCTGAGGGATAGTGCAGGGTGTAGGTTCTCTGTAAGAGTCAGTGGGTTGGATGGAGCTTAGGGGGTAAGTTTACCAAGGACCGGGTGGAAATGGACAGGGAGAGGAGGAAATTGATAAGAGCTTTGAGGCCTTGGGTTGAAGAAGCTTGGAGGGGCCACATTGTGGTGAGTTTGGGTTCTATGAAGGAAGGAAGAGTTTGTGGACTTTGTGATTCGAGGCTCAGTGCTTTGGATCAATCTAGGGGAGTTGAAATTAAGAGTATAAGGGGGTACCCAAGTAAGGGAACCGGGGTTGGATTTCTGGCAGGCTTTGGGGAGTGGAGGAGATGGGCCTAACTGCAGGTAAGAAGGCTCTTGGGGGATTCATTGCAAGGGAGAGGTCGACATTAACATGAGGATGGGATGATGCATCAGGGCTAACAGTCTGAGGAGCTAGAAGGTAATCTTCTCTTATGAGCCCTTCATTTTTCCATTGGAGAAGTAATAATTCTTATGAGGCAGGGGATAAGAGGCTAGCACTTTTGCTCTAATCCAGGGGCCGAATTTGTCGGGGTCTTGGGGGTTCTCTTTGACAATTTTGCACTCATTAACCGTGTGGGTAAGCTTCCCACAATTGTAACAGAAATTAGGCAGGTTTTCATATGAGACTCGACACACACTTTTGGTTTGTCCCGTAGTTACCAGTAGCACTCTACAGAGGGGATCATTCACATCAATTTCTATTCTGAATCTAAGCACATGCGAAGTAAGGGGGTTTACCTTATCAGGGACCTCTATGAATTTACCTAGCCTTTGAGCTAAGAGGATGGCTGAAGGTTTGTTGCAATATCCAATCGGTAATCCATGCACTTCTGCCCAAATCTTGATGGTTCGAGGGTTGTGCTCCGCATAACTCAGGGCTGGATTAAGAGGCATGAGGGCCAAAAGACGATTTTGAAAGTGCCATGGACCATTATCCAGAATGTGCTTAGCTTCGATATCACTAGAGAAGGTAAAAGCGAAGCATTTGAAGTCGACCTCATTAACTCTGAGATGGGGTTTCGGTTTCTAGATTTGTACCATAAAGTTTTGGATTTGCCTACCATGGATGCGATTGGGGTGCCAGACTTTTCCGAACAGAGATTTTTGAATTCGGGATGGGTAGGTTCGATGATTAAGGGTTCAGTGTTAGCGGATTCGGATTCTGCAGGGTGGAGTTTTAGCTTGTTCAAACTTTGGAGGAAGTTATCCATGGCTGATTTCAGAATACCGGCAAGAGAGGAAGGTGAGGAAATGGGGGAAGGTCGGGATTGACGAGTTTGAGGGGAAATCGAATCCCGCTCATAGATCAGAATAAATCTCAGAACACTTTCCCTTCTACTATTACAACTAATTACAATCATTACTGAGCCAAATTGAAAAACGGGAGATTTGTTGCAGAAAATATTAGATCTAGGTCAGAAAATTGATGGGTAGATCTACCTCTACTATTAGATCCAACCGGCGTCGATTGAACTTCTCTTCCTCCACTGGTGAATCACGGTGCTCTCTCCTCTGCTCAACTACCTCTATGAAGCGAGATGCGACATCCGGCCGATTCGTGTGTTCGAAATCTTCATCGTCCCCTCCTTCTCTCTCAGCTTGCATTGATTGCTCCCTTCCTCAGAATATGGTCTGCTTCTTTTCAGGTCTAGCACTGGATAGTGCAAATAGCTCATCATAGCTAAATTCTTCTTCACGTTGGGCAAAACATCAACGATGAAGAAGAAAGGGGAATATCTCCGTGCGCGTGGAGGCGCGTACTTAACCTCCTTTCTCTCTCTCTCTCTTTTTTTGTCATTTTTAGCATTATTTTAGTACTCTTTCTTCAGGGAAAGAGCAATAATGTAAAATCAGAAATTAACCCTATCTGTACCTAACGAATAAAAAAAAATTGAATTGACACAACATCCGATCTTCAGGATTGGTCAAACTGCAATGTGATAACTAATGCAAGTTTGATTACAATTGAAAGACAAGTACATAAGAAATATATGATATTAATTTCACTTCACCTAACGAAGATGATCGGGTGTATATAATATGTATATTGTTTGATTTCAATATTTACCATATATAAAATAAAATAATTTTATAAATTTAAATTGTACAATTATTTATTTAATAGATTATATCCGAAACTTATATTTTATAAAATTATTTTATCTTATAGATTAAATATTGAAATGAAACAATGTGTTAAAAAACAAACAATAACAAAGATAGTAGATTTTCTTTTAAAATAATAAAAGGTCAAATCCTCCATATAGTTAGCTCATTCTGAGTTGTGTTTCTCAATGACTCTCATAAAAAAAATATGTCTCATTTTATAACATTATGAAAACGAGTTTATTTAATTAGTTCACTTTTTTTCTATATGTCACATGCATCAATTGTCGTATCAACTTTTTACATTTTCTCTTACTTATTTTTTCTCTCTACTTTTTCTAACTTCAGCTGACAAGTGACATCAGTTTCAAAATCATTTATACAAAATAATGGGGTAAGCTTTCAATCGAAATAGACAATGATATCAACGTCAGAATTCAGAACGTGCATACATCATCATGTCAATGCACATCATCATACCCTGTCATTATGTACCCTTGCGCATCTATAAACCAAAATTCAAATACGGAGAGAAGTTCCCTCTACATATTTTAACAACGAAAAGTTAAGGTTTGAAATTTCACACCACAACGTTAATCCTGCTTTACAAATGTGCCAACAAATAAGAATGGAACTGAAAAACAACACATAATTTCCTTAAAAAATCTTTAGAGAACTAAAAAGCCATGGAAGGAGAGAATTCAAGAGTAGCAAAGCTTTGCAAAGAAGATAGACAACGCCTCATTTGAAGCTCTTCTTGCTAGCAGTCAAGATGGAAAAGTACACCAGGGACTTCTATCCTTCATTTCTGTGGAATTCTCCATAAGCACTAAAACAGTTAGTCGCTAGTGGAAGGACGTCAAGACTTCAGTTGTTGCTGGAACAATCACATATTTGACACCAAAGACATATGTTGTAGTGGCCAAAAACGAGTTCACATGGATTTAGGTAAAGTTGTCCAACTCCCTCTACGAAAACGCACCACTATTCGTTCACTAGCATCTGCATTAGGAATGGAAAAAACAAAACAGTACATCGTAGAGTTAAAGAGGGATAGCTTAGGGCACAACAAGTGCAATAAAACCATATCTACATGCTCATAATAGAAAAACCAGAATGCAATTTTGTTTGTCAATGCTAAATATAGATAGAACTCTAAACCTGAACAAAGTTCCTCAAGACCCTTTATTTCATCACACGTTTGACATTATTCACATTGATGAAAAGTGGTTCTACTTAACAAAAACTACTGAAATATGCCATTTACTCCCAAAAGAGGTTGATCATGTTCGACGCTGTCAAAGTAAAAGATTTATTCCTAAGATTACGTTCCTAGGTGTGGTTGCTCGTCCTATATGTGATCCTGTAATAGGTGCAACATTTTCCAGAAAGATTGGTATTTTTTCGTTTACTCAAAATGAACCTGCTAAACGTAGCAGCAAAACCGTGCAGCAGGATCTATGGAAACTAAGTCCATTCTTGTTACTAGACATGTCACTAGAACATGGTTGATTGAAAAAGTTATGCCAACTGTTCGCTCAAAGTGACCAAGCTATGGTTCAAAAACAATCTATATCTAGCAAGACAATGCCAAGCCACGCATTCATCCAAATGACCAAGAGTTTAATGAGGCTACGTCAAAAGATGGGTTTGACATCAGATTAATTTGCCAGTCCCCTAACAGCCCAAATATGAATGTGCTATACCTTGAATTTTTTTAGAGCAATTCAGTCTCTACAGCGCCAAAAAACTTGCAAGACTATTGATGAGCTAGTAGTTGCAGTTGAAACATCCTTTGATGAATTTTGTGAGGAAAGGCTTAATCATTGCTTTCTAAGTTGGCAAATGTGTATGGGAGAAACATTGAGGACTCGTGGTGATAATAGCTACAAGCTTGCTCATATGGAAAAACAGAGATTGATGACCCAGGGGGAACTACCTCTACAATTAAGTCGCCCTCATGAAATTGTTGATGATGTGTTGAACTTACTACAATAAGTTTACTACTTTCATGTACATAAACACTCCTTTGTATATTGATATGCTTACATCTTTGTTTCTCTCATTTTGACGATTTACAAAAGATGAACAAGGAAACCTACTGATGAGGTGAAGCAAGTCATCCAAAAGTCAAGAAGACTAGATTAGACATTGACTTTAATGTCTTACCAGATGATAAAGGAGAATTATCCGAAGAAAAACGAATGGACCGTTTTGCTAGAGACTTTCTTAAGATCTAGATTCCTATGATCTAACTTCAAAACAGGAGCTACATAGTTAACTGATTTTGTAAACAAACTAATTAGTTTGATAGTTAACTATTTTATCAATTGTGTAGTGGCATCAGATAGTTAACTCTTTTGGGATAAAGTTTGTTTTTGATTTAGTGTACAACTATCTATATGTTGGCTATAATCTAATGCCTATTTCTATTTCAGTTCTATACCATTTAATTTCACAGAGAGAATTCATAGCCCATATTGCACGGAGACACTATATTTATACATGGAAAAAATTAACTCACTCTCAAGAAACTAATCTTGCACGATAAGGGTATTTGTTACTATCACCACACAAAGACTAAACAATTTGCCAATCAAGCTACGAAGATGCACTAACTTCATAAATTAGCCAGTACAACTATCAATATTACACATTTAACTAAGTGTCAATTTTATAAGATCATAAATCCTTGGCATTCCAAAATCAGTACATTCAAGCATGCCAGATCTACGTATAACAGCAAGGAAGTGTGGTGCTTTTAACAGGAGCTAGACATGTAGGAATATAATTACCTTTTGTGAACAACCAATATGATGGGAGGCACTTCGTTGTAGTTCTTTCCACGTGCAACATGAAAATCGGTTTCCTTTAGTTGTGGTCTTCAACGGTTTCAAGGGAGTGACTTTGCGTCGTAATGGTCTGAAACCCTCTTCCCATAGCGGACGGTAGACAATATAATACTGGGTTTTGTGGTTGATTATGAGCGAAAAATTGTGAGTGTGTTTTTGATATAGGTGAAAAGAAAAAAATTCTCTGATCGATTTCAGTGGTGAGACGAACCAGTCTCCTATTGTGGGTGATTATGAAATCGGACCCCATATAACTCATCCTCATTCGCTGTGGTTTACATTGCGTTCGTGTACTTCTTTTGCCGTCAAGGATATTGAAAAAATGAACCTGAAGAGTGCAGGACGGTGTTGATGGATGAGCAGAGATAGAGATGAGAAAGGGGAAAATGAAATGCTTAAACCCTAGGCGACACCTTGGTTTTAAAATGTGCGCATCCGGCGCGCCTGATGCGTTTTGGATGCGATGCAGGCATCAAAACGAATCCATGGCAGCGAGACAAGTTTATTCAAGATGCGTCCCTGATGCGCTCCGATGCGAGGATGTGGTCCGATGCGTCCCGATGCGAGCTTGAGGCTAAGCCTTGTTTGGCGTGTCTTTTTTTTAAATACCACTTATCAAAACGACGTGCTTTGAAACGTCATTCAAACTTAAGTGAGGATCAAATCCCTGGTGTTATTATTTGGAGGGACATTGAAGAAAGAAATGAGTGGTTGATTGGAAGGATGAAGAAGATGCTCCATTTGTGTTCGATGGTAAGGACATGAGATGGCATACGGTGGAAGAAGTGATGGCGGTTAATGATCCAATCTACAACGCTAGAGCATTGATAAGTGGTGAAATAATGCTATTTTGAGAGCTTCATTTACTTTTATTCTATTGGATGCATAACTTGTTTCACCACTTAATAGAGTGTTTTAGTGATTAATAGTTAACTAATAGAGTTTAATCTCTTGATAGGTAAAAGCTCATTTTGAACATACTTTTGAGCTTCCTTTGAGTTAGTAGCATGCATCAAAGGATCCCTCATCCTTCAAGCTTTCCAATGCCGCAAACGGGGAGCATTTCCGAGCCATAATGAAGATTCTAGGCCTAGAGGAAGTTAGAGCCAATTTCTGGAGCAGGTCCGACCCACAGGTCCGACCCACTATGGGTCGGACAACCTGGTCTCTCAGACGCCCAAACTACTGGAATCGTCCGACCCAGAAGCCTGGGTCGGACATACTTAATTTTTCTCACGTGCTGTCTTCCTCGGAGGCCGTCCGACCCACGGGTCCGACCCAGTCTGGGTCGGACGGACTGAAAATCTGCCCAGATCTGCGTTGATAAAAGCTGATTCGGGGGGCTCTTATCTCATTATCAAATTCACACGACTTCAACCCTAAACAGACGAGAGAGAGGCGAAAATAAAAGAGAAAGAAGAGGAGAAGAGAAGAGAAGAAAGGAGGAAGAAGGAAGTGAAGATTTCTACCTCCATTGAAGCTTGGAAGCTCCTCTAATGGCTAATTCTTCCTTTTCTTTGCTCTTTCCTCTAGCTATGTCTGAGTAGTCCCATTTGTATCTTAGGATGAGGGTTTGAACCCATTTTGCTCATTGAATGCTAGACACCTAACTCATTAATTATTCTTGTTTTATTCCCTTCAATATTAATTAATGCACTAAACTGATCCCTTATTGCATTTATGGTGGTTTCATTCAATATTTGAGCTTTAGTTTGGAACTAGACCTAGAAGGGAGTAAACCCTAACTTTTGCTTCTTGATTCTGGAAGTGAATGCTTGGGGCTATTGTTTAAGAGTGCTTGCTTAATGCTACTTGATGACTTGAACCTCCTTTAATTAAGGGGTTGATTATTTAGGTAAGAATTGGATTCCCCATGATTTGGGGATTCATGAGCTAAACTCTAATAGGCACTGAGATGATGAGTTATGGTTTTGAAGTTCTTTGAGTGAGTTGGGTGACTCCCACTATCCTAGGGTACTCTCCCCTTCCATTCCATACACAAACACTTTACTGTTTTTGTTGCATTTCAATTAACAAACAACCAAGCTTGCCTCTGGCTAAACCCTCATTTTACTGCTTATTCGCACTAAACTATATTACCGAAGCTCGGGATTTAGAAACCAATTTCCTTGTGGATACGACACTTGTTTTACTGCAACAAATTGGGTGCACTTGCCCATCTTAGCTAGGTTTAATTACTATTTATGTATTTTGCCCAACAAGTTTATGGCGCCGTTGCCGGGGAAATTGATTATTCAATTTCCCTTGGTTCGGTACTTTAGTTTTTGTGCATTTGGTGCTTTTATCTATTTTATTTCAATTGTGGTATTTGTGTTTGGCTGTTGTCTATATTTTTACATATCTGTCTACTTAAGAGTATTTTGTTGGTGCAGTTTAGGTACCTGTGTTTTCTCGGTGTATGCCAAATACTCGAGCCAAAGGATCTCCACTTGTTAGTCCGAGACCCGAGCTCGAGCGCTCATTGTTGAGAGCTATCCGAACTGTGCAAAATTCAATCATGAATGGTCTAGATCCACCGGTGATTGAAGACAACGGAAACCAACAACAAAAGGCTCTCACGACTACAACCAGCCGGACACTGAAGGGAGACCTTCGGCCAGTCCTACCGGTGTTGACGCCTCAAGAGGCCGGACAATGGGTATTCAAGACTCACTACATCACTGCTGTTCGGGACTTAGGAAAATTCAGTGGAGCAAATCCTGATGATGCTCCGAACAACCTAAGTCTCTTTCTTGATTTTTGTAATTCCTTCGGGAAAGACGGTAAATGTTAAGGAGAGAATCCAGTTGCAGCTTTTCCCCCATTCCTTATCCGACTCCGCATCAAGATGGTTTAGAAGCTTACCGCCCCAATCAATCAAAACATGGGTACAAATGGCTCAGAAGTTCCTTGCCAAGTACTACCCGACTAGTAGGACAAGGCAACTTATTGGAGAAACCTTGTATGATGCATGGGACCGATTCAAGGAGATGTTGATGAACTTCTCCCACCATGGGTTGGATGATCAATCGTTATGCCTGTCTTTCTTTAATGGGCTTGACGATGCAAACCGGTTGCTTGTGAATTCATCCACGGGAGGTAGTTTCATCACCAAGTCCCCTGAAGAAGGAATGGCACTTCTTGAGACAATGACTAGCAACACGAGGCAATGGGCCAGAAATAAGGGAAGAACTCCAAGAGCGGCCGGTCTACTTCATGTTGAACCATCCGATCATCTTTCCGCCCAAATATCCTCACTCACAAAGATGGTGGAGAAGCTTGCTACAGCCCAGAAAGAGAATGCAAAATTTGTAGCTTCATCATCTTCTACTTCAGCCACAGAGGGTGTGCTATATGTGCGGGTCCCCATGAGACCCATTTTTGTGAAGGAAAAAGTTACATCGAGGGACAAGAAGATGTCAACTTTGTTAGCAGCCGCCCCAACTACAACTATAACAACAACAATGCCCATGGAGAAATCATCCCAATTTCTCATGGAGGAACAACGATTCCACCCAAGGAGTATCGAGTAATACTTCCAACAACTCGATGGGTTATAAACCTCAAGGGCCACCACAAACAAACAATTCTCAAATGGGGTATAGACCTCAAGGTGGCCCGCCGGGATTCAGACCACAACACAGCAGCAACAACAACAACAACAAAACAACAACCATCCTCCCTCCTCTTCTGATGGTAACTTGGCTAGAATGGAAGCCATGATGCAAAACATGCAAAATATGACGATGAATTCATGACTCCGCCCAAACTAAGTTCCGAGCAGGAGGCCTGCAACGCCAACCAGATGACATTTAACCAGAGCCTTAAAACTCAAATTGATCAAATCTCTTAACAACTTGCTCAGAGACAGCCTGGCGTCCTACCAAGTCAAACGAAGCCTAATCCAAGAGAGCAAGCAAAAGCGGTAACACTAAGGAGTGGGAAACTCCTTGATCCGTCATGCTCACATGAGGACATGGAATCCCAAGAAGATGTAGCTCAAGAAGGAGAGCAAGAGATTGTTGAGGAACTAGCGCCTCCACCCAAGGAAATTTCCAAGGAGAAGGAGTCTCCTGAACCTTCTACTTCTACTTCTCTCGCAAAACATCTTCCCCCTTCCTTTTCCCAATAGATTCAAAAGAAAAATTTGGATGAGCAATTGGGAAGTTTCTAAGCATTTTTAAGAAATTGACGATTAACATTCCTTTCTCTGATGCTTTGAAACAGATGCCGATCTATGCTAAGTTCATGAAGGACATCATACCCAACAAGAGATCGCTGGAGGAAGCGGAAACTGTTCACCTCACCGAAGAAGTTTCGGCGGTTCTACAGAGAAGCCTACCTCCAAAGCTTGAAGATCCGGTCTACCTATCGTTCCTTGTTTTGTTGGTGAAATTGACTGCGGTAGTGGGTTATGTGATCTAGGTGCTAGTATAAATCTTATGCCTCTCTCAACTTTTAATAAGCTGGGAATTGGTAAATGCACTCCCACTCCATGCAATTGCAATTAGCAGATCGATCTGTGGTTATCCCTAAAGGGAAGGTAGAGGACTTGGTAGTAACTGTTGGTACATTTGTTTTCCCAGCTGATTTCATTGTGATAGATATGGAAGAAGACCAGAGAGTGCCACTAATTTTGGGCAGACCTTTCATGAGAACTGCTAGAGCCCTTATAGATGTGGAGAAAGGCAAAAATAATTCTGCGAATTCATGATGAAAAATTAGAATTGACATGTCTAAAGTAGTGAAGAGACAGTCACAGGTTGAGGCTGTTTTGCTAGTGATGTCATCGATTCATTGTGCAGGATCACTGTCTCTCTCTTGTGAAATCTGATGCTCTTGAGTTAGCTTGGTTCGAGTCTTGTTTTGAACAGGAATCCCACCCAGATATGATTGAAATGGTGGCGAGTTGAACAGCAGATTTCTGGCTACAGACGACGCTATCCGCCACCCGAACCATTGGAGCGAGCTGCTTAGAAGTCGTTGCCTTCGGTTGAGAAGCCTTCCCATGTGTGAGATGAAACCTCTACACCTCATCTTAAATATGCTTATTGGACTGATCCGTGCGTTCTACCTGTTATTATTTTTCTTCCTTGACAGGTGCGCAGGAGGAAAGTCTGATGAGGTGCTTCGAAACCATAAAACGGGCTATCGGGTGGACTATAGCCGACATCAAAGGGATCAGCCCTCATTTCTGACCAACCGGATATTCATGGAAGATTAACGACAAGCCGTTGGTCCAACTACCTCAGAGGAGGTTAAATCCAAATATGAAGGAGGTTGTAAAAAAGGAAGTTCTTAAACTGTTAGATGCGGGGATTTTCTATGCCATCTCCGACAGCAAATGGGTCAGCCCCGTGCAAGTGGTCCCAAAGAAAGGAGGCGTTACTGTCGTCCCCAACGAAAAGGTGAGCTGGTGTCTCAGAGGACTACCAATGGTTGGAGAGTTGTATCGATTACCGGAAACTGAACACCGCCACCAGAAAAGACCACTTCCCTCTCCCGTTCATTGATCAAATGCTCGAGAGGTTGGAGGGACAAGACTATTACTGCTTTTTGGATGGATATTCGGGGTATCTCCAAATCCCCATAGCTCCTGAGGACCAGGAGAAGACGGCATTTACATGCCCTTATGGGACGTTTGCCTACACCGGATGCCTTTCGGGCTTTGCAACGCCCCGGCCACTTTTCAGAGGTGCATGATGGCAATCTTCTCTGACTTCTTAGAAAAAAGTATTTAAGTCTTTATGGACGACTTCTCCGTCTTCGGTAGCTCCTTCGACACTTGCTTGGTCAACCTCGACGCTATCTTGATCCGGTGTGAGGAGACAAATCTTGTGCTCAATTGGGAAAAATGCCACTTTATGGTGAGAGAAGGAATTGTCTTGGGGCACAAGATCTCTTCAGAAGGTATTGAGGTAGACAAAGCTAAAATTGAAGTAATTGAAAAGTTACCTCCTCCAACATCAGTAAAAGACATTCGAAGCTTCTTGGGCCATGCCGGTTTCTATAGAAGGTTCATAAAAGATTTCTCCAAAATCTCAAAACCCCTCTGCGAACTTTTGGCCAAGGATGTTAAATTTGAATTCACCGAAGAGTGCTTTAGTGCCTTTAACACCCTCAAACAGTGCCTTATATCTGCACCTATCGTGGTTTCCCCCGATTGGAATTTACCATTTGAGATCATGTGCGACGCCGGCGACTATGCGGTGGGGGCGGTCCTTTGCCAAAAGAAGGAAAAGATATTGAGGAGTATCTACTACGCAAGTAGAACTCTCAATGATGCTCAAAAGAATTACGCCACCACCGAAAAGGAGCTGTTAGCTGTGGTTTTGCCCTCGACAAATTCCGATCCTATCTCTTGGGCAGCAAGGTTGTGGTGCACACAGACCACTCGGCACTGCTATACTTGTTCAACAAAGGTGATGCAAACCTAAACTTCTTCGATGGATTCTGCTTCTGCAGGAATTTGAGATAGAGATCCGGGATAAACCGGGTGTACAGAATGTAGTAGCTGATCATCTATCTCGAATGGAGGTCCCTGATGATGGTGTGCAATAAATGAATTTTTCCCAGACGAGAGCATTTACATGATTGCAGAAACGGGAGACCCATGGTATGCGGACTTTGCAAATTATTTGGCAAGGGGAGCGGTCCCACTGGAGATGACCTACCAACAACGAAAGAATTCTTCTCCGATGTCAAGAGGTATTTTCTGGGATGACCCTTTCCTTTTCAAGATTTGTGCTGATGGGGTGATCCGGAGATGTGTGCCCAAGAGTGAAGTGCAGGAAATTCTGATTCACTGTCACTCGGGTGAAGCCGGAGGGCACCACGGTCCGGTAACGAACAGCATCCAAAGTTCTTCAAGCCGGATTTTTCTGGAAAACCCTTCATTAGGACTGCCACTCGTTCGTTGCCTCCTGTGACCAATGTTAGAGGCTTGGGAACACTTTCGAAAGCATGAGATGCCGCTCAACATAATGATAGAGGTTGAGCCGTTTGATTGTGTGGGGTATCGATTTCATGGGCCCCTTCCCATCTTCTTGCTCCAACTTGTTTATTCTTGTGGCGGTCGATTATGTAACCAAGAGGGTTGAAGCAATTGGCAGCCCCGACTAATGACGCCAAGGTTGTAATTAAATTTCTGAGAAAAACATTTTCAACCGGTTCGGGTGGGTTACCGAGAGCCATATTGAGTGTGGCGGGTCTCCATTTTTGCAACAAACAATTTGAAGCGCTGATGACTAAATATGGAGTAAGGCACAGGTTGCCCTTCCTTATCACCCTCAATGTAATGGCCAAGCTGAGGTCACCAACAGAGAGCTCAAATGGATCCTTCAAAGACAGTGAGAGTTCCTAAGGAAGGATTGGTCCATGAAGCTTGACGATGCATTGTGGGCATATAGGACCGCCTACAAAACTCCAATCGTATGTCCCCCGTTCCGGCTTGTTTATGGGAAGTCTGTCACTTGCCGGTGAATTAGCATAAGTCATATTGGCGGTGAAAGCCCTCAACTATGACCTTAAGAGCGCCGGTGACAAGAGGCGGTTCCAATGACCGATTTAGAGGAGATTCGGGAGGAAGCCTACGAAAACAACCTCACTATAAAGAGAAGGCCAAGAAATGGCATGATAAGATGATTATGAAACCGGAGTTTCACGAAGGTGACCGGGTTCTCCTCTACAACTCGAGGTTGAAGTTATTCCCCGGGAAGTTAAGTCTCATTGGGCTGGCCCTTTTACTGTCACGAAGGCCACCCCCTATGGAGCTTATGAGATGAAGAATGTCAAGGGGGAGACTTTCATGGTCAACGGTTCCCGGCTAAAGCATTATCATGGAGGAGACATCCAAAAGGGTTGAAGCTCGGGCTCTTTAATTAAGAGACCCTCCAGGTTCCATCTAACCTACTACGGTCTATCCAAAGACCTTAAAAAGACGGCCACTTTTCGGGAGGCAACTCGGACTCCTTCCCATCTCCTTAAGCATTCTATTGTATTTATGTTTGAAGTCTTTTTGGTGTGGTGTGGTGTTTATTTTAGCTGTTTTGGATTGTTTTTCTGGTTTATATGGGCTTGTGATTGCTTCTAATGTTTTGTGGAGCAAAACAAAAGAATTTGGAGAATTTTGAAATGTCTAACCCATGCGTCCGACCCACTGTGGGTCGGACATGCTAACATTATTTTGAAACCCGACTTTCTGGAATGGTCCGACCCACAGTCCTGGGTCGGATCTGGGTCGGACATGCTTGAAAATTTGAAACCCGTCTTTCTGGATGGTTCGACCCACAGTCCTGGGTCGGATGTGGGTCGGACAGGCTTAAAATTTTGAAAAATGACTTTCTGGAATGGTCCGACCCACAGTCCTGGATCGGATGTGGGTCGGACATGCTTAAAATTTGAAAAAAAACAAACGCTGGGTTTTGAGAGTTTTGTAAAAACTCATCTTCTTCCCACAAATCGACCCCGACCCAGCCAATTTCCCAACCCCGACAACCCCCCTCTGCGCGCGACCTCCTTCTCCCTCTCTCACGCCACGCCGTTCCAGCCTCGCCTCCACTCCGGCGACCGCACCGCCTCCGTCCCGCAACTTCGCCCGCCTCTTCTCTCGCGTGAACACCCAGCCACCACCATTACCCTTCTTCTCCCTCTCTCTCGCGCGAACAAGCATCGCCACCACCCAACACACCGCCACCCTGCTCGCCTGCCACACCCGACGACCGCCAGCACCGCGCCTGCCCCGCCGAAGTCGCGCACAACCACCGCCCACCCCACTGAACCCGACGCCACAGCCTCCAGCCCCCAACTCCCTTAAACCCTAAATTGCCTTTTTCTCCCCCATATCGACCCTCAATCCGATTTAGCCCCAAATCCAGTCACATTTTGCTCTCTAAACTCCTACCCTCCATCAAGGTATCTTTTCACCTTATAATGTGTCATTATTTTTTTAAATTTGGCATTTTTTAATGGAAGTTACATTTGGGGCTTAATTCATTCGAACCAAACCTAGCTTAGGTGCCAATTTGTTTTTTTTTTTACAAGTGTGGTCATTTAGATTATTTCAATTGTTCCTTAGAGGATTGGTGTGCAACCGTTTAATATATGCCTTGGAAACGCGATAGTTTTGCCTAAATCAAGCATATCAACAATTAACTTGCCATGTGCTTTATTTAGCATATATTAATGGGCTTGAATTATGCTACTGCTTGCTGAATTTGTTGGGCAGTTGTGGGCAACATACATTGTTGATTGATTACATAGGTAGTGTGCCTTTATAGTTGAGCCCTGGAATCACTCGTAATGGGCTTTCTTTGACCTTTGTACTGCATTGCTTAATAACTTATGTGTCTGAGGTGGACTTGTGCTTGTGGGATGACTGCGTATTTGATTGCAAACCTTCGGGTTCCTTATGTGGAGGTTCTTAGAACCGGGAAAAGTGTAGAAAAACGGGGGAGAATCTGCCCAAATTTTAAATTTCCGTTGCACTTTTCTCTTTTACATTCTCTGATTTTTAACCGTTCCTCTAACTCGTTCTCTTTTGTTGTTATTTTTTGTGTGTGTTTCTTGGTTTGCTTTTGCTGTTCAGAACAATGAGTGGACGACCCCGACGCACCCAGAAGCGCAAGAGTAGCGCCAGTTCATCTCAGGCGATCGAGCTCGCGCCTGTATTGCCTACCGGTCCACCAGAGGGCCTTCTTGATGGGCGCTTCATCAGTGAGGAGGCGCGAAACTGGTACAAACAACCCGCACGCACGGGAATTCGTACGAGAGCGCACGGTCGACCCCGAGCTGATTTCTGACCTCAGCCTCCAGAGGTGATGGAGCGCACCAGCTGGGGGTGTGTCTTGAGCATGGGCGGCCAGTACTGCCCTCGGTTGGTCAATGAGTTCTACGCCAATGCGACCATCGAGATGGAGTACGGGACCTCTACAGTTGTCTCACATGTCGCGGGCCGCCGCATTCGGATCACCACGGAGGACATTCCTACGCTTCTTCCGACTGCCGATCGAGGATCTCCAGTACACCACTGCATCTCGTCGGCGATCTCACAGCTCACCGGAGACACTACCTCAGACCCTCCCTGTTCAGCGCCGCAAGAAGAAGGCTGGGACAGAGGTTCGGCTCATCATGACCCTGAACATGGTCCACTGACCCGTGCGGAGGGTCATGCTCGCACTCCTTCACCAACAACATCCTTCCACGGGACAGCAAAGAAAACCTGAACCAGATGGATTGCTACATGATGGATTACATGGTCCAGCCGGACCCAGACCATCCCCTCTCTCTCTCCGGCCTGATGTTCCGCCACCTGCAGCATATCGCGAAGCAGCGGAACACTCACCACCTGGGCTTCCACATTTCCTGCACAGCCAGATTGTCCACCAGGGCGTCTCGGCTGCGGGAGAGCCAGTGTCCGACCCGATGGACTACATTCATGGATATGCCATGCAGCGGATGGGGTTCTCTTGGGACGGGACGACTTGGGTGAAGGACCGTGTCGACGACGAGCAGCCGAGTGCCGGTCCTCCTCCTCCGGAGCAGCAGCCACTAGCACCCCACTCCTTGCTCTGCCCCCGCCACCGCCAGACACCATCTCTAGGCAGGAGTTCGAGGAGCGCATGGCCGCTTATCAGCGTCAGATGCAGGCGAGATGGAGGCCCGGATGCAGGGCATGAGAGACGAGTTCCGCTCTGGTGCCCCTCCTCAGTAGCGGTTGTTTCTACCCCCCTCCCCGAGACTTGTACTTTAAACAACTGTTGTGTCGCATATGGAGTATTGTTCTGTTTTGTTCTTGCACTTCTTTAAAACTTTAGCATCTCGTACTTTCTTGTTCCTTAAACTTTTACTTTGTACGCGACCTTGCCGGTTTTATTATGTTTTAGACTCATCAATGAGTCTCCTTTTTATCACCATGGGCTATTAGTGTATTCTTCGGAATCCTGTTGCACATAGTTTATTTTTGTCTATGATTGTAGATACTTACACCCCGTATGCAAGCATTTTTAACGCAGCATACGACACTTGCAAGAGGAAATCTTGCACAATTTTCCACGGTCTCCGGCCACTCTCAAGTGTGGGGGAAACCTTTACCCACTCCACGTCTAATCAGGGGGAGTACTAGTTCGATATATACTTAGCAGATGCTTTACAATTTCTGTACAATATTTTTCAGGAATCGAAAAGGTCCTCTGTTTACTTCCTTTTGGGTTTTCACATGACGAATGAGGACATTGTCCTACTCAAGTGTGGGGGAAGTGACCTTTTCTTTTTGATGCACTTCGCAAGCTCTTATACATACTTATTGCTGCCATAAAGTAGTTCCATTTGTAGTAAGCAAGTCTTTTATGAATGCTTCGAACTTTCCACCTATTTTTTTTCAAAAATACTCTCTTGAGGAGCAATTAATTGCGGTGCTTCCATAAATCCCTTTCTTGGTGAATTTTAATTGCTTAGGGGTCCTTTCTAATCTTCTCATCTAGGGATGCTAAGGGGTGTTTCCTCGTGGAAATTTTTACAAGGACTTGAGAGGCACCATCAGTAACCAACAAATGAGAGTTGAGTGCTCTGTAAAGCAAGGCAAAATGCCAAAATTATTTCTTCTCATCTCTTGTTGCAAAAGAAAATCAAATGCAAATCTCTATTTTTCCTTTTGTTTTCCTCAATGCCCATTCTTGAGAGAAGTTGGCCATGGTAAAAGTTCTCCAAGTCCAAAGATCTTTAAGCACTTGGAAACACTCTAGATCATACCCCGAAGCTCTATATTTTTATTTACCCTAAGCACACCCATGTCACCATGAGAAGGTTGGTTGCACTCCTCTTGAGATTTTTCCACAATTTTGCACACCAAAGTTCAAGAATTCATTTAAATACTTGTTTGCTGTAAATGTTCCTTCTTGCTATGGGCTCCAAGCAAATTTTGCTTGAGGACAAGCAATTAGAAGTGTGGAGGAGTTGATAAGTGGTGAAATAATGCTATTTTGAGAGCTTCATTTACTTTTATTCTATTGGATGCATAACTTGTTTCACCACTTAATAGAGTGTTTTAGTGATTAATAGTTAACTAATAGAGTTTAATCCTTGATAGTAAAATCTCATTTCGAACATACTTTGAGCTTCCGTTGAGTTAGTAGCATGCATCAACGGATCCCTCATCGTTCAAGCTTTCCAATGCCGCAAACGGGGAGCATTTCCGAGCCACAATGAAGATTCTAGGCCCAGAGGAGAGTTAAAGCCAATTTCTGGAGCAGGGTCCGACCCACTCTGGGTCGGACAACCTGGTCTCTCAGACGCCCAAACTACTGGAATCGTCCGACCAGAAGCCTGGGTCGGAACATACTTAATTTTTCTCACGTGCTGTTCCTCGGAGGCCGTCCGACCCACGGGTCCGACCCAGTCTGGGTCGGACGGACTGAAAATCTGCCCAGATCTGCGTTTTAAAAGCTGATTCTGGGGGCTCTATCTCATTATCAATTCACACGACTTCAACCCTAAATAGACGAGAGAGAGGCGAAAACTAGAAAGAGAAAAGAAGAGGAGAAGAGAAGAGAAGAAAGGAAGAAGAAGGAAGTGAAGATTTCTACCTCCATTGAAGCTTGGAAGCTCCTCTAATGGCTAATTCTTCCTTTTCTTTGCTCTTTCCTCTAGCTATGTCTGAGTAGTCCCATTTGTATCTTAGGATGAGGTTTGAACCCATTTTGCTCATTGAATGCTAGAAACCTAACTCATTCATAATTATTCTTGTTTATCCCTTCAATATTAATTAATGCACTAAACTGATCCTTATTGCATTTATGGTGGGTTTCATTCAATATTTGAGCTTTAGTTTGGAACTAGACCTAGAAGGGAGTAAACCCTAACTTTTGCTTTCTTGATTCTGGAAGTGAATGCTTGGGGCTATTGTTTAAGAGTGCTTGCTTAATGCTACTTGATGACTTGAACCTCCTTTAATTAAGGGGTTTGATTATTTAGGTAAGAATTGGATTTCCCATGATTTGGGGATTCATGAGCTAAACTCTAATAGGCACTGAGATGATGAGTTATGGTTTTAAAGTTCTTTGAGTGAGTTGGGTGACTCCCACTATCCTAGGGTACTCTCCCTTCCATTCCATACACAAACACTTTACTGTTTTTGTTGCATTTCAATTAAAAACAACCAAGCTTGCCTCTGGCTAAACCCCCCATTTTACTGCTTATTGCACTAAACTATATTACCGAAGCTCGATTTAGAAACCAATTTCCTTGTGGATACGACACTGTTTTACTGCAACGAATTGGGTGCACTTGCCCATCTTAGCTAGGTTTAATTACTATGTATGTATTTTGCCCAACAAGCATCAAGGAGGGGAACAAAAAAATCCTTCAAGTTCTAGAGGAAAAAGTGTTGCTTCTACATCTACTTCTACAAGGACAAACTTGAGTGATGATGAGGAAGAACTCAAACAGGATATTGGTGCTCCTAATGGTGGTGATGATTTAGTTGATGTGGTGTTGATGACTTCCAGCTGATTGATGATGACGAACTTGATTGTAAATGTAGTTTAATGTTTGGAAGTCTTGTGTATGGATTGAGAAATTTAAACATGTGTTTGAAAGCTTTTGTTTCATATGTAGCTTGAATTGAATACTTTGGCACTTGAGTACTTTATATTTGTATTTGAAGTTTTTTCCATTTGTCAAAATTATACACATACTACTGCCTATAAAAATTTATAGGTGATTTCTCATCAGACCTCGCTTCACAAACGGGATGCGCTCGCATCGTCGCTTCACGCATCACGCATCGCTTCCGGAGCCTCATTGCATCGGAATGTGATAAGTGCAAAACATATAGACTTTTAAGGTTTAATCACCTTATTAATTATAGCATTTTTAGTAATGTTTCTCACTTATCTAGGGTTTTTCCTATAATTATGTTGTTATATTAACTGATGTATTTTATGTGTTAAATTGTAGGAAAAATACCTAAAACATACATATGTTTATAAGGAATTAAAGAAGGTCACGTGGAGGAGGAATATGCATGCATGATTTGCATGCAACCGCCCAATAAGGGGCGGACCACTCTGAATAGAGGCAACCGCCTCATAATATGAGGACGTGGAGGGATAGAGGCAACCGCCTCATATGAGGCGGTCAAGGCTAGGGTTGCATGGAACCGCCCATGCACAAGCGGACGTGATGGAGAAACCGCCTATATTCATGCGGTCATGTTTAAATACGGGGTATCTTCTACGCCGACTCGCTCTGCAACTTGAGACGGCGCCTACCTGAAATTACTGACGCGTTGTTCCTGTCCCCTGCAATCAGTGAAGCTGCAATCAACGAGCTCAATCAATGAGCTAATGAGCTGCTGCTCTGTTCTTCTTCCTCTATAAATACGAGCTTCATTCCACCTTACCCAGTGTCCTTCGAGAGGTTCCGTCCGTGGTTCCTCTGGAGTTCCAATTCATACCTTCATTCCATCTTCGTATCACTACACTTTCACTCACTCGTTCATCTTCATCTCTAATCTCCCGCTTCTCCATTTGTTTTCTTTTCATCTCATTAAGTTCACCTCTAGTCTCACGTATTTATTTAGCAGATCACTAATAAATATGTTAGGCTAGTTTACGTATATTCTGGGAATAATTATTATGTTTCTGTATTAATTATGCAATATGTTTTACTGGTTTTAATTTTAATAAAGTTTGTTACGCTTAAAGGTTTTCTTTCATCTTTTTAATAAATGTCATGAGTTTATTAAATTGCTTGCTAGTCTATTTTGATCAGACCGGTGATAAATAGACAGGTTAATTAAGCCGTAAAACTGGAGAAAGCTTTATTATGATTTAATGAGTTAGTATTTTCAAGTTGCAAGAATAAAATCCTCGTACTCCTCTGCCGTCCACCAGTGGGTGCTTGATCGCACAACTGGAACGAGTCTTATGAGTCTATGACTTAGTCCTTAAGATAAAAATAGGATCTTGCCAAACAATTATAATTTAACCAGTAGACCTAGCATGAAAGAGCAGATAATATTAATCTGACCCAGAGTCCCATTTAGTTTATTTGCTTACTTAGTTAATTTATTTACTGTTTATATTTATATGTAACAAGTCTATTAATCCCCCCTTTTAGTGACACGCTTAGGTACTATAATATGTACATTAGTCCCGCGGTTCGATATCCGGTCGCTTACATTTTCACTATACTACTGCGACCGGGATTTGTTTGCAGCCCGACGTTTATTTTGAGTTTTGATTTCTTTTCTTTTCTTTTAATTTTACACCAGTTTAACCACTCAGATTATAAACGTCTGCAGAATGCATCACGCATTTTAAAACCAAGGGCGACACGTGAAGTTTAGAAAAGAAAAAGAGGGATATAATTGGAAAACAAAAAACTTTAGTCTAACTTTACTTTAACAGAGACACGAAAGTGGAACAAAAATATTAGAAAGACCGGAAGGTCTAAAGCGAACGGAGGGGGTATGTTTAAAATTTACTCCACACTAGAAAAAAATATTTTATAACACGGTTTAAAGGGGGTGTTATTAACGACAGTCGTATATAATCAATATTTTTAAACACGGTTAAATTTTTTATAACACGGTTCATTTATACAATAACCGTGTTGTATAACCAATTTTAGAGGTGGAAAAAAAATGATTTAAAAACTGTTTCTTTGCTAAACCGTGTTATAAAATAATTAAATAGGCGCGAAAATTTGGTTTTATAACACGGTTAACAAAGAACCATGTTGTAAAAATCAAACGCCATGTTGTCTTTTACGTCTTTCCCACTTACAAATATTGGTTTTATAACACGGTTCACAATGAACCGTGTTATAAAACATTTTTTTCTAAAAATGAATTTGTTTTATTAGCTTCCCTGTAACAGGTTTATAGTTTATTACTTGACCAACTTACAAACATTAGTCACATATGTGATACCACACCATTTCATCATATAAATAGTTGCGCATCTTACAAAGTACACAATAACATTTAAAACTCTTTCTTGATCACCAAAGATCCCTTTACAGTCTAGCTAAGCATAAACATTGTATTTCTAAGCATAAGGTTGGAAAATTTTCGTAAAAATACCAATTTCAGGAAAAAATTACACGCGGTGGTCTTTTTCAAGAAAATTAAGCGGATATACCAAACCGTGGCAAATAAGCAGCCTTGGATGCTGACAGTTTCTGTAAATTAGGCAGAAACAACCCAGTGAGATTGCGTTTTCAGGCTAATTTTGCCAGAAACCGCCCTGCATTGGGGCGGCTTCTACTTAAATCGACCAGAAACCGCCCTGCATTGGGGCGGTTTCTTTGCCACATCTGTCCATAACTTTTTTTTTTGTCAATGTTTGATCTGTTGGTTCGATGCTTAAACGGTTACCGAACTTGATCAAATTTTGTAAGATTATAGTTGAACATTTATACTTTGTATGTCATTTGTCTAGTGATTCGGAATCAAATGGGACGCGCACTGCTTCATTTGAATGGCACCGAAGTTAGGGTTTTCTTGGTTTTCAAAATTTCTGATAAGGTTGTCCAATGGTTTAACCTTGTCCTAATCAATAAATTTTTGTAATATCACAGTGTAACACCTATATTCATGTCCCATGATACATTCGCAGCAATTAAAACTCATATGTGCCCAAGATGGCTTAATTAATTGGTACTAGTTAGCGGTTTTTTGTCAATGTTTAGTGAGCTTACCCACTGCTTAATTATATTACCTTCAAATTTAATATATGTTAATGTCAGAAAAAAATTTGGACCCCATAAGGTTTGACTTCTGGGACGTCCCTCACTGCTTAGATGTATCACCGAAAACATTCTCAATGTCTTTCACCTTTTCATATATCTTTTTAGAACTCAAAGGCAGACGAGGCACACGTGTCTCAGCCTTTCCGTTGAATTTTTTTATTTGTGATACGGGTGTTCTATTGACAATAATCTGCGATGGAACATGTAAACATTCTTACCGCAGAACTGAAGACGATCAGAACAAGTGTTGTCCTCATATATTGGACAAGCAAATGCTCCTTTCATAGTATACCCAGATAAGTTCTCATATGTAGTAAATTCATTAATTGTGTAAAATAACATGGCACGAAGTTGTGAAATTTTGTCTACCATAACCGTCATACACCATTGTCCCTTCATTCCACAACAATTTCAAATCATCAATCAGCAAAACAAGGTATACATCGATATTATATCCGGGTTGTTTCGGTCCAGAAATCAGTAATGGTAGCATTATGTATTTTGCTTCATACACAATCATGATGGTAGAAAGTAGATCACCAGTAGAATCGGCCAAGTGTTGTGTTGACTACTTAGTGTGCCATATGGATTCATCCCATTTGTATACTACCCAAGTCTCAAATCTCAGTTATTACTGGCAAAATCTTGAAATCTTTTGTTAATGTTCCTCCATTATGGTGAATCAGCTGGATGTCTCAGCTTGTCAACTTTTTTTTTCTTTCTGCGTGCCATCTTAAATTTTTGGCATCTCTAACAGTTGCAAAAGATGCTTGAATATTAGTATCATGTGTAAATACCAGATAACTTTTGCTGAAGAACTTTTCTTCTTGGATTTTGATGGTAAACCGTTCTTCTATTTATAGCATGAAAAATAACATTTTGGACATTGGTCTAAATGTGCATTTCTCCTCTGAATAGTAAACAGTCGTTTGGGATGTGTGAATCTTTACATACTCCACTCCCATAGGACAAATCAGCTTTTTTGCCTCATAAGTAGAAGTAGGAAGTCCATTATCGTCTGGAAGCATGTCATGAAGAAGTTCTAATAGTGCGGTGAAACTTTTGTCACTCCAGCCAAATCTTCCTTTTAGATTGAACAAGTGTAGCACGACTCTCAAATTGTAATCGGACGCAACTGGGAAACAAAACGGCTTGTGATGCGTCAACCAGCAGTCTTGGATATTCAGTCAGCTTGTTAGTGAAATTATTTTCAACATCTTGCAGCATAAAGTCCAATTTTTCAACTTTTCACGGTCGTCATTGATTTCAGTGTTACTCTAATCACACTCATTATTAGGAATTGTATCAACGACGGTTTTCATTCTTACTCCAATATTGGTCTGACTAGAAGTTTGTACTCTGCTACTTGCGTTTACAGACTCGTCATGTAAGAACCATATTTTATAGTTCGGCATAAACCCACGGTTTGATAGTTGAAATCCAATTGTATGTAAGCTAGGGAACTTATTCCGAAGTTCACGGTGACGTGCGGGGCAGGGGACGGTTGTGGATACGTCAACCAATCTGCAAGGGGAAAGTGGTGTCGGAGGGGCGAAACGAAGGGACGAACAAAATAGTGGTGTTCTCTATTGACGACGAGAAACAAACAATATTAATATTCATTTTACAATTTTGTATCGCATGCTTGTTAAAGAATCAAACTATATTATTATTTATTTTAACCCTTAAACTTGTCTCTATTTCACTATTAAACCATCAAAATAATTATTATCATTTACTCATGATAATGTAGCAAAAAACACATAAAATCTCATAGATGTATTTTGTCGAACACCTTCCGGGTACATGTTATTTTTTCACAAATTTCATCAATTTTGAACATCTAAAATCACCAACACTCATATACTTGTAGTTCACTTCATAGACATACCACAACTATAATTAAACTTTATTTTGACAACAATTTGAATGAAAACTAATATAAAATACCTATTGTTTTTTATAATTTCCGGTTTCTGGACAAGCTGTCACAACCGAGTACAATGCGCAAACAAAGGCCGGCGAACGGAGGTGGGATGGGAAGGCAACCGTGGAAGCGGCGACGGCGCAAATGGAGGCAAGATGACTAGCAATTTCATAATCTCCCTCTCTCATTGTTAAGTTCAAAACGATAATGTCGCGATACCTAAGGATGAAAAGAAAGAAAGATAAAACAATATATCATTTTCGACGGTTCTAAACATAAAACGTCGAAAATGATCTTTTTAAAAAATTAAAACTTTTTCGACGGTTGTAGGTACATACCCGTCGAAAAATGATTTTTGTCTTGGAAAACTCACAATATACCCATTTTTTCTTTTGTAATTCACAATATACCCTGTTAGTTTTCGTAATTCAACTTTAAACATACTTAAATGTTGTCCAAAATTGGTAAACTTTATATGGACGATGCTATAATTTATATTTGGTCCAATATCAAATTTGAAGTTTTTTAAGCTCATATGTGACATATGAGACCCAATGAACATGTCACAATTTTCATTGGGTCCCACGGGTCATGTGAGCTTAAAAAACTTCAAATTTGATATTTGATCAAAATATAACACTTTAGCATCATCCATGTAAAGTTTAATCAATTTTGGACAACATTTAAACATGTTTAAAGTTGAATTACGAAAACCAACAAGGATATATTGTGAATTACGAAAGGAGAGAAAAGGGTATATTGTGAATTTTTCTAAAGCTTTGTGCGCGGAATCGCCCAAAATGATATCATCTTTCTTTTTTTCTGCTATTACATGAAACGGTGAAAAATACAGCACTGAAAATTATCATTTATGTGCGTATGGAAATAGTTGGGATAAGTTCCAGTAATGTTGTTGGGGAGGATTAGCAGAGTTGCACTATCTGAAAATAGAATGATCTTCATCTTTGATTGCAATAGGATGATGGGTATATAGGACACTGGATGATAGTTAAAACCCAATTTATACTTAGGTTTTGGCTATATTGTTATTTGTCTTCGATTTTACCAGTCCAACTCCCGCTTAGTCAAGAAGGGTAATGAAAGAACCTGATGATGATAAACACCAAATAGAAAGAACATTGGACGACTAGCATGATCGAACTTGTATGTGGACACTACTGAGTCCTGACAGTACTTGAGCAAGGATAATAACAGTATTATAATTTGAAATCCATAGTACTCGAATTCCGCATTAGAACCTTCGGTCGTCCACCCTGAACACTTTAACAAAATTCAATTTGCGAAATACAGCCTCACCAATTTTCGTTGGTTCAGATCGAGAACATCAAAATTAGAGGCTTTTACATATATTGACCAAGCTATAAGATCCTATCCTATGGCGTTAAGGTAAAAGAGCAACATAGCAAAATACATGCATCGCTAGAACGGTCTTCATATACTAACCACAACCTTAGCCTTGACTGATACCCTGCAACAATTTAACAGCTGCATCATGATCCTGTTTTTTCTCAGCCATGTCAACATTTTTAGATATGGTCACTAGCATCTTCTCAAGGACAGGAGAGCATAAAAGAAATTCTTCTACGAGCTTCAGCTCTATTTTGGAGCCTGAATGAATTTTGCCAAGTTCAATTCGTTGAAGACAATTAAAGCTACAGTCCTTAAAGAACACTCCATGTCCATGTCAAACAAAGAGGCCGTAGGCTGCAAAATAAAGTAGGTGAGAGCTCATTAGTTAAAACAAAGAACTGATTTACTATAATTTAACTAGTAATATAATTAATGCAGCTAGTTACTATATAACAACAGTGAAGAGCTTTTTTTTTTAGGACATATACACTTGTAAGTACCTTCAAGCTGATCTTAAGTTCTTTCAAATGGGGAGAACTATCAAGTAACCTTGACAGACATAGAAGCTCATCAACGTCTAGTAAGTACACATCAGAAAACTCCAGTTTGCTCAATAGATCAAGTCTTGGAATTGAATTTAGAGCACCACTACTAGCCAAGAGCTTCACCAGACACGAGATAGAAAGCGTCAAATACCTACACTTGAGATGGAAGTAATACCCAAAAACAATAACAAACAATGATACATCTATAATAAGATACCTTATTGAATCGACCTCCAAACGTAATGTACCTGAGTTTACCCATGCCTGAGAAAAAGTTGGACATAGAAGCAGAAGTGGCCAAATGTTCATCAGGTGATGCGTCTAGATAAACATTCAAGGATAGAAAGCTCTGACCACTTCTCAGCATTAGAGATTTAAACATTTCCACTGACACGTAATGCAAAGAGCTTTGTAGAATGAATATCAAGATTGTCATCAGGAAAATTAGCTTCAGCAACCAAAGAGAACCAAGTCTGGGACAACTTGAGATGAAACTGGATAATTTGTTAGCAGAAGCAGAAAACGAGTCTATGCTTAGAACTGAAAGATTTGGGAACCCTGTGAATGAAGGTGGAGGATCAAACAGACAGTTGCTGAGGTGCAAGTATGTCAGCTGTACGGAAGAGAATACATCATGAGGCAAGGGGTAGAGCTCTGAACCTTCCTTAACAATATATAATGTGTTTAACCCTTGACTCAGGACAAAACGAAAATAGCGTGTGAAATATATTTATCAGGAAGTCGGTTTGGTATAAACAAATAGAAAGTTGAAATATGTGAACCAGTGCTGTAACAAAGGTTGTAACAAAAAATTACAACAAGACCCACACTCTGGACTTCCCCCCACCCAAACTCAAAATCCAATACAATACCAACACCAACACAACATATATAACATTACAATCTTACTTAACACAACCCAAAAAAATTTACTCTTTTACACCATTGTCAAGTATAAACTATAAAAATATTCCCCGGAACCCCCTTGGTCCGCCTGTTTGCAAAGAGCGAGATGGAACAATCGGTCAACTTTTAAAAATGAAAGCTTCCTCCATCTAGAATTCCAGTTACTGGACAAAGTGGACGTTCTCACAGCATCGATGAGTGGTAATCTCTCCAGTATATCCAGAATGACTGGATCCGGTAGATTAGTGATTCTATCCATTGAAGGTGTGGCAAATTATTTTGAACAAAAACAGATGTATGACTATTCAGAGATGAGCGTCAATTTTTACTGGCCTGGGAAAGTGTAGATGAAAACTTCGGCAGGAAGCCATTGAGCTGGGTTATATACTGTGGTAACTATGCACGTGCTGACGAGATATAGCGGAGAGCTGGTGTGAGCGCCATACCTATCACTGCACTCCTTATTTTTCTTTTCTGCTTCCAAAATCCAAATCCTACTACACTCACGAGCTTGTATTTTATTTGCCTGGTGGTCTTTTCATAATGGAAGTTAAGTAGTTGTGCAGAGGGAGTCTTTTCAAATTCAGAAAGCCTCATCATTTGTTTCCCAATTACTGTTCTCTTTTATAGATGGCGTGCTCTGATCCTAATTACTACTCCCTCCAAGCAGTGTCTCTTTTACTTCACAGGGATTAAGGAATGAGTGAAAAATATAGGAGATGAAGAAATAAAATATATTAGATGAGACATCAATTTGGGACAAATAAAAAATGCAAATCGGACACTGACTGTGGGACAGAGGGAGTAGTACCAAGCAACCCCTAACCTACGTGCGGTGTACTCACCATACATTACAGGCAATGTTGCCACGTAGATCCAGTGTATGCACAGCGCTCACACCAGCTTAGAGGTGATCATTTGGGCGGGTGTGTAAACCCCTACTAAACTGGTTCCTAGAAATCCTATAGAAGTCGCGCACAATAATATCTCGCAGCGGTAAAAATAAAACTATCGCCCTACTGGTGTCACTGTTATCACTCGCCCGTACGGGTGATAACGATTTACCTGATAATCAACTTGCGAAACGTATTCCCGCAGTGACCACAAGAGATAGATAGTAGAGCTTAAACAACTTAAAACAAATCTAACATCAAACATTACAGACCGTGAGCATCTAAACCAAATACACCTCGGTTAAAAAACCCGAGTCCAAAACAACCTGAGTATCACACCGTACCAAGTCTAAACCAACTGTAATATCACAATGGTCACGTCTCGCTGCGACCCACAGCTAATCACCTGAAATAAAGATGGTTTGTGGTATGGAATCAGCCCCTGCTGAGTATGTCATCACATGCCCCGTCATGCCCCAAAGACCCCTCAATTATTTGGTCGAGAGCATGAGGTTCATTACATGCAATACCATTTTAATATATAAACTGTAAAATAAACAACAGTAATCCATACAACAACACAACCATCAACACAATATATACCACAAGTATAACCATGAACAATAAGCGAAACAACGAGAGTAACAATAAGTATTAATTCTCGTCCATGGTGTAGAAGCCAATATTGTTCGCCACTGTATAATTCTCAAATGTATTATTGTTCAGTTATACCTAGTGACATGTCTCATTAAAACGACATGTCTCTAGTTACCCATATATTATGGCGGGTCACCCACGGCAGTAGCCACTCCAACGGTAGAGTCTCCGACCAACGAGCCATTCTAGCTCACGGGAAATTTTCTTGATACTTGCGGACCCGTACGCGGACATCCTGGTATCGTTTTTGTGATCACAGCGCGCACCAAGAGCCACATCCTCTTGGCTTTACTTCCATTCATTATTTACTTAATTATACCATCGCATCGCATTACCAAAATTTTCTAACACAGCAGACCAAGATCATTAGTCCAATCCGGAGTCTGTAAACTCGGGATCCAGTGTTAGATACGAGAGCGGCGTATAGAAAGGCCAATGCTCCGTATGAAAGTCTTGGATAATATATATGTATATTATCCTAGTGCTACAACGTTTTCTGACGTTCCTTATTTTTCGTATAAGATAGCACCATAGCCGCTAGTTCGTTTTATATATAGGTTCTTATTACGAACCAATACTGTTAACTCATCAACAGTAAATAATGAGCAGCTATAAATATAAAGATCATGCATATTAAATTAAACATTCAGACAAACAATCTTATCACAGATCACACACAGAAGTCTGAACTGAGGAAGCCCTCAGAGACAATCAGAGACACATAACAACATACCGTTCACCCTGATGTATTACGTGGAGTATGAATCAGCAAGATCCTATGCTCCTTGTGTAGTCTCTAACGAACTAAACAATACACAATGCTACTGATTAGCATACTGTATAACAACACAATCCTACGGTACCCCGTTACCGTCACTAACACCTCCCGGTTAACCCCCGTTATTAACTATCAATGTTGTCGGGTTTTAGGTTTAACTCGAGATTGGGAAAAGGTGTTATATTACACGCGTAGTCTCGTTTGTATATTAGTATAGTTGTTGTTAAACTTGTTATCGCATGTAACTTAATGTTTGTTTGCAATCATACAGTTTGTTTCATTATTGTATGTGTGATCCTTTGTCATGCACTATGCATCTTACCTTAGTATTTATTTTTCTAAGGTTTGTCTCTTTTTTTTATATTTCATGTGGTTAATTCATCTGTAAACTATACTCTTAGTATCTAGGATCCTTATTATCCCATGAATACTCTTAACTTTAGAATTTCCGTATCTAATGTTTATAATTCTTTTCTCCTTAACTATTATCATTTTAATTATGATAATTTATGATTATTGAACCATGTCACATTTTCTAACTACTACATATCTTATATTATATGTGTGTATTATGGAATTATTATTATATGGTAAGTCTCATAATCTATATTCATTCTTTTAATGAATATCTTGTATTATAAATGTTATAACTCTTATAACATTAAAAACCATATTATAAATTCCATTTAAAAATGTTATTATTTTCGAACAGACCTATGTTCTTAATATTTATAAAATCCACCTCTTAATTAATAAATGTCATCTTATAGTATATAAATATCTTATGACATTTAAATCATTAAAACAATTATAACTATAGTTATATTTTGTTTTTTTAAATACCAAACAGCCTTAGTATTTCGGTCTTCACTTATAACCATTAAACTTCTATAAACTCACAATTCAATTCCAATTATAATACATAGTTTTCTAACCCCATTAAAAACTATATATTATACATATATCTATAAAACCTTATATACCATTCCAAAAATTACCAAACTATACCAAAAGGTTATAAACATTATTCCTAACCTTATACTTCTTTTAATTCACGGTTTTTATACATTTGTTACCTATTTATAACAATGTCATAAAATACCATATATTATACTTATATAATTCACATGAACTCCAAATTTAACCAAATAAACTTCTAAAAATTCTAATAACTTAAGGCTTTTACTAAACTCCATTTACTACCCTTAATTCTCGGTAATTACATTACCACCCCAAACCTTATAAATCTTTTACAATTTAATAAGTATCATTATAAGGTAGTATTTTAATTTCTTAAATTTTCTAAACTTGGTCAAAGTCTCCTATATAGTCACTTTGACCCCTAATACCAAATGGGAACCAATTTTCGGTAATTACAAATAATGACCTATACTTTTCTATTTTTACAATTTTGACCCAAAACTTATAAAATGTTTATAATTTTTTATTAAATTCATTTTAAAACCCTAAATGCTCTAAATTACCCACGGCTTTTCTAATTCCTTAATAATTACGAATTGGCCCCACTTTAATTATAAGCATAAATAAAACTAAATAAGCTTATAAACTTAAATTAAAATGGCCTAATGACATGGCCTTATTACAACCTTGATCTTGCAAAAATAAATTACACAATAAATGTCTCAAAATATAGCATATATATTCGGCCTCTCCATGGTTTAATTATTTTTCCACATAATGTCATAATTTGACCATTATGTTAATTAAATCCTTAAATTGACTAGCTTAATTTATCTTAGCCATTTTTTTACATTTTAGGTCAATATGACCTATATGTGTATGTTCACTCTCGGCCATATATATATATATACTTAGAGATTGCAAAAATCATAAGTTTAAGGTGTTTATACCTTGATCTATCCTTGTATAGGCTCGGTCACTTGTAGGAAAATTCACCACTGATTTAGACATGTTTAATACACAAAAATAAGATATGGTTACACTCCAAGCATGAGCTTAACCATAAGGAATAATTAATGTAAGATTTAAGGCAAAAAAATCACTTAAAAATGCAGGGGAGTTCTAGGTATTTTTGACTGAACCAAACACACCACAAGGTGTTAGATCTACCATATTAACATAGGGAATAGTTAGATCTCGAAATCCTACCTTGTTATTAGTTTTACCTTGGAAAAAATGCCTAAAAGAGAGTATTTCCTGGATCTCGGTCACCCTTGCTCCAAATGGTAACCAACAGATCCCCATGAAAAGGAGATGAAGATGAGTCTATGACCAAATTTCACAGCCAAACTCGAAGGGAATCAAAAGTTATGAGCTTAAAGCACATTTTAAATTTAAATGTAGATTTGGACAACCTGGTCCCTCTATGGTCTTCAACCGAGTTTAGCTCTTGTTCTAACCTTAGAACACTGAGAATAAGCCATAGGAATAGATGAGCCACGAATTTTAGGTGTTGGTGGTGAAAAGATGAAGAAAAAGAGCTAAAAATGACATTAAAACACTTACATTAGGAGCTTAGGAGCTAGACTTGCCTTCCATGGCCAAGAACAAGCTTGGAGAGCTTGAGAGGAAGGAGAGGGCTCGGCTGGGATGAGAGGAATCGGACAAGGAGGAAGGAGAAGATGGAAAGGTAAGTAAAGTTTGAAAATAATGTAAAAAGTAACATTATTTTGAAAAGTCTTACATTAGGTAGCATTATTGTCAATCAAGGAAATTAAGCAGCCTCCTCTCTTATTGCAGCCGGCCACCATGATTCAAATGAGTCAATTAATTGACCATTGACCATGCTTGGTCAATGTTGACTCATGCGGGCCCCACTTTAGGGTTTTATTAATATTTTAATATTAAATTTGTAAAAATTCGTAAATTTCTGGAATTAAATTCCTAATATGATATAATATGATTATATATCATATTTAAGGATATTTATAATTTTTAAGCCTATTAAAATCAATTAAAAAGGCAATCTCACAAAAACGTGCTTTAAGGAGTTTTAGCGCACATTTTTGTGTCACAGGATGTTCCTGAGCTTAGTTCTCTTTGAGAATGGTCTTATTGTGTTCCTTGATTCATTATAATACTTAGGAATCCACTTTGGATCCTACTTGGGGTCATACAACCTTCATGGCGTCTTAAAGCACATTTTTGGCTTTACCGATCTTAAGGCGTGTTTTGCCTTGTTGAGATCTTATAGATTGTTCCCCAATAATATTTAGATGTTTAATAATCATCTTAGATCATTAATAGATCATTTAATTATATTTTAAAGATTAGGGGTATTTCAGTCTACCCCCCTTAAAAAGGCTTCGTCCCGAAGTCCTTAATCCTCTACAGTTCACCTAAGGAATCAAGTTCCACTAAGTAACCAAACAGTCCATTGCTAGGGAGTAACTCCCACTAGGTTCAGACCTAGTCTATGCATACAACATATATTAAATAATTAAACTCATGGTATACTCATTCACACACAGCACTACAAAGTGCACATCTCATTCATCGATCAAATACTCAGCGGTACTATATACATTCAACCAGGTGCACCAAGGCACATACATACATAAAATGTATCATACACATACAATCGTCCAAACCACATGTATGACGCAGCATACCAACAAACACAACACAAAAACAAACCTAATGCACAAACATGTGCGCAAGCCAAGTGGTGTCTACCCCCCTTAAAAAGGGTTTGACCACGAACCCGTACAAGTAACACAGCTACTACTCGAAGAGTGCTGGGTACTTCGCTCTCATGGAGTCCTCTAACTCCCATGTGGCCTCCTCCACCTCATGGTTCGACCAGAGAACCTTGACCATGCTAACGGTCTTGTTCCTAGTCTGTCTCGTCTTCGTATCGAGAATGCGGAGTGGTACTTCCTCATATCGTAGAGCAGGGTCCAACTCTAAAGTCTCTGGCTGCAAAACGTGCGATGGGTGGGGCACATACCTCTTCAACTGTGAAACGTGGAAAACGTCGTGCACCCTCCCGAGCTCTGCTGGTAAATCCAGTCTGTAGGCTAATGGGCCCACTCGCTCCCTAATCGCATAAGGTCCAACATACTTTGGGCTCAACTTGCCCTTCTGTCCAAACCGGAATATCCCTTCATGGGTGACACTCTAAGGAATACCATATCATCGGTAGTGAACTCAATGTCCCTCCTTCTGGTGTCTGCATAAGATTTCTGCCGGTCCTGAGCTGCCTTCATATTCTTGCGAATCTGTAGAACATCCTCCTTAATCTGCTCTAGGTACTCTGGTCCTAGGAGCGTAGTCTCGCTGGTCTCATCCCAGCATAAGGAGTCCTACACGGTCTACCATAAAGTGCCTGAAATGGTGGCATCTGTATCGAGGAGTGGTAGCTGTTGTTGTAGGCGAACTCTATCAGATGTAGTCGCTCTAACCAACTCCCCTGAAAATCTAAGGCACATGCTCTCAGCATGTCCTCCAGTGTCTGGATGGTCCTCTCACTCTGACCGTCGGTCTGTGGATGGAACGCCGTACTAAGCTTCAACTTTGTACCCAAGGCTTCCTGAACCTGTCCCCAGAATCTGGACAAAAATCGAGGGTCCCTATCAGAAACAATAGTCTTTGGCACACCATGGTGCCGGATCACCTCCTTCTGGAACAAGTCCGCTAACTTCGGGACGTTCCAGGTATCCTCATCGCAATAAACTTTGCCACCTTCGTCAGACGGTCCACTATGACCCAAATCGTGTTCAGTCCTCCCTTAGTCGGTGGGAGACCGACAATGAAATCCATCGAATGTCCTCGAACTTCCAACAAGGAATAGGCATAGACTGCACTAAACCTCCGGGTCTCCTATGCTCAAACTTAACCTTCTGGCAGGTCAAGCATCTAGCCACATACTCAGCTACATCCTTCTTCATCCCGCTCCACCAGAAATGAACCTTCAAATCCTTATACATCTTCGACGAACCAGGGTGGACGGATAAGGACGAGCAATGAGCCTCCTGGAGTATCTTCTCCTTCAGATCAGGAGACGACTCCGGAATACACAAACGGCCCTTCAGTCGAATCATGTCATCATCGCACAGTTCGAAGTCATATTTTAGCCTCTCAAAACAACCATCTATCATTTTCTGCCTGATACTCTGCATATAGTGAGCTCTCCTGTGCAGCTCGTATCTCATCAATCATACTGCTGTTTGCTAATAAAGTGAACAATGAATGAGCTCTGCGGCTCAGGGCATCAGCTACCACATTCGCCTTGCCCTCTTTGTACCTCAGGTCTATATCGTAGTCCTTCAAGAACTCGACCCATCTTCTCTGTCGCATGTTCAGCTCCTTCTGCGAGAAGAGATGCTGTAGACTCTTGTGATCAGAGTAGATAGTGACTGTCACACCATACAAATAATGTCGCCAGATCTTCAAAGCGAAGACTACTGCGCCTAACTCAAGGTCATGTGTGGGGTAATTCACCTCATGCTTCTTCAGCTGTCGGGATGCGTAAGCAACTACCTTCCCGTGCTGCATAAGCACACAGCCTAGACCGGTTCCAGAGGCATCACAGTATACCTCGAACCCATCAGTGCCCTCAGGGATAGTAAGAACGGGCGCTGATGTCAGGAGATCCTTCAGCGTCTGAAAGGACTGCTCACACTCTGCAGACCATAAGAACTGGGATTCCTTCTTCATTAGATTAGTCATTGGTTTGGCTTCCTTGGAGAAGTCCTTCACAAATCTTCGATAATACCCTGCCAAACCCAGGAAGCTACGGACGTCTGTGACTGTCTTCGGCCTTGGCCAACTCTTTACTGCCTCAATCTTAGCAGGATCTACAGATATGCCGCTAGCTGATATAATGTGTCCTAGAAATGACACGCTGTCTAACCAGAACTCACACTTAGAGAGTTTGGCATACAGTTGGTTCACTCTCATAATATTCAACACCTGTCTCAAATGGAACTCATGATCTTCCTTGGTTTTTGAATAGATCAGAATATCGTCGATGAAGACTACAACTGAACTATCAAGATGCTCTCTAAAAAGTCGGTTCATCAAGTCCATGAATATGGCTGGCGCATTCGTCAGTCCGAATGGCATAACGGTGAACTCATAGTGTCCATACCGTGTCCTGAAAGCTGTCTTCTCAATGTCACCCTCTGCAATCCTAATCTGATGGTAGCCAGATCTGAGGTCTATCTTCGAGAACACACTGGCTCCTCTCAGCTGATCAAACAATCATCTATCCGTGGTAATGGGTACTTGTTCTTGACTGTAACCGCATTAAGCTCGCGGTAGTCGATGCAGAGTCGCATACTGCCGTCCTTTTTCTTGACGAACAGCACTGGAGCACCCCAAGGAGAAACACTAGGTCGGATGAATCCCTTGTCGAGGAGGTCCTCCAGCTGTAGCTTCAGCTCCCTCATCTCAGCCGGTGCCATACGGTAGGGTGCCTTAGCAATGGGGCCCGTACCTGGCAACAAGTCGACGGCGAACTCAACCTCGCGCACACGCGGCATGCCTGGCAGCTCATCAGGAAATAAGTCGGGAAAATCTACCACGACTGGAATGTCTACGTCCGTCACATCGCGCTGTCTCGTGTCCTGTACATAACAGAGGAAGGCTTGTCGGCCCTTCCTAACATCCTTCATCAGGGACAATGCTGACACGATCTTGACAGTCGGCTCTCTCCTCACACTGCGGTATGACACTGTCTTGCCGCTCGGCCCCTTCAGTAGTAGTCGATGCTCTGCGCAATGAAGGCGGCCCCTATGCTTCTGTAGCCAATCCATGCCCACTATGATGTCAAAACCAAATTCTTGAACTCAATTAGATCAATGGGGAAGGTCTCAGTCATAATGCTGATCTCTAACCCTGTATACTGTCTAGTGCAACCTACTTTCTCCTTCGAAGGAAGGGTGACTGAAAAGTCTGAAAGCTGTTCGGGGGGCCCCCAGCTTCCTAGCAAACGTCGAGGAAATGAAAGAATGCGAAGCTCCTGAGTCGAACAATACGGAAGCACTAATCCATCAATAGAAAGGAATATACCTGAGATTATCTCTCGTATTAGCATCGAGTCCCAATAAATCACTAATTCACTGTTGTTTGTAACTGTCATACCTGTGATGACATTACCAGACTCCTTGGCTTGCGCCATGTCTAGGATGCAGATGGTACCCTCCTTTTCATTACTATAGCCTGAAGTTATGAATTATCGGTATCAACAAACTGAACACAACACTTGAAAGTAGGAAACTCTTATTTCATTCATCCAACGGTATTTTACAAGGTTACACACTTAGCTACTGCTGTTACATCAATACTGTCTAAAAGTCAAATTTAAACGGCCGGGTCGGATGTGGGTATCGTTCACTAAAGTGGGTGGTGCGGTATTGAGCTTAATGCTCTTAATACCATGATATACAAGCCTCGACTCTCCACCAAATACTAATACATCTCCAGACTTGAGGATGATCTTGCTTGCTAGTCCATCCTCTTCTGGTCTCCATAGATAAACTCAGCATCATCGCCGATGGAAAATGATACAACTGGTATTCCTCTGGTGATGGACTCGGTCGTCTCATCACAGTCCTGGTGCATTCCAAGCTTCCCTCCTTGTTCATAGTAATTGATGATGCAAACGTCAGGTGTCATGTCGGGTATTGGATAAACCTCACAGTCTTGAGCAATATCCATTGCGTTTCTCACCAAGGTAAGGAAACTCTCAGGTATACTAGGTATAGATACGTCACCTACCATCCTCACCTCTCGATAAACCCTAGCTTGTGGATCCCAATCTTTTCCTAAGCACATCATGTGCAGTTTCATTCTAGAACCACTAGTAAATACAGGGGTATAAAAACCTCCTATGCCCTTACCCAAAGCTCTACACTCATTCACTATGGTGATTTGCTCATCTAGGGTTAGGAACTCTCTGAGAAGTATCATGCCCGGTCTGACTACATGACACAACTCACTAGGGTATTCCCGTCTTTCTTCCACGGGTCTAGGTGATCTCTGTCTTGTAAGTGTGGGATAGCAGATATCGAAGTCTCCTAAGAGGTAAAAGGTTTCCTAGGTAAGTTGTCCATCTAAAGCGGTAACTTAAACACACATTCATGCTAAGGTAAAGCGTGTAACAAGTAGTCATGCTTTCATACAATGGTTAAGGTTTCAAATGCTAACCTTCACCGCGCTGGGTGCTAGTGCCAGCGCCTGAAGCTCCCGCTGCATTCAGCATACGGTTGCCCGGCGGGTTCCTCTGGCCCTGGTTCTGCTGCTGCGGCTGCTGCTGCTGCTGCCCTCTCTGGGCTTGGGGCGCCGGCCCCCTCTGGCCACCTCGGGCTCCACCTCCTCCAGTAGGTGCGCCCTGAGTCCCCTTCGGTGGGCGGTACGCTCGGCTATCAGGATTATTGAAGCACTCGTACGACCTGTGGCCCTTCTTCCCACAGTGGTGGCAGTCCACCGCTTGCCCGGTGCAGTCGACACCCGGGTGGTCTTTACCACAGCGCTTGCAGTGAAAGTGGCGTGGCTGGGGTGCAGAACCTATTATCATATCACACTCAGGTTAATACAAGGATGGTAATGGGTAGTGTAGTACACAATTTATTCACAAGGTGAGATCGCTTACCCTTAGGGGGTACAGATCTAAGAGGCTGCACATCATAGGTAGGCCCGGTCAGCAACGGGACCTTGTCTTTACCCTTTTGGCTGGCCTGCTCCTTCTTCTTCTCCCTCCAGGAGAACTTCTTCTTCCTGTGATCGTCAAAGTGTCAGGATTAGCAGGTATAAAAGCAGGCAGTAAGTAAGTAATTTAAATAGATTAAATAACTTAGGTGGTTCTTACTTCCAGCCCTTACTGCCTCCGCCTCCAGCCTCAGTCTCTGCCTCTTTCTCTGGGGCCTTACGCTTCTGCCCCTGGCCGTCCTCCCGGCTGTTCACCATCATCTCAGTCCGAGAAGCAGCGTCATAACACTCCTGTAATACATCAATAAGTTCTCCGAACTTGTGACAAATCAACTGAATCATAAGTACAAACTGTCAATTAGTTTTACCTGAACCGTAGGGTACAAGGTAGCACCCATGGCGGCCTTAATGGCATATCTCAACCCGCCTCTAAACTTCTCTACTTTCACAGCATCAGAATATACAACTCCTGGGACGAAGTCCAAGAGCCCAATAAACAAGGAGTAGTACTGATCTACTGTCATACTACCCTGTCTCAGGGACTCAAACTCCTCCCTCTTCCTCTGCTTCAGGTGAGCAGGATAGTACTTCTCTCTCAATATCTCCACGAATTCAGTCCACCCAAACCCTCTGTAGCAAGGTAGTGTGCCTTCACGGACCTCCACCACGTGCTGGCAGCGTCCTTCAGGTGAAAGGCTGCTATATCAACTCGGTGCCCAGCAGGCACATGTATGGCATCGAAGGCCTTCTCGTGCTCGACGATGTATCTCTCAAGAACAGTAGGATCAGCAACTCCATCGT